>BTSX01000004.1:27619907-27715092 GCA_036245825.1 Pristionchus entomophagus
GTTCACAGCATAAATATATGCTCATTTACTGTCTTTGTTTGAGTATCGAATCATGTGAACTTGACGTATTGAACTGTCTAGAGATGCATTCAGAATACAATCACAAGTCTTGATTTCCAGGATAGTTTAGAATCTGAGAAGATGACGTCTTGTCTCATGTATTCACCAGGGGATAACTACTCTCCTCCAGAGAGACTCACGAGCAGTTATCCCCTTCAGTCAGAGAGACTCACCAGGGGATAACTGCTCTCCTCCAGAGAGAATTGTATTCACCAGGGGATAACTGCTCTCCTCCAGAGAGACTCACGAACAGTTATCCCCTTCAGTCAGAGAGACTCACGAGCAGTTATCCCCTTCAGTCAGAGAGACTCACGAGCAGTTATCCCCTTCAGTCAGAGAGACTCACGAGCAGTTATCCCCTTCAGTCAGAGAGACTCACGAGCAGTTATCCCCTTCAGTCAGAGAGACTCACGAGCAGTTATCCCCTTCAGTCATAATTCTGTAGGTTGGTCTTGTACGATAGTACTCATTACACAACTGTGAATGCAGTTGAAATGACGCATTTGGACTGGATATGTCCTTTGAGAGACAAAGATACTCTATTATCATTTTGATATCCTCTATCTGACGTCTCGTATTCCTTTTCTACCATGGAGAGAATAGTCTTATTGGTCTCACACGATTGGAGATGATGGATACAAATGAGGATCCCTCACTCAAGTTAATCACAGTCTCTCGGCTACCATAAAATACATGATATCTTATCTATGGTTGTATGACCACTCTCTACATATTTTCTCAAACTCATCCATAATCATCCTCTAGATATGATCTCACTGCCAATTAATCTCCAGTACCTGCACTTGCAGAGATAGTCACAGTCAAAATAGACTCACCCCAGGAAAAAGATCCTTTCACTTGGATTTCCTGCAAAAACCTAAAATGTTCTACTATTTACTTCATCCATAATGACTCATTGAGAGAATGTGACTAATGACGTATGTGATATCAAAAGTGACGACTTCCCTTCCCTTCTCTTCCCTTCTCTTCCCTTCTCTTCCCTTCCCGATGCTTCCATGACGTTGTTCCCCATGAGAAGACCGACTCTAAATATAGAAGGGGATTCTCTGAATAACCACCCCATCTTGTGCAATGACGTCCTCTCACTTTCTCACTTTTTTGATCACAACAATCCTTCCCTTGGGAGGATTCTCTATTACGAATTCCCTTCTACAGCCTTTTACCCATTAACATCCATCACCCCCCCCCCCTCCCTTCCCCTCCAGTATCCTTCTCTTCCTCTTCCTTCTCTTCAATTAGGATCCATTGAATCTGGTTATCTCCCGTGGGATCGGCATTACTACCAGTCTTGCTCAGACGTTTCCATAGGAGCCCCTTTAGGGAAGAGAAGGAGGGAGAGGGAGGGAGAGGGAGGGAGAGGGAGGAAGAGGGAGGGAGAGGGGGAGGAGAGGGAGGGAGATATCTCATTTGAGGTGAGAGGGAAGGGCTGAAGGAGAGAGAAGAAGAAGAAGGAGGAGGGAAGGTATCGGAAGACTACAATCAGTCCCTCTTGAAGACATCCATGGGTGAGTTCCTTCTCTTTCTCTTCCTTTACTCCATTAATTCATTGTTTCAGCAGTATCTGTCACATATGCCTCAGTAGTGGGATTGGAAGTGGTCGCTACTTCCCTCACTCTATTCTTGTCTAAGTTCCTCAAAACAGATCCCACACGGTACGATATATCCCATTGAAGGAGGAATCTCTCATCAATCTTTCTCAGTTCCTTCGTTCTTTCTCTCATTGTTCCAATCACTTGGTTGACTCTCGCTGATCTTCTCACTCTGGCCAATATTGTCCTTCGATGGAATGACGAGTAAAGTCCATTTTAATCTTCATGGATTGTTTACATGAGCACAAAATTTACTAAACAGACAGAAATTTAAAAAATCAATTGATATTCCATATCCTACTGTATTAAGCGACAGTTGTGAGATAGATTTTCTTTGGATTCCTTCATTGTAGATTGGATTGGATGCTCGCATTCCAAATGGTCTGGAATAACACGGCTGTCCTCACTTTCCTCATTGGTTGGTCATTTCTCATTCCAAATCTGCAGAAATCTGACACGAAAATAGCCCAGAAACGTAGAGTGACCAAAGTATCTCAGTTTGGAGTGGGGATAATCAGAGGGAAATTGAAGGTTCGCTCGTCTTTCTCTTCACTTCTGCTTACGTCGTTCGTAATAAGCAAGTACCTAAGACTTGGTGAGTTGAAAGTAACAGGAGGGGGAAGGGGAGGGGGGGAGGGGGAGGGGGGGGAGGGGAGAGGGGGGGAGGGGAGAGGGGGGAGGGATCACAAATACTAATAAGTCAAGGGTTCACGTACACAACATGCTATGGACCTTGGGATTGATCTGGATGGGATATCAAAGATGATGTCAATGTGTTTTCAATTGATTCTTCTTACAGGCCATGGTACATCCTCATTGTCATCTGTTCATTCCTTCTCTCTGTGGCTGAGTACTTCGAGGTGGGACCCCCCCCCCCCCCCGCTCCACCCCTCTCTCCCTGTCTATTTCATTTCAGTCTCTCCTCCTCCACATTCCTCGTTATGCCCTCCATGGCTCATTCTGCATTGCAACTGCTTCAATGATTATTCTCATGATATCAGTGGGTATTCTTTCTCTTCTTACTTCGTCCATGAAAGGAATAGAGGATTCCCTTCAGATTCCAATCTACTCTCACTTCAAACCTCCTTCCAACATGGCGAATACCACTGATCAGGCAGTCTTCAATGCCAAATGGCGTCTCTTCTGGGCTTATCTCTACATGATCATCCCATCCATCAGAAGCATATTCGTTATCAGTGAGACTCCCATTCAAATCTCTCTCTTTGATCAATATCCGAAGTGATGGCACGTGAAGTTTACGTGCAAGAGGAGAAAGTCAGAGAGAAAGACCACTGAAACAGAAGTGAGACAGATGAATTTGTTTTCAGTTCGGGCAATCGGAGAACTCGACTCTGAATGGAAGGAAAAGCAAGGTAGTCGAGGGATCCTCCAGATAAAAGTTAAAAGATCAATTGAGGTCAACTCCTGCTGGATATTCAATCAGTAGTCGATCTATATGGATCTCTTCTCTACTTGATTCCAGTCTATTTCTTCCTTCCTGCATATCGGTTTGGATTCTTTCCCATCATTTCATTCACTTCTTCCTCTTTTAGTTCCTGTCTCTTCTTCTGCTATAAATCGCGCGAGATGAATCCTCATTTCTTCTTCGTCAAGGTAATCAATGGATTGGATATCTCTCTCCTTCCCTCAGGTGATTCCCCTCAAACCGAACGATCGTCGTCTCTCCTTCAATAAAGTTTCCCCTATTGGAGGAGGAGGAGGGGAAGGGAAGGCTGTGGTGGAATTGCAGGTGAGAGAGAAAACAGAGATCTGAGGGGGGGGGGGGGGGTTGGAATGAGGAGGAATGAGTCGGGGGATCGTAAACGGGCATACTAACGAGGTTTTCTCAATGCAGTCGGAAGGGAAAGGGTTGTGGGAAGGGGATTGAAAGAGAAGTCATATCAGGATACATCACTCGAAGATGTCACTGAAAATCATCGATTCAAGAGGGCAACAAGAGGGGCACAAAGTGAGACCATTCCTGTTATTAGGACACACAGCTCATTAGACATGGGAACAATTCCATTCCCATACAGCTCCATTAGTTTTTTCTCTCTCAGACTGAATATATATATATATATATATATATATATATATATATATATATATATAATGATATAATAGGAAAGAGGGACTTTGTTCTCCCTTCAGGCCGATCTCCTTCTCCTCCTATTGAAGATGGAAGAAGAAGAGAGAATGAGAGTGAGATGACTGCTAGAAATGAGAGAGAACCACAAAGATTATCGATTGTATCTCTATCCATGAATGATCAGGTGATGGAGATGATTATGAGGGGAGGAATAACACGATTCATTTCAGTTTCACTCCTTTAATTCTCTTCGTCCTCATCCTCCTCCTCCTCTTAAACCCTTCGCTCATGGAGAGATTGGATCACTCATTCATCATCCTCTTCCTCCTCTAAGAAATACTTTCGGAGTCAGAAGGCAGAATAGGAACAGTTCCGTCCATCTTATCATCTGATCCAATACTATTTCTCTGATTATTTCGTTGCAATTCTCAATAATTTGATTGTAATTATCGGGTTCTCTTGTACATATCTCAATCTCTCACTCTTTGATCCCTCTTTGATCTTTGTCTCGATGTACGTTATTCGCACAAGGAAAACATAATTATCACCTGAATAATTGTGGTCTCAGGAACAATAAAAAGACACGACAACATGACCATTCTCATATTCACACTTGGCATTATCAATGAGATATATATCACACTCATAGTGAATAATCGAATGAATTAAGTGCCTAGAGACGAGAATATTCTCTTTTATTTAATTCTCAACTCACAAAAATATTCTGATTAGTAATGCTTTCAGTTGTTTTCTCTATTCCCAGGTTTTGTTTTCCCGTGTTCTCTTGTAGTGAAACAAATGGTTGGATCCCCTTGGTAACAGGAGATCCCGCCTCTCCCCTAGTATCTCCCCATATCTCAGCTCTCCCCTCCCGCCTCTCCCATTCAATTCGCACTCTTCACTTCTCTCCACTCATATCTATCATAAGTATCACACTCATAAGTCACCTTTCCTTAGTCCAAACGAACTCTAATTTACTCTTCTCATTCTGATTGAGTCTCTTCACCTATGAATGATCTATTCGATTTGCTCATCAATTCCCTCTTCTTCTTTCCTCATCTCCTTATCCATCCTATTCCCCTCATGGCCTTCATTCTCCGCTTAAGGATGTCTTTCAATCTCATCATTATCTGTCACATTCTCTTCAACGGGGCTATTCTCTTCGCTACTGTATATCTCATCAGGTATTGAATCCCCTTCATATGAATGGTATCTACCCCATTTAAACTCAAATAATTCGACCCCATATATCTCGATTATTTTCTACTTTTCCCTATTTCCTTCCTTCTTCATCTCCTTAATCTCAGATCATTGAATCGATCTCGAACGAGAGATTATGTCTACTGCCATCTCGTCTGTATTTCAATATGCATCATAGTCAAGGTAATCTCCATCTAATCCATTCACTTTCATTCAACCGTAAAGTAGTTCACAAGTTTGATAGACATTAGCACAGCTAGTGCATTGGAAGTGTAAGTCTACGGAGAATGTATTGTAGTGTAAAGGGTGATTGTATTGATTGAAGGAAGTGGTGGATAGTCTCAATCTCTTCTTCCTCTTGATGGATCCTCATTCAAAGACGTGAGTTATTCGTGGGAGGGGAAGTGATCACTCCTTGCGTAGGAGAGAGAGACAACTTCATAGGAATAGACTCCTTGCACCTGCTATTTAGCATTTGCAAGAGAAGTTTACAAATTAGAATCACCGCCAGATGGGTGTTTCTAACCGTAGCTAACATAATACTAATGAGAGAAAGAATCACTTGTTGTCTATCAATGGAGAAGGAAGATAAACAAATGAAGTAATTGGAATGATTTCTCCCTTTTCAGACCAGATTTGATGGAGGGAATAGGGAAGTCATCCTTCATCCTTCCATTGTCTTATCTCTCTCTTGGTTCTATCGCCTTTCTAGTATCTGCCAATTCAGTTTATTCCAAGGATGATGAACATGCTGATGGAGTAATTACAAAGTGAGCAGAGGGAACATTAATACGAATTTCAAGTGATAGTGATGAAGAGAGAAAAGTCTTCCCCATTTCAGAACCGTTTTCTTAGTGATAATCACTGTCTCAGCCATTTTCTCTATAATTTACACGACGGGAAATGACGACGTCATAAAGGTGAGAGAATGGATGTTGATGAGTCAGTGACTACGGTATGTAGAGAGATTGATAGAGATGGATATCCCCAATGGAAACTAAAGCGAAAACAAGCGGAAGGGGATTAGACATGTACACATTTCATCAATGATCACAAAATGGAATGAGATAGGATTACTTTTGATAGATTGTACTAAAAACTTTGTAGGGGGGGGGGTGTAGAGTCTGCGAAGATCATTCGAATTCGGTATGGAGAGATAAAGAATGAATTTTCAGATCACTCTTCTCTTCGTCATTTCTTCATGGGCCTTCACTGGATTCACAGTCCTCGTGGTATTATCCTCTTCTCTCCCCCCCCCCCTCCTCCCCCCCCCTCCTCCCCCCCTCCTCCCACCCCTTCTCTATTCCATTCCTTACCTTTTTCAGATGTCCACTCGATTCATCATCCATCATAGTTCCGATCCTCTTGCTAAGAGACAATTCTTCCTCTGTATTCTATTCGTCCTGATCACTCTTCTCATTCATGTCTCTGGATTGAGTGAGTATCCCTTCTCTTCTCTCATTCATTCTCTTCCTTCTAGCATGGGCACTCGTGACCTACGCTGATGTCGTCGATAGATCAGTCTCTTCCTCCACTGGTGCAATGGGAGTCCGTGTCATGTTCGAGTTATATCCCCGTGAGTCCCCCTTCCCCCCTCCCCCCTCCCCCCTCCCTTCTAATCCTTTTCCCTTCCAGTTATATCACTCACTCTTGCCTTCTCCTTCTTTCCCTCAGTTCGTCATGGTCTCCGTCTAATATTCCATCCTGCTCCTCCTCCTCTCAATGGATTCATTCCTCCTCCATCAGGCACTCCTCTTCCCTACCATCTTGCTCTATCCAGTCAGTTTACCTTCTTCCAATTTATCATCACTTCTTGTCAAAATGCGATTCTATCAACCATAAACTCCGCTAATTATCTTGTATTTATCATATCCGTTTAAATAATAATTAAACCTCCCATAATCCTATCCTTGTCCTAATAATCCTTAATAATCCTAATAATCAATAATAATCCTTGTCCTGAATTCCCCTTCTCTTGTCATTGAAAACAATTCCTTCAGATACCTTCCCCAGTCTCAATCGAATAGCCCCCAAATCGTCATTCGAAACATCAGTTTCCACCATTCAATCAGTGAGTCAAGGACAAAAGTCGAGATGATCCCTTCCCTCTTTAGATTCCTCCTCCTCCTTATTCTAACCTATCTTCCATCCATAATCACGAATCAGCTGTGAGTGATCTACTCCATTCCTCTCCCATAAATCGATATTGGCAGACTCATTGTCCATCTTGTGCTCCTCCTTCATACAATCATCCCACTCCTATCTACCCTTCTGTTTTCCCCGCTGCTCAGGTGAGAAACACCTGATCGCATTCTCGATTGGCTATCAATCGATCGATAATCAATAATCAGGTGGTGATCTACCACGAGCAAGCTCCAGCCTATGCGCCAGTGGAAATCAGACTTCCAGGCCAAGTCGAGACCCCTAGAGCACGAGGGAATACATCATATGCACGAATGTAACAAAAATAATAACGCTTATGTATGCATCGAGTGATATGTGAATAAATTTCATACTTCTCAATTTTCTGAACTAGATAGATTCGTTTCGGTAGTTTATCTGTGAATTTTGCTTCGCACACAAGAAACGGAGCTTTATTTTACTTCTTCCTGTTCATGATATAATATCCATCGAATGTGTGAGAAAGGCCGAGCCAAAGCATCTTTGGACCAATAGTTAAGTAGCAATGAGTGAAATACTCTCCTATTGTGCAACCCTTTCTTTTATCGCGAGCTCATCTGGTATCCGGATTGAACCCTTTTTTTTAGGAAAATGTTTTCACTATTTGGTTACTAAAACATTGACTTTTTCGGAATCAATTCTCAAAGGCGCTATGACAAATTTATGTTTTCGCATATGGTCGCCCTTTCTAACAGAAAATGTGCACTGATAATATTTAAAACGCGTTCTCTGTACTGTGGACAGTGCGGTGGTACAGTTTTTAGTCATACGGGTCTCATATTTGGGGTATGTGACCACTTTGGTTCGAAAAAAAAAATTTTGGTTCGAAAAAAAAAAAGATTTTGAATTTTGATCGAAAATCGATAATTTCAAATTTGAGATTTCGGCATCTTGTGACATACCATTTGAAAGAGCATCAAAAGTTATGCTAAATGGTAGAAGGAAGCTTGATTTGAGCTATTCCGAGACGCGATTTCTGACTCAATAAGTGAAAAATTCTGTCACTTTTGGTAAACATTGCTATGGCTACCCATGAAGCTATGATTTGTACCTCGCCATTCCGACATATATTGTGTAGTTTTTAAAGGAGAATCGATTGGAATTATTTCCATAGACGATTTTCGGTGTCTTTGTATTCGGGCGGTCGCCCAATGTACCAAGGTCGCAGGTTCAATCCCACTCGGCAACACAATGTTTTGCAAAAAATTTCGCTTTCTGAAAATCATTATCAAAGTAATTTGTATGTGTTTATTCGATGTTCAGAGTGTGTTTGACAATGTTTCTGCAATAATATAAACAATTTTCGATTCTTCCATTTTCCCCCCCCATTTTCTGGCTTATTTTCGAGCGTTGAATCCGAATCTGCAAACTAGAGCTCACTACATCTCGAAATAAAAAAAGTTATGCTCCAAAAACTAATATTATTTTGGAATTGTGACCATAACTTTTTTATTTCGACATGTAGTGAGCTCTAGTTTGCAGATTCGGATTCAACGCTCGAAAATAAGCCAGAAAATGGGGGGAAAATGGAAGAATCGAAAATTGTTTATATTATTGCAGAAACATTGTCAAACACACTCTGAACATTTGCAAAACATTGTGTTACCGAGTGGGTTTGAACCTGCGACCTTGGTAGGTCATGATTGGGCGACCGCCCGAATACAAAGACACCGAAAATCGTCTATGGAAATAATTCCAATCGATTCTCCTTTAAAAACTACACAATATATGTCGGAATGGCGAGGTACAAATCATAGCTTCATGGGTAGCCATAGCAATGTTTACCAAAAGTGACAGAATTTTTCACTTATTGAGTCAGAAATCGCGTCTCGGAATAGCTCAAATCAAGCTTCCTTCTACCATTTAGCATACCTTTGGTGCTCTTTCAAATGATATGTCACATGATGCCGAAATTTCAAATTTGAAATTATCGATTTTAAAACTATCAAAAATGTTTCGAAAAGAGTTTTTTCGAACCAAAGTGGTCACATACCCCAAATATGAGACCCGTACGAAAATTTTCCTCCCATAGTACAGAGAACGCGTTTTAAGTGACTCATATTTAGTCGATAATAACTACAGTACTTTCTTGTGTGTGCGTGCGGCCTGCACTTTCGTGGTGTGCCCGTGGTGCGTTTCCTTTCCCTAGTTGCTAGGGACCACCACGTAAAATTTTAACGTTCCTCTAAAATTGCATTTTGATGCGCATCTGGGTAATCGGGAGTGCAGAATTCATTAAACTTAATCAGATTGTTATGAAAAAATTAAATCAGCGAGTTCTGACCTACCCGCCTAAGCCCCTCCCCTCTCGGTGCAGTCACGCACGAAGTCAGTTCGGTGGGTCATGGCATGGTAAGCAGGCCACCCTTTTCGAATTTCAAACACTTTTAATTTTATTTTTCTTGACAGCATGAAATAAAATGGCGCCTTCGGAATGATAATTGATCAATATATTGTTCATTTTCTCTGTGTGAAGGTATGAGTCAGGACAAACGTGCGCAAGGTATACGGTATCCAAGAGTGAAACCGCGGGCAGTAGTGAATTTAATTGTATCTCTATTTCTAATGAACATATTGTGTACTCCAATGAATGGTTTAAACAAACGCAATAGCTAAAATATAAGAATCATCCAACTAAGGGTATTAATCACTTGTTACATGACGTCTTTTATTTTTTTGTCCGTTAGTTATTTCGCCAGGATCGCATTCATGGGTTTCGGGAAAAACTTGATAAAAGTTTAACTCCGGCACACTGATCATACTGAAGTCAAAATCCAGAAGCCGCATCCCGAAAATAAGCCATTAGCAAATTAAAACGGACGAATTGGCAAAGTATGCATTTTTCACCGACGATTTAAAACATGATCGCATTCACAGAATTTTCTCAATTTTTTTTTTGAATGGTGCTTTGTTACCAGACTTTCGTATTCATGATAAGAATGTAAAGGCGCATTCCGAAATAAGAGGTTAATCCTGGAAAATGCCAAAATACGTGGAGGATTTAAATTGCCGCATTTCGACGTTTCCCATTCTATGACACGACATTTGCCGGCTCTGATTCTAACTTTTCCGGTTCGGTGGTCCCTACCTCGTTGCTTCGACTCAAAATTCTTTCGCGCCAATATTTTATTAGTTATTTATCATGTTATAGTTGTACCATCCACTACAAATAACAATAATCGATAGTCCGACGTCTTATTTCCATGCGGGGCGAGTCAACTAAGGACTTACTCGTCGAGGTATAATTTCTCTCATTATATTTAAAATAGTGTTTTGAATTATATTTGTTAAGATATACAAATTTAACCAAGAAAACCGGCTGGACTTCTACGCTTACGTGAGTTTTCTGTTTCGTGATGCTAATTTCATGCTAACGAAAAATTTCCCTACCCTGGCATTGGTATTACTAGTGTGCCATGTTTATCATTTATTAAGAAATGTATGTTATGCTTGCAGGTCAAAGTCATCCTGGAGCAGTCACAGTGTGCAATTATTTCCAAACCCTACTGGCCAGTGGTAGATGGCAATCCTGGTGCCGAAGTGTTCACAATCGTGGGTCATTTATGTTTCATGTACCTCTTTTGACATACGAACTGTTATTAGAACTAGTGAAGATCATTCGGGTTTTTAGATGTATCTTCTTTTACTTCAGTTTCCCCCTCTCGGATGTACGGTGTGCAACAAATTTAAAGAAGATGATATCAAGAAATTCACCCATCATGTCATTCGTTGTCTCGAGAGTAAAGATGTGATGAAAGGAACAGCAGACATCAAACAATATGAACAGTACGGAGTCATCCCCAAATCTGTAAAGGTGCGAATCGCGTATATTTTGGATACTATTTTGGATACTCCTGGTATATGTAAAATGTTGAGTCATACTGTAGATTCTCTCTTGTATAACAATGTAGATTGACTGAATTACTACTACTCTGAAATCTGGGTGTGATGCTGTCTGAGATATACTTAAGAATAATTATCGATGAGCGGCTTAGCACAAGTGTTATATTCTTTTGTTGAGTTACATCCTATGGTTAGCTCATAATATTCAACTTCCACCTATTAAATACGCATTACATAACATATTCTGCATTGATGGAAAGCGATGGTTACGGATAATATTTATTGGATAAATAAATTGTTGAAATACGTAGTGGATTTAGTGAGTGATTCATAATTGATATTTGTAGGGAGTAATCGATGAGGCTCGTACACAACGGGATCACAATGCAGTCTGCATCGCCCCTGTTCTCGACCATCCAGATGTACGTTATTCCATTCACGTTTGTACACTCGTATTCTCCATTGGTTTCCCTTCCAGATCAAAGGATTGGCTGATCTTCAGCGTAAGGAAAGAGAACGACTAACTGAAGAAATGGCGAATAGCGAACACGAAGTGAATGGACCCATTGGCCCAGTCTTGAGTATGTCTTATGTTGTCTATATCACGCGTGTCGCCTAATTTTCGAGTAAAATCTAGGGGTGGTTGGCAGATTTTTTGACCCATATGAGGCCGTTTGCGTAAGAGTCAGTAGAAGTGTAACAGGGCCTGGCACAGCAAAAAAAATCAAATGTGCAAAAAAGTTCGGACTCATTTCAGTCTCATTTCATCTCATTTCGATTTGTAAAAATACAAAAATCAATATCAATGGCCCATTGTGCAGGCGTATTCTGCTCTTCATATAGCACATTTTATCTGTTTGAAAACTAAAATTCATATTCTCAAAAATACCCGAGAATATAATTTTGACGTATTTTCGCACGTAGAAAACGAATTTCTATGTTAGAGATCCTGAAACTTCGAAAGAAAAAAGTTGTGATTGAAAAACATCAAACAACGCGAGTTGGCCGCTGTTTTAGGTTGCCTGTTATCACGCGGGGTAGTCAAATGCTTAACCTTATATACCAAAATGATCAGGAAAAGATTCTCTACAAACTGGCCGAGGAATTTGGTCGCGCCAGTTCAATGTCAAAAAATGACCTTTTCTCGAAAACGAAAATAGGTTGAGCCAATTTTATTTTTATTTTGTAGAGAATTAAATTCTGGTCGGGTACGCGAGATTTGGTACTATTTTGACCTTTCGCGGGGCAGTTTTATTCGAATAACAAGAATTTAGCAAAATCGACGTCGCGTCGTACCGGGATTCAGAGGCTTCTGATAGAAAACTGAGAACGCCAGTCGATTCAGAATTAACCCTAGGACGAACTTTTGAGCATATTTGATTTTTTTGCTGTGCCAAGCTTTGTTCGACTATTACGCAAACGGCCTCATATGGTTATATACATTTTTCCTCTTAGGGTCCCTCACAAGATATCACAAGAGTTTTGTTCCAAATTCTCGATGTCAACGACGACAGATGTCGTCAACTTTTTAAAATTCTGAAATGATCCTTTTTGAGAGACCTGTAGTTTTTTGAGGACTAATGATTAAAAAATAAGTCCAACAGATAAAATGTAATGGGCATGATGTCTAACTGGCATGCCGACGCAGGCAGGTTCGACTCTCGCCCGCAGGTGATGTTTTGCCTTTCTTCTCGTATGAAGAAGAGAGTAATGGGCATTGTGTCTGACTGGCATGCCGACGCAGGCAAAAAGTACGTTCTTATAGATGTTTTTTTAAAAACGGTAGAAATTTTTAAAAGTGGTCAAATTTTTGCAACACATTGCATCCTAAAGTAAAGTGATGAGAAAGTGATTGCCCCTTTTAGTGATAAGACATTTCGACGAAACAATATCGAAAAATACTGTTTCGAAAAATATTTTTCGAATAAGGACATTTCGAAAAATTCCGTTCCGAAAAATCTATTCCGAAAACGGACGTTTCGCAAAATTATCGACTATCGCTACCTTCATATAATATTTAATGCATTTTTTCATTCACTGTCGAGTTCTCCTGCATCCGGTGAATCGAAATTGACAATTAAAGTTGAGAAAAAAAAAAAAAAAAAAATCCAAATGGATTTTGCGAAAATGGAGGTTTTGTCTATAGCGTTCGAGAGTTTTGTAGCCGAAAATTCGATTTTTCGAGTGAAACACAATGAAGACGGGGTTTCTGACAATGGTAATTTTTGACTTTTTTTTAGATCTTCGGAATACGAGTAAAATTACTTTTTTTTTGTTCGCTGTACGATGAAAATCCAGCGAGTTATGGCAATTTGAAAGGTAGATCACCAAAAATCGATAATTTGCATATTTGGCCAAACCAAGTGGATGGACCTCCTTCTGACCCCCAAAGGTTCATATGAACCGAGTTTCATCGAATTCAGAGACAAAAAGTTTTTCCTAGTGGACGGCTTTCCTACAATATAACAGAAGATCTGTGTTAAGAGACAGTCCACGGTATTTTGGAAAGGGTCCACGGACGGCCAAATAATCGATGTTCCCCATACTTTTTTCTTGAAGCCTTCTTGAAGTCCCGAGTACTTATCGCAGGCATATCTAACTAAGGTCTCAGATCGATTTTGGTTGAGAAAAAAATACATCCCATTCACGGGGTCGAAAAATAAATAATTCGAGAGACATACCACGCATAGATTTTCAGACGTGTTTTCACTTGTAGAAACCAAATATCGATACTAGAGCTAATGAGAATGCGAATGAAAAAAGTTATGCACGAAAAACCGTTGAAGCCCGAATTGAAACTTTTTTTGGCTTGACTAATTTCAAAAAAATATGAATTTGGGTGATTAGCATTTTTATAATGTACATTCAGTTGTGAGTCTATGGTAATTTTCGTAGAATTTTTAAAATAAGCATAGACCTTCAAATTTGGACCGAAACCCAATTCCAGGTATCGATCTCATTTCAGGGCCAAATTATTTTTTATCTGACAAATACCAGACTAGTAGATTTTCCGACGTATTTTGACGCGTAGAAACCGATTTTCCATACTAGAGCTCATATAATTGTGAAAGAAAAAAGTGCTACTCGAATGTTTACCAAAAGTGAGAAACATTTTCACTTTTTGAGCCAGAACTCGCGTCGGAATAGCTCAAACCAAATTTCCTTCTACCATTAAACCTAACTTTTGATGCTCTTTCGAATGAGATGTCTCAATTTTGAAATTATCGATTTTTGGAGATCAAAGATGAAAAAAGTTTTTACGTCACAAAAGGGTCACATACCCAAAATATGAAGCCCGTACGACCATTTTGAGCCAACTGTACCACTTTCTCCCCATTTCCCTGAACTATTGGGGTGTCCCAAAAGTCCTGTCGTTTTTTTTTGAAAATTATTTTTTCAACTGTCAAGATCATTATGGGATCCTGCTAAGCGGCGATTGATGAAGTGACGTTAGATCTTCTGTTTCAATACTTCAGCCAGTGAAATCATTTCAATTCCGAGGAGCTACGGTAAGTATAACTGACCACACTAAAAACACCCACGTTCAGTTCGTTCAAAAAATCCGTTCTCCTTTTTTTTGAATAGATAAAAATCAGTTTAGTGTTTGCCACAAATAGGAAGTAATCCATACTCAAAATGCGCACCATTCCGCCTTCCCTTCTCGAATTGCATCATCACTATGAAACTTGCCATTTCCCACACATTATTCTAAAAAATTTTGAATTTGATTCCCGAAATCGATCAAAATATTTGCAAATAAATCAAAACGTTGAAAAATTAACATTTGAGCGCAATCGAAGGGGGTAAAAATAGATAACTCAAAAATCTACCTCCGAAATGGTCATGATTTTCACATATTCTTGATTATTTCTGAGTTCTCAAGCGATATTTTTCGTTCGAAAATTTTATTTAAAAGTCTGATTCCTACTACTACTATGGTATTTGTTTGTGCTTCGGAATGTCAACCGCCTCTGTTTTATGAATATTTTAAAACAAGGTCGAAAAACATACATTTTCCATTATTGCTTCACCATTAGGCAATCTCATGATCTACTCGAAATCGAATAAATTAGTGCAGGACTACTTGCACCTATTAACAACGAGTGAGAGATATTAAGACCTACGGTTCTCTTTAAATAATAAAAAGAAAAACGGCGACAAGACTTTTGGGACACCCCAATATTACGGAGAACGCGTTTTAAGAGTGCAGATCGGTTATTTTGGACCACTCCCCGGAACCGTTCCTCTAGCAATGAGAATCTTCATTCCATACCCGGGTGGTATGTGGGTCTTGGTCCCGTAATAGACAATATACCACTTATTTGTCATTGCTACCCCGACACAGGGAGAAGCATGATTTTCAAGGTAAAATAGTCGAAAAATCAAATTTTCACAACCGATCGAGATCGACCAAATTTCTTTTCTGCTTTTTTTTAGGGGTGCCCTGGTGGTCGAGGCTAAATTTGTCATTTATTCGAATAACTCCAAAAAATGCTCGATTTCGACGGTTTTTCACGCATAACTTTTTTCTTTCTTGTTCTGATGAGCTCTAACATCCAAATTCGAATTTTACAAAAAAAGTTACGTCAGAATAAAATATAATCAGATTTTTCCGAGATGCAAATTTATCCACTTTTTTCATGACCGGGTTCATGGTCATTTTTTGGTCAAAAAATCAAAATCTCAGAACTATCTGACTATAGGTGTTTCCGACGTTTTCTCATCCGTAGATGTCGAATTTTCATACTAGAGCTCACCAAAATGCAAAAGAAAAAAGGTACACTCGAAAAACGTACAAAATAGAAAAACTTTTGAGTTTGTTTTTCTACGGATAAAAAGTCAGATACAGTATCGGAAATAAGTATCCGTCCAAAAATTAAAAGTTGCATAACTTTTGAAATAGATGAGATATGTTTCTGATATTCTGACAGGTGGTAGTGAGTGTACTCCTACATACGCCCACTATGCCAGACGATAGTGCGATTTCGCAATATTGTATGAAGATGACGCAATCTTTGCATGGTTGTTCAGCGCGGATTATTTGCTCAATGAATTTTTTTATCAATTTTTTTATTTCATGTGGTGATAGAAGACCTCATTACCTCTCCGATAAACATAAGTACTCATGGGAGTGTACTGTACAGAGGTGTTGGATTGTCTCAAAAATAGGTCCCGAAAAAATGGATTTTCGTTCATAGACGCACTAGAGACCCGATCAAAAGCTCAAAATGATCCTTTCCATTTTTGGGCAAATGTCTTTCCTGGACAGGTTAGTTGCAAATACATGGAATATACGATCCCCAACTTTTTGGAGCATTTGGATAACTTTCCCGCCCGCGGCAACCGAAAATCCAAGGTACATCGATGTTCAACTCAAAAAATGACCATGGTTGAATTTTTTTCATACTCGAAAAACTTTTTCTCTCAGATCTTTCCAACTAATTTTTTTCTGGTGTAACTTTGTCCGCTGATTTCGAATTTCGATATAAGGGCTCATGGTGTCATCAATGAAAAAAGATAAAAATCAAAAATGTTTTTGTAACAAGTGTGCCTCAGTAAAGCGGTCATAACTCGCTTCGAAATGATGCTAGAAACAAACCGAATCTATCGTTTGAATCAGGAGACTGAGACGAACATTTCTTATGTTGATGGTATCATTCCACGATCATGCGCTGGAGAAGGGTGGTCGGCTTTCCAAAAATGTTATGCTACTTTTCCAAACGAAGATTCTCCGAGATGCCCGAAAAAGTGATTTGAGTTCATACTTGTACCTAACACCACCCTTAAAATTATAGAAATCTAAGATTGGAGAAAAAAATGGCACGACATTTTGTCCGAAAAACAGCCGATTCCTGCAGTTTTTGATTTTTATCTTTTTTTCATTGATGACACCATGAGCCCTTATATCGAAATTCGAAATCAGCGGACAAAGTTACACCAGAAAAAAATTTAGTTGGAAAGATCTGAGAGAAAAGGTTTTTCGAGTATGAAAAATATATAATCATTTTTTGAGTTGAAAATCGATGTACCTTTTATTTTCGGTTGCCGCGGGCGGGAAAGTTATCCAAATGCTCCAAAAAGTTGGGGATCGTATATTCCATGTATTTGCAACTAACCTGTCCAGGAAAGACATTTGCCCAAAAATCGGCCTTCGAACAGTGACCATCCAAAAAAGGGAGAAAAAATTTGGTGAAAAAGTGAAAAATACGTGTCCTGAGTGCAAATCAAGATGTATCTTTATCAAACTTTGGGGATCTTCAGGAAATGTGGAAAGGATCATTTTGAGCTTTTGATCGGGTCTCTAGCGCGTCTATGAACGAAAATCCATTTTTTCGGGACCTATTTTTGAGACAATCCAACACCTCTGTACAGTACACTCCCATGAGTCTATCACAACGTGAACTAAAAAGATTGAGAAAAAAATTCATTGAGCAAATAATCCGCGCTGAACAACCATGCAAAGATTGCGTCATCTTCATACAATATTGCGAAATCGCACTATCGTCTGGCATAGTGGGCGTATGTAGGAGTACACTCACTACCACCTGTCAGAATATCAGAAACATATCTCATCTATTTCAAAAGTTATGCAACTTTTAATTTTTGGACGGATACTTATTTCCGATACTGTATCTGACTTTTTATCCGTAGAAAAACAAACTCAAAAGTTTTTCTATTTCGTACGTTTTTCGAGTGTAACTTTTTTCTTTTGCATTTTGGTGAGCTCTAGTATGAAAATTCGACATCTACGGATGAGAAAACGTTCTGAGATTTTGATTTTTTGACCAAAAAATGACCATGAACCCGGTCATGAAAAAAGTGGATACATTTGCATCTCGGAAAAATCTGATTATATTTTGTTCTGACGTAACTTTTTGGGTAAAATTCGAATTTGGATGTTAGAGCTCATCAGAACAAGAAAGAAAAAAGTTATGCTTGAAAAACCGTCGAAATCGAGCATTTTTTGGAGTTATTCGAATAAACGACAAATTTAGCCTCGATCGCCGAATCCATTTTTAAGATATTTCGATGCAGAATTGCACGGGCTACAAAACGTATATAGTGGTCACTGGAAGTTTTGGCGAAAATCGGCAATTTGGTCCAAAAAATCGAAAGATGATGTCATAAAAGTTAATTCCGCAATGAGCAGTAATCGATCAGAACAGTTATTTCAGACCACCAGGGCACCGCTAAATAAACGCAAAAAATAAATTGGGTCTATCTCGATCGGTTGTGAAAATTTGATTTTTCGACTATTTTACCTTGAAAATCATGTTTCTCCCTGTGTCGGGGTAGCAATGACAAATAAGTGGTATATTGTCTATTATGGGATCAAGACCCACATACCACCCGGGTATGGAATGAGGATTCTCATTCCTAGAGGAACGGTTCCGGGCAGGGGCTGAAATGCTCCAAAATAACCGAGCCGGTCTCTTATCAGGGTGATGCATAAGTTTTGGACTTTTTTTCTTCAAGTGTTTACAAATTCTTTATAAAAGGGAATTATCAAGTGAATATGGGGGTGTTTTGAAGCGCATCTAATGTGCTTTCGATCGCGCACTTTGATATTCTGACGGTACTCTGGACATGGACATTATGAGTCTTCAAATGCGGTCGATTCATCAAGGTCAGGATCGGGTTTCCATCATTACCCTCGCCTATGGGGTTAAGCTAATGGATCAATTTCAGTATTCATTTTGAAGATTTGACCTTCTGGCACAACTCACAGTAAGATTATAGTACAATTCTCGACGACATCTATCTGGCACAAATTCTTTCAGACCACTATCCAGCGATTTTTTGCGATTTTTTATTTTATGGTTTTCAGATTTTCAATTTATTTGACCTGTGGCCAACGCTGAGTCAATTCTTTTCTATGAAATTGTGGACGTAACATGTGAAAATACAGCGCCCCACACTAGACCCTTGCCACTCTTTATATACACAATTGAGATCAATTGTTGAAAGCATCAATACTATGAAATTCACGTCGGTTTTCGAGTCGTCACTACTCAAATATGTATCGTGGACCCCAGATCTCATGCGAATTCGAAAGACAATGATACTTGGTACCCATTTATGTATGATAGATACCCCGCGAAAATTTTCCCGATGAGAGCGGGAGGTTCGGAAAAGTTTGTAAAATTTGAGTATTTTTGTGATGTCGACTTATAAAAATATCTCAAGTACCCATGCTAAAGGAAACCATCTGAGTTGATCATTAATAACTCAAAGTCTATCCCTAAATTATGTATTGGTAAGATGGCTCCAATGATCTCACTCGGCTGAATGCCAGTCTATCAAATTCACCAATGAAAAAAGTCCAAAACTTATGCATCAGCCTAGTAAAAGGGGCATTTCATTAGTAGCACGGACAAATAAACCATATGAACAACATATCATTCGATTCGTCTCGTCGAGCCTGACCTGACGAGCCCTTGCCTGCCTTGGGCCCGAAATTGTGGAAAAGTTATTCAAAAAATCGATTTGTAAAAATACAAAAATCAATATCAATGGGCCCATTGTGCAGGCGTATTCTGCTCGTCATTTAGCACATTTTAATGTTGAACTTATTTTTCTATCATTTCTCCTCAAAAAACTACAGGTCTCAAAAAGGCTCATTTCAGAATTTTAAAAAGTTGACGACGTCTGTAGTCGTTGACATCGAGAATTATGAACAAAACTCGACGCTATCTTGTGAGGGACCCTAAGAGCTATCGAAAAATGCATTTAACTCATTTTCGAGTTTTCCAATGTGCCAAGGTTTATTCGAATCTTAGGCGACACGCGTGATATTTTATTCAACAATAATTATATAAATATTTCTTTTTTTAAATTCTGAAATTCACAATTATCTGCGTTTCAGAGCTGGCGAAAGGAGCTGAGATGCCTCTCGATAAAATGGTCTGGATCCAAACCCCACTCACTTCTGGTTCGTTTTCTTACGCAAATTAGTAGTCCAAACTTTAGACTCACTTTGGAATCTAGTAACCAGGGCTGGTTCAGAATTGGCGACTCTTTTGTTGGCTGGAATGCAACCAATCCGGCATTCTCCCAGAGGCATTCATCTCCCCATTTTGGTACGTTGGAAATATTTGCAATCTTTCCAATTTATTACAATTTCAATATTCAGTTTCGCGATACGGGTCTCACTAAGGTCATCCACTTACATGTTGAACGATTTGAGGAATTAGCTGCTGTTCGAATGGCAGAACAGAATTGGGAACTGATGAAAGTTGAGGTACGGTAATCAAAGAGTCAGTAACTGCTGTAGTTCTCCTTCCCGTGTCTATCTTGTTCTCTTGAGTTGCAACAAGTGGGTCTGCATAATGAAGTGGAGATGAGTGGGCCAGTAATCCCGTGTATTCCCGATGTTATGACTGGAGATCCCAAAGATGCGGTCAGTCCTTTATCTTTATATTCTCGTTTAAGAGACCGTCCAGGAGATTTCGTAGCTTTTAATGGGGGGTCGTCGGATGAGTTTTTTGCAACCCATGCCAATAAGTTGTGGGTGATTTCCCCATTTCGAATGCTGATATTTGGCCCAATATGAACCGATATGGTACACACTCCGAGAAATACTAGACCAAGCCCAAAAAAATCGAAAATTTCAACCACTAAAAAAGTGCATACTTATAGGTTTTTCGAGTGTATTTTGCTATGAAAAGAACGAAAAACATAGTTTGGAAGCGATAGGACATCGATGAAATGTCGAAAACTGCAATTTTCTTAGTTTTGTATGCACCCTGAAAAAATTTTGTTCGCGTTACAGTGAGATTATTGCAAATTCGGAATCTACACGTAAAACCACCCCTAGACATATTTTCTCACGCCTCAAAAACGATCGCGTCGGACGCCGCAGTTTCTCGCCCGATGGTCACTCGGAGGCTGACGAGAGAACGATGCCGAGAGATTTCGTTATTTCGGAGCGTTACAGTCACTATTATGTCATATTAATATTCCATCTACCGTTTCCGAGCATTTCTGTTGATATTATGGGGTTGTGATATCGTTAAAACACGAAAAATGGGAAAAGTCGAAAAATCACTAGAGATCTCAAATTTCAAAAATTCATAAATGGTCTATTCGAGTTCCAAGTGAAGTTTTGTCAACTCAGAATCACTAGAGTGAGTTACAGCAATCATCTCTGAGAGTTATAGCCGTTTTGCGAATATTTTTTGAAATTGTCATTTTCTGTGGACAAATTATCGAGAAATTTTACGAACAAAACTTTTTTCTCTAGAAACCGTGCCAAACGCGCGGATATTGCTTATAACTCATTTTGAAGTGATTTTCCGATGAGGACACAGCATTTGAAACGGTAAATGGAATATTAATATGACATAATAGTGACTGTAACGCTCCGAAATAACGAAATAGAATAGAATAGATTTATCCGCACAGGTGGTATTGTTGTGGGGGGGGGGGGGGGGGAGGTGGTTGGAACAAGAAGAACAAAGAATGTGTGAAATAGGGGGGTAACTAAGCGAGTAGAGCGAGCAAGTATACAGATCATCCAACCTCCTTACACATCACATTCATGAACTCTGCATAGTTTGTAGGTATTTTTCCTTTTCGAAGTACAACAAACAGTAATTTACCTACTCTGTTTGCAAAACTGTGCTCACGAATCTTAGTTCGAAATTTTTCTCGACACAATTTGAAGCCTGCGCCTCTGAGATTAGACTTGGAAAGAACCAGAAAATCGTTTCTGGTTCGGGATAATCTTGAATTCCCGAATAGCATTTCATAGACTAGTTTAAAGTCATTGATCTTTCGACGGTACATCAACGTGGTCAGTTTGAGCATCTCGTTTCGTTCAACTGGTAATGGCCTGTTTTCAAAGTTGTATCCCAAACATTTGTAGCTAATCAACCTAGTGACTTTGTTCTGCAGTTTCTCTAGTTTACCAGCTTCTCTATCGAAAACTGGAAATGCGACACTAGGACTGAATTCTACCATAGGTCTAACGTAAGTAGTGTATGCATTAACCATCACCGCAGCGTTATTGGTGCTGAGTCCACGGAAAATTAAGTTGGAACGGATCGCAGCTTTTTGGATCACTATGTCAAAGTGTTCTTTGAATGTCAATTCCTTATCGATTTGAATACCGAGATCTCTGACAGAAGACTTCGGATCAATTTGAGTTCCATTCAAGTAATACTTCAACAGTGAATTTTCATTTCCTAAGTGGAGTACGTTACACTTCTCAATTGCAATTCGCAATTGCCAGATATCGCTCCACTCCAAAATTGAAACAACACATTCCTGAAGTTTGATTGGACCACTCAGTTCATCTTTTTCGAATGCGAGGTATATTTTTAGATCGTCAGCAAAAGTGAAACTTTTGCACCCATGCTTGTCTATAACCTGCGATAAATCGGCAGTATATAGATTGAATAGCAGAGGTCCTAAAACTGATCCTTGTGGGACCCCACTAATGACCGGTCTTGATTCAGATAATGTCGTTTTGACTCTCACTTTGAATACTCTTTTGGATAAGTACTCTTCAATCCATCTCACGGTCAGCAGTGGAAAGCCCATTTTGGATATCTTTTGAATTAATTTTGGATGGCTTACTGTGTCGAATGCTTTGGCATAGTCGAAGTATATCACATCGACACACCTGTGCTCATCAATCGCTTTTGACCATTCATTAACCACTTCGATCATTTGAGTTTCAACTGAGCGATTTTTTCGAAAGCCGAATTGCTCAAATCTCTCGGCATCGTTCTCTCGTCAGCCTCCGAGTGACCATCGGGCGAGAAACTGCGGCGTCCGACGCGATCGTTTTTGAGGCGTGAGAAAATATGTCTTGGGGTGGTTTTATGTGTAGATTCCGAATTTGCAATAATCTCACTGTAACGCGAACAAAATTTTTTCAGGGTGCATACAAAACTAAGGAAATTGCAGTTTTCGACATTTCATCGATGTCCTATCGCTTCCAAACTATGTTTTTCGTTCTTTTCATGGCAAAATACACCCGAAACACCTATAAGCAGGTACTTTTTTCGGGGTTGAAATTTTTTTGGGCTTGGGCTGGCATTTCTCAACTTAAGAGACCGGCTCCGTTATTTTCGACCACCCTTTGGTCACGGAGGGAATTAAATCACAATCTAACCCCTCAGTTGACTGTCTTCAAACGTAAAAACGACGCTTTTCGTAAAAATTGAAAATTCCCACTCAATGAGGTTTCGATGCATGTGAGAAGGTCCCACAAAATGAGCATAGTGGGATCCTGCGTTATTTCCTCGTTTTGCAAGAAATCCCAAAAAAGCAAAAAATAAATTTAAAAAATGATTTTCAAATCGAGTACAGTCATATCATAACGGCTGATTATATACCTCGGGATACTCTTACAGTACCCTCCATAAGTCACCGGGCACTTTTTCTTTCTTTCATAACTTTTGACTCATGATAGATTTCTGGTTGAAACTTGGTCATGTCCTAGCACATCCATCGTGTGTTAGGGAGATGCAATTGGGATATCACACAACTCCCTGGTTGTTGAGTAATGATTTTCCAGTCGAGCATTACTTTTTCAAACAATCGAAATTCTTACATGGAATTTTTCCTGCTTACCACACTTTCTGATATTTTAGACTTGTCCGTGGGCTACCCAGAAAAAAAATTTCAGGATGCTACTCTATCGCACTATCGCTACAGAATTTCTCAAAAATGGGTCCTGAAAAAATGGATTTTCGTTCATAGGCGTGCTAGAGACTCGTTCAAAGGCTCAAAATGATCCTTATGATAATTCCGGATTACCGCTGAAATTACATAACGAGATCTCGAAATTTGCCTTCAGGACACGAATTTTAAATTTTTCACATTACACATTTTTGGATGTTTACAGTGTTGAGGGTGATTTTTGTAAAAATGTGGTTCCAGGGTACGATGGTAGCATATCTAGGGAATATACGATTCCCAATTTTGTAGAACATTTAAATATCTTTCCCGCCTCAGGCAACCGAAAATCCGAGGTCAATCAATTTTCGAGTCAAAACATGACCATGATACCCCCATCATGGTTGAAATTTTTCATGGTCGAAAAACTTTTCATCTCAGAACTTCCTGACTATATTTTTGCATGTGTATATGTATGCGTAGGATACGAATTTAGATATGAGAGCCCATGATATCATGAATCAAAAATGATAAAATTCATAATGCCTGGAAAAGTGCCGATTTCGGCAGTTTCTGAATTTTATCATTTTTTATTCATGATATCATGGGCTCTCATATCTAAATTCGTATCCTACGCATACATATACACATGCAAAAATATAGTCAGGAAGTTCTGAGATGAAAAGTTTTTCGACCATGAAAAATTTCAACCATGATGGGGGTCATGTTTTGACTCGAAAATTGATTGACCTCGGATTTTCGGTTGCCTGAGGCGGGAAAGATATTTAAATGTTCTACAAAATTGGGAATCGTATATTCCCTAGATATGCTACCATCGTACCCTGGAACCACATTTTTACAAAAATCACCCTCAACACTGTAAACATCCAAAAATGTGTAATGTGAAAAATTTAAAATTCGTGTCCTGAAGGCAAATTTCGAGATCTCGTTATGTAATTTCAGCGGTAATCCGGAATTATCATAAGGATCATTTTGAGCCTTTGAACGAGTCTCTAGCACGCCTATGAACGAAAATCCATTTTTTCAGGACCCATTTTTGAGAAATTCTGTAGCGAAAGTGCGATAGAGTAGCATCCTGAAATTTTTTTTCTGGGTAGCCCACGGACAAGTCTAAAATATCAGAAAGTGTGGTAAGCAGGAAAAATTCCATGTAAGAATTTCGATTGTTTGAAAAAGTAATGCTCGACTGGAAAATCATTACTCAACAACCAGGGAGTTGTGTGATATCCCAATTGCATCTCCCTAACACACGATGGATGTGCTAGGACATGACCAAGTTTCAACCAGAAATCTATCATGAGTCAAAAGTTATGAAAGAAAGAAAAAGTGCCCGGTGACTTATGGAGGATACTGTATGTTAACGTAATTGAGCAATTTAACCTATCTAATCTGGCTGAGAAAATATGATTTTTTGAGCATTTTGCCTACGGGATCAATTTTCAACCAGGTGATTTTGAGGTAACAGAAAATAAAAAATGTTTTGAACAATGTACGACTAAAGTACTCATCATACTCGGGTATGGGCTTGTGGCTGCCATTCCGGGGGCACCGTGACCAAAAGGTGGTCGAAAATAACGGAGCCGGTCTCTTAAGAGAGCAGATCGGTTATTTTGGACCACTCCCCGGAACCGTTCCTCTAGCAATGAGAATCTTCATTCCATACCCAGGTGGTATGTGGGTCTTGGTCCCGTAATAGACAATATACCACTTATTTGTCATTGCTACCCCGACACAGGGAGAAACATGATTTTCAAGGTAAAATAGTCGAAAAATCAAATTTTCACAACCGATCGAGATAGACCAAATTTCTTTTCTGCTTTTATTTAGGGGTGCCCTGGTGGTCTGAAATAACTGTTCTGATCGATTACTGCTCATTGCGGAATTAACTTTTATGACATCATCTTTCGATTTTTGGACCAAATTGCCGATTTTCGCCAAAAACTTCCAGTGACCACAATATACGTTTTTTAGCCCGTGCAATTCTGCATCGAACTATCACAAAAATGGATTCGGCGACCGAGGCTAAATTTGTCATTTATTCGAATAACTCCAAAAAAATTTTCGATTTCGACGGTTTTTCAAGCATAACTTTTTTCTTTCTTGTTCTGATGAGCTCTAACATCCAAATTCGAATTTTACCCAAAAAGTTACGTCAGAATAAAATATAATCAGATTTTTCCGAGATGCAAATTTATCCACTTTTTTCATGACCGGGTTCATGGTCATTTTTTGGTCAAAAAATCAAAATCTCAGAACTATCTGACTATAGGTGTTTCCGACGTATTTTTATCCGTAGATGTCGAATTTCTATACTAGAGCTCTCCAAAATGCAAAAGAAAAAAGTGATGTTCTTAAACTCAAAAGTTTTTCTATTTTGTACGTTTTTCGAGTGTAACTTTTTTCTTTTGAATTTTCGTGAGCTCTAGTATGAAAATTCAACATCTACGGATAAGAAAACGTCGGAAACACCTATAGTCAGATAGGTATGAGATTTTGATTTTTTGACCAAAAAATGACCATGAACCCGGTCATGAAAAAAGTGGATAAATTTGCATCTCGGAAAAATCTGATCATATTTTATTCTGACGTAACCTTTTGTGTAGAATTCGAATTTGGATGTTAGAGCTCACCAGAACAAGAAAGAAAAAAGTTATGCTTGAAAAACCGTCGAAATCGAAAAAAATTTTTGGAGTTATTCGAATAAATGACAAATTTAGCCTCGATCGCCGAAACCATCATGTTTCTCCCTGTGTCGAGGTAGCAATGGCAAATAAGTGGTATATTGTCTATTATGGGATCAAGACCCACATACCACCCGGGTATGGAATGAGGATTCTCATTCCTTGAGGAACGGTTCCGGGCAGAGGCTGAAATGCTCCAAAATAATCGAGCCGGTCTCTTAATGGCATGGGTTGCAAA
This sequence comes from Pristionchus entomophagus, assembly GCA_036245825.1. Taxonomy (NCBI): domain Eukaryota; kingdom Metazoa; phylum Nematoda; class Chromadorea; order Rhabditida; family Neodiplogasteridae; genus Pristionchus; species Pristionchus entomophagus. The sequence goes on from BTSX01000004.1 coordinate 27,646,458, forward strand.
AAAAGTCGTCCGTAGCATAGGTGCTGAATCTCCTGGAAGGTCTCTTAACACTTCACTTCTTTATCTCTTTAAATTTAGTTCAATAAATTCATCGGCAAAAGTCTGAACATCAAAAGGCCAAAGGATCTCTTGACTGAGAAAAAGGTTAGTTGTTTACTATAGTGATAGATGACGCTATTTTATTCGATCGTTTTAATATATTTATCGTCATTTTTTGCAGATCACTCAAAGTTTGGCTGATGATGTAATGAGTGAACGGAGAAGAGTGGAGAAAGAGAAGAATCAGGAACAATCTATTATCGATCGAAGACATTTGGTACGCACTATTCCTCTCCATGCTCATTTTCATTCAATTGACAGGCTGAGATTGCAAAAGAGAAGGCAGCAGAGAGAGGATCCAATTCAATGGAAGGAAAGAAGAGAGCTAATGGAGATACCATGTTGACTCGCAATTCGGGCCATAGTTCTGATGAGGGACCAGGATGCTCAAAATACACGTAGAATTCATCATCTCATACTGTTTCATTTTTCAGTACTCGTATTAGTTCTCTGTTCTTTCGTATGATTGTGTCATTCCATTTTGTTCCCATCGCCCGTTTCCTCTCATCCGTTGTCTCCACTCTTTCTCCTTCCGGTCGCTCTAATGCCTTCATATTGTTACTAACGTATCTGTTGCTCCATGTTGAAACTGTGGCTGAAATTGAGCCGATTCCTTCATATCTCTCTTCTGTAATATACAAGTGCTGTTTCATTGAGGTATGCTAGATCTCTAAGCTTACTTTACACCAAACTTTTCAGCTTCCTGTCTCTATTTCGGGTGCTTTAGTCGCTATCTCAGAATAGTGTTTTCCGTTATTTCTTTATGTCAATAAATGATTGATTAAATTAATATCTGATAGACTTCCCATTTTTCTCCGATGCACATTACCCTGTTTTTACAGTCATTCCTTTCCTTCCATTACAAATTATGGAGAAAAAATGGGAAAATTCATTTGGGAGAACACCAAATGGGAAAAAAACAAGTGGGAAATTCCACTTGTGAAAATCATTCTCGGAATAGGACATTTCGGAAGATTTTTTCGGAAAAGGCGTCGTATTGCAATAAAATGTAATGGTTGCATTACATTTTCACTCTGCTCTCTATATGAGGCCGTTTGCGATAGAATCAACAATGTTCGATGGGGGTCTGGAACAGGACAAAAATTGGATATGCTTAAAACTTGGTCCTAGGGGTAACTTTTGATTCTGAATTGACTTTTTTTCGAGTTTTTCGATCTGAGCCTTCTGAATCTCGGTACTACCCGACGTCGATTTGGCCAAAATCTTATTCTGCGATAAAAACTGCCCCGGGAATGGTCGAAATGGCCAATAATCTCGCGTTCCCGACCAGAATTTGATCCTTTTTCGAATGAGTGTTTGGACGAAATTCTATCTTTTTTCGTTTTCGAGAAAATGCAACTTTTTGACTCCTTAACTAGAGCGAGCAGTGGAATATACTATTCGAAACGCCTTGTGACGAAGATTCGAATGGTATATACATGTATAGGGTTTAAAGGTAAGCAAATATGACTTTTTGCACTTTTTAAGCTGAAAACTGTTTTTTTGTCGTGATATGATGGTGATATGAGTGATATGAGGGTTTATAATAGTCTAAAAACACATTTTAGAAGTGAAATGATGGTTTTTGATAGTTTTAAAGAGAAATTTTTTTTGCAAAAGATCATGCATCGGTGGGGAGTCGAACCTGAGGTTCATGTTTCGTGAGATATCATTCCCAATTTGACCGTAGGTTCTGAAAATGTGTGCACTATTTTTTATGCTCACATCGTTTATTTTTCGACAAAAAAATCAGTTTTAAACTTTAAAAGGGTCAAAAGTCATGTTTGCTTACCTTTTAACCCCAGACATGTAAATATATACCGTTAGAATCTACATCACGAGGCGGTTCGAATAGTATATTCCACCACTCGCTCTAATATAGGAAAAAGTTGTATTTTCTCGAAAACGAAAAAAGATAGAATCTGGCCCAAAAGCTCATTCGAAAGAGCATCAAATTCTGGTCGGATACGCAAAATTATTGGCCATTTCTACCATTCCCGGGGCAGTTTTTAACGCAGAACAAGATTTTTGCCAAATCGACGTCGGGTCGTACCGGGATTCTGAAGGCTCAGATCGAAAAACTGAAAACGTCAGTCGATTCAGAATCAAAAGTTACCCCTAGGATCGAGTTTTGAGCATATCCGATTTTTGGCCTGTTCCCGGCACTTGTTGACCCTATCGCAAACGGCCTCATATATAATTTTGTTAATTGCGATAATTATTACACCGACCGCTGTTGTACATGTTTTTTCTTATCACTTCCGACCTCAAATATAAATAATAAGTTAAGAGAGGTTCCACGATATTCTGCACCCTTTAAGAGGGTTCGACGGATGGGTTTTTCACAACCCCTCCCAATATTCTGTGGGTGATGTCCCCATACCGAATGCTGATATTTGGCCCAATTTGAGCGGTTTTGATGCAGGCCCAAAAAAAGTCAAAAATTTCATTCTAGAAAAAGGCATGTTCTTATAGGTGTTTCAGGCGTATTTTTCACTGAAAAGAAAGAAAAAACTACTTTCGAAGCGATAGGACATCGTTGAAAGGTAGCAACATAAAATTTTCGTCGTTTTTCGGTCACCCTGAAAAATTTTTGTTCGCGTCGGATTTTGTGACTATGATTTTTGGATTCCTCGTGTAAAAATACATCAGGGTACACAATTTGACGTTTCTTATTAAGTCGCGCCGGACATCGTGGCGAATAATCGGTGAAAATGACCAATTTTCAGAGTTTTTCCACCATAACATTTTTCATTCTTTATTTTATGAGCTCTAACATCGAAAATCGGATTCAACGTCTAAAAATACGCCCGAAACATCTCTAGTCAGATTTTTCCGAGATAATATTTTTTCAACTTTTTCATGACCCCCTTTTTCATGAGGTCATGGCCTATTTTTGGTCAAAAAGTCAAAATCTCAGAACTATGTCACTATAGGTGAGTCTGACCTATTTTCACTCGTAGAAGTGCGATACTCGATCAATCAAATGTTTGATGATGTGTCACTTTTGAAACAGAGCTAAAATCAAAAAATTGTACGATGGCACTTAATTTAATCATACTTAGGGGGTAGATGCGCGATTTAACAAGTGATTGAATTTAAAAAATAAAAATGTTATCAAAAGAACAAGCAATACAACGAAAATGCAAATCTTGATTTCGGTTTCAGTTGTCGATCCGCAGCGTGGTGTGGTGAGGGTTTCTGTCAATCCCGAAAATAAAGAAACTGGTATCGCGTTTTGCACGCTGGAACCCACTATTCTCTCTCTAGTAAAATGATAAAGAAAATAGGTGGAGGGTCACCCCCCAGGAGGGTGCGACGCTTTGAGTCCAACTGGAGCGCATCACATGTCAGGCCTCTGATCAGGATATTGTGAACTGACTTTTCTTTAATTTATTTGTAAGACGTTGATAAGTTAAGTTCTTGTTGTGTATGATTTCGACTGCTGCGGAAAATATCAACAAGAGCATAAGAAAGCTATAATAATTATATTATAGGTCGGGATTGGAGACAACTGTTTAAATTACGGTAGTTCTTCCTGTCACAAAATGGTCCTGGAAGTCAAAATTCGAGTTCTAAAAATCGGGGGACTGTCCATCGCTTCTTTTTTGACTATCGACACATATTACAAGCCATAAGAACATATTACAAAATATCGCATGAACAGTCCTCCGTTTTTGAGTAATCGAGACAAAACCATTTCCTTGCTGTGAAAATGCTCGGCTTTCGCTGCTTCAATAACATTTTCAACTTCCCAAACTTTATTTATATTTTCAGAACTATTTTTTATGCTGCACAATCTATCGATGGTAAGAAAGGCTAGATCAGACAATAAATTCTAAAACCACGCCATTTTTTCGTGCCCTACTGTCCTATCAATATCACGTATTCACTCTTTCTGCCATGATTTGTATTCTTTCATTATGTCTTGTTATTCATTCTGATGAATGAAACAACTTGAAAAACAATAGAATTATTTTTAAAATGCTTTACAAAAATATTAAAGAATTTGATTGCCAAACTACGACAGTTTGACTGGAAAGCGTCGGAAGGTGTAGCCAAATATTCCCACTGCGACCCACGACGGTATCATATTGAGCAAAACGCTACCATCGAAAAGTTTAATTGCAAACTGACTTGTGAAGGGAAATCGCTTCAAGAATCTGGCAAACGCGTTTCCGAAAAAGGAGACTCTGATTTCTTACTGTAGCATTCACTAGGGGGAGGCTCACAAAATGACCGCTCACGCCCTAAATCTTATCGATTTCTTTAATGTCTTGGGTTACGCGGCGGTTCCAGATCATTGTCTATTATTGGAGCATAAAAACAAGTCATGAGGTGGTCTACGAGCTCCGCGTGCAAGCAGCGATAAATCATAACCGGAGCCGGGAAATATCAAAACCTTTCCTGCGTGAACATTTCTTGAATGTCTTTATTGATTGTTTCGAGCTTTTTATTTATAAATGAGAGTGCTACCATCGAAAAGTTTAATTGCAAACTGGCTTGTGAAGGGAAATCACGTCAAGAATCTGGCAAACGCGTTTCCGAAAAATGAGACTCTGATTTCTTACTGTTGCATTCACTAGGGGGAGGCTCACAAAATGACCGCTCACGCCCTAAATCTTATCGATTTCTTTAATGTCTTGGATTACGCGGCGGTTCCAGATCATTGTCTACTATTGGAGCATAAAAACAAGTCATGAGGTGGTCTACGAGCTCCGCGTGCAAGCAGCGATAAATCGTAACCGGAGCCGGGAAATATCAAAACCTTTCCTGCGTGAACATTTCTTGAATGTCTTTATTGATTGTTTCGAGCTTTTTATTTATAAATGAGAGTGCTTTCGTTAAATCGAGAGTGCTTTCGTTAAATCAGGAATCTGAAAAAACTCGCGAAATTATATTTAGGTTATTTTTAAAAATAAACATTCAAAACCGCGTTGCGTGGTACTGTAGCGCTGCGCGTAGGACCCTAGCTCCGGAAGGTAACGCGGATACTGCCGTGCGACCCTATTTGCCTGGAAAAGTAAATGGAAAAGTAGAAAGATTTGAATTCCCGCAATTTCTGTATCTCGGTTCCCATTGCAGCTAGCGACTCAAACATCGGTTCTAGAGGTTAAAAGGTTCGGAAAAGCTTATAAACCGACTTTCACGTCGCTAGGTTCATTGGGAACCGCGTTACGAAATTGCAGGAATTCAAATCTTTTTACTTTTCCATTTACTTTTCCAGCGAAAAATTAACACCCTTTTTACTTTTCCGTTAAATTTTCCGGGATTTTAACACCACATGAGGTCTCAGGTCGACTTTGTCGGACTTACAGTAACCCACAGTTTTTTGGGTTGATAAACAAAGTTTCACAGAAGTACATGAATAGTAGTTTTTCTGACGTATTTTTGCACGTAGAAAACGAATTTCAATACTAGACATCATCAAACTGCGAAACAAAAAAGTTATGCTTGAAAAACCTATTTTTTCGATCCGAAGACGTTTCTTGGCATAACTAATTTCAAAAAAATATAGTTTTGGGTGGTTAGCATTTTCGTTAACAACATCACATCATGTAGTGAGTCTCTGGTATTTTTTTCAGAATTTTAAAAATGTGACCTTTTCTGCACGTCTGGCCTAAACTTACCTCATCAAGATGTCATTTGAGACATGACTGGCCAAATAAGTACTAATATGGGGACTATAGGTTTCGCTCAAAAGCGAAAATAATCGCTATGTCATGATGATGATCTTTTGTGTTGACAGTGTGAAGTAATTCTTGCAGAGTATCGCGGAAAATGTCAAAGTAGATAAATCGCAATTTCGAAATATCAAATGTTCAGATATGTATAAGTAGAGTATAGGCGCTCCAACATCGAACTTTCCAACTCAAAATATCATAACAAAGATCTAATTTAATTTTCAGCGAGTTATAGGCAAATTGTGCGAATTTTTAAATTCGTAATTTTTCAAAAATCATATTTTAGTCGAAAAAATATTTTGGTCTGAGACTTCCTCCTAAGATCTGAAATCATCATTCTGACTCATCTGAGTGTTGGGAGATAGTTTGAACCTTTTTTGAGAGCTTATACTCTACTTATACATATCTGAACATTTCATATTTCTAAATTGCGATTTTTCTACTTTGACATTTTCCGCGATACTCCGCAAGAATTACATACTGTCAACACAAAAGATCATCATCATGACATAGCGATTATTTTCGCTTTTTGAGCGAAACCTATAGTCCCCATATTAGTACTTAGAAAAGGTCACATTTTTAAAATTCTGAAAAAAATACCAGAGACTCACTACATGATGTGATGTTGTTAACGAAAATGCTAACCACCCAAAACTATATTTTTTTGAAATTAGTTATGCCAAGAAATGTCTCTATTCGGATCGAAAAATAGGTTTTTCAAGCATAACTTTTTTGTTTCGCAGTTTGATGATGTCTAGTATTGAAATTCGTTTTCTACGTGCAAAAATACGTCAGAAAAACTACTATTCATGTACTTCTGTGAAACTTTGTTTTTCAACCCAAAAAACTGTGGGTTACTGTAAGTCCGACAAAGTCGACCTGAGACCTCATGTGGTGTTAAAATCCCGGAAAATTAAACGGAAAAGTAAAAAGGGTGTTAATTTTTCGCTGGAAAACTAAATGGAAAAGTAAAAAGATTTATGATTTATCGCTGCTTGCACGCGGAGCTCGTAGACCACCTCATGACTTGTTTTTATGCTCCAATAATAGACAATGATCTGGAACCGCCGCGTAATCCAAGACATTAAAGAAATCGATAAGATTTAGGGCGTGAGCGGTCATTTTGTGAGCCTCCCCCTAGTGAATGCTACAGTAAGAAATCAGAGTCTCCTTTTTCGGAAACGCGTTTGCCAGATTCTTGAAGCGATTTCCCTTCACAAGTCAGTTTGCAATTAAACTTTTCGATGGTAGCGTTTTGCTCAATATGATACCGTCGTGGGTCGCAGTGGGAATATTTGGCTACACCCTCCGACGCTTTCCAGTCAAACTACCGTAGTTTGGCAATCAAATTCTTTAATATTTTTGTAAAGCATTTAAAAATAATTCTATTGTTTTTCAAGTTGTTTCATTCATCAGAATGAATAACAAGACATAATGAAAGAATACAAAGCATGGCTGAAAGAGTGAATACGTGATATTGATAGGACAGTAGGGCACGAAAAAATGGCGTGGTTTTAGAATTTATTGTCTGATCTAGCCTTTCTTACCATCGATAGATTGTGCAGCATAAAAAATAGTTCTGAAAATATAAATAAAGTTTGGGAAGTTGAAAATGTTATTGAAGCAGCGAAAGCCGAGCATTTTCACAGCAAGGAAATGGTTTTGACTCGATTACTCAAAAACGGGGGACTGTTCATGCGATATTTTGTAATATGTTCTTATGGCTGGTAATATGTGTCGATAGTCAAAAAAGAAGCGATGAACAGTCCCCCGATTTTTAGAACTCGAATTTTGACTTCCAGGACCATTTTGTGACAGGAAGAACTACCGTAATTTAAACAGTTGTCTCCAATCCCGACCTATAATATAATCATTATAGCTTTCTTATGCTCTTGTTGATATTTTCCGCAGCAGTCGAAATCATACACAACAAGAACTTAACTTATCAACGTCTTACAAATAAATTAAAGAAAAGTCAGTTCACAATATCCTGATCAGAGGCCTGACATGTGATGCGCTCCAGTTGGACTCAAAACGTCGCACCCTCCTGGGGGGTGACGTTTGAATTTGCGCATTTTTAACATTTACATTGCATTTATTTTTCCTTTATTCATATAATTACATGTATTATTCGGTTCTAATTGGTTTGTATTCAGTAGATGAAACGGGTGCGCGTCGCCAATAGTGATTTAATCACGGGATTGCTTTCGTCGAACAGAAAGAGGCTTCAAACTGAAGATGAAATCGAAGACGGTAAGTTCTTTTTTCCAATGTAATATTAGTAGCACTTTGCAATAGGGTTGGCGTTTCGGCCTGTCGTAGCGACGCCGCTACCTCTCCCCCTCGCCAAATTTCGCAATAGCCGCGGGGGAGGAGGTAGCGGCGCCGGTACGAGAGGTCGATTTGCCAACCATATTTTGCAATAGACCTTGCATATTCGCATTTCAACACAGCGCCGTTTCAGATGATTCGATCGTTGAAGCGGAACATAACGACGCTATGTATTTAGATTTTCTATGTTATTTCTTTTGTTTGATCGTTTGTTCAAACTCAGTGTTTGTTTGTTTTGTTATCTATCAGAAGAATAAAACATGTTTCATATCATTCCTTGTGATGCCGGTCATATAAACCGGTTACCGTGCCTTTGAATCCCAAAGGAGAAGCGAAAGAAAAATGGGATATCATTTAAATCTGATTTGTTGAAATTTAAATCGAATTAGACGTTCTTGGAATCAAATTAGATGTTTTTCAATCGAATTAGATGTTTTTGAATAGAATTAGGACTTCGAATCTAATTAGAAATTATTTGAATCTAATTCTGCCACACTAGGTGCTAAAATTGTTCAAATTAGATTCAAAAGTCTCCGAATTAGATCGAAATGCAGTTACCTGAGTCGTTCATCTGTTTACACCGCTGCCGTCCCTACAGGTAGGGACCACCACGTTAAATTTGAAAATCTTCCAAAATTCCAGTTTTTGTTGCTATGGGGCAATCAGGGATGCCAAATCATGATAGCGTTCTCAGATTTTAACAAAAATGCTATTTGATCGAGTATCAGCTTATCATTTTAGCTCCGCCCATTGTGGTGTAGTGACCAGGTTCCCTGGGTCACGACTTTTCGGTCTGTCATATTTTTCGAATTTCAAATAAATTTCAATACTGGTCATTTCCGTTTTTCTTGTGTCCTCTAAGTGGAGAAATATTATTAGAGCAATATTAGCATACGTGAAGGCTGTCTTGAATATGCCAGGTTCGCAATCCGCAGAAACTCAATTGATGCGTAGGGTAGCTACGCATGGATTCGCTGGCAGTGATAAATCACGTCATCAATAGCTTTCAAAGTGCGTATCTCGAATGATTTGAAACAAAAAATGAGCTGAATGTCAAAATTTAATGTAACAAATGGATTATGACAGCCTAATGCTTGTCAATCAATACTGGTCACTTACAGTAATCTGTAAAAGTGAGCATGTATTTCCACTCCCGTTTAGATAGTGATGGCTTTGCTGAATTTTGCCTTTTTTTTAGCTCAAACGAATGCTCCGAAGTACGAGAGCATTCCAAGTCCAAAACTGAGAGATCGCATTTAAAGGATGGTTCGCAAGATGATTAAAAGTGGACTAATTGCCTCAATGAGGAACTTCACTTCCAATATTAATTATGATGGCTTTGCTTAATTTTTCTTATTCTGTTCTATATGTTTATTCGTCTTCAGGACTTGACGCTCAGCATAAGACTGTGAGATCGCATCCTTAAACTAATCAATAAACCCGAAAGACGCTGTTTTTATGTTGAAAATTTGAATTCGCGGGGAATTCGACGGATCACCCCGGTCACACACCCTTTCCCGGTTCTGATCTGGAATTTCCCGGTTCGGTGGTACCTACACACGGCGGACTGAAATCCTACCGACACCCGGACCGCATGGCTAATAGTAAAAATGACGAGCAGCGAAAAATTATACTCAGTTTGCACCTACAAAAGGCGCGCGATTCAAACGGTAGAAAAATCAGGTTTCTTTGACAGGACCAACCATTATATCAGGGTTAACGTTTTTGAATTCCCTGAGAAACGTGGGAAAAATTCAAATATTTGAACTTATAATGTGCATGTTCTCGAAATCTTCGGGGGACGCTGGAGCACTCTCTATGTTTAGCGGTAGGGGGTGGAGCTTGTCAATAAACTTTCTATCATTAGTGGCAGTGGGGCGGAGCCTGCCTTATAAATTCTAGCCACGGTTTTCGCCTCGGGTAGGATTTCAGTCCGCCGTGCCTACAGGCAAAAATTAACACTCTTTTTTACTTTTCTGTTTACTTTTCCAGGATTTTAACACCACATTAGCTAGTGGTGCCGTCGATCAGCACTCGAGACCCTTACTTCAAGAAAAAAGTATGGGAGGAATCGATTTTTTGGCCATCCGTGGACCCTTTCCACTATATTCCAGAGGGTCTCTTAATCATGCGCAAATAGTAATAGAAGGAGTGTGCGCGCTCCTGCGGCGCGGTAGTAAGTGAATCGAGCCGTTATTCAATCAAATAAACCTGAGGTATCTAAAAAAAAAATCGAGATCTCGAAACCGTGTTTTGTTCGCAAACATGTATTAAAAAGTAGTAAATATTCTTGGAAGAAGCATGATGTGATTTTTTATTAAACATTGCGAGCACGTTGTAAATCGCTGTAAGAATGGAGATATTCATTCCTCTTCGAACATCTCCCCTCCATATTTCTTCTGAGGCCATGATGCCTTCTCTTCCACTAGAACTGCATCTTCGTCCAGAGTCTGAAGAGATAATTTTGTGAGAGTAATTCCGATGACTCACAGTTCCCTTCCTTCGATTCTCCAAAGGGGCGAATTCCTTTCTCATAGCTGCCAATCTGAGCATTCCCTTGATCAATTTCTTCCATCTTCCGATGCATCGATCACTGCGATCCTAAATTGTATCACTAGTCGAATGCAATCATTGTGAAACCTATCAACGGAATAATCAATAAGCACTCATATAAATTAGGAATAAGATAAATAAGAGAGATGGAAGGAAGATACCTTCCTTTCCTCCTCCTTCAATCTCTTGTACGAGACCTTCCATGCTTCCAACAATTCAGGGAGATCTTCTTTGATGAAAACTGCACCACGAATTCTGGAAGGAGTCTCTTCAAGGAACGTCTACGTATAATACTAGTTAAAAAATGTAAATGAGAATGATGGAGATTAGGGACGGCGGTTGCGAATTTTTGAGTACGTTTTTACGGTTCTAACTGCGAACTCGCCTACCGTATACCTGCGTTGTAATTGTTTTAGCACAATATTTTTAAATCTGCTATTGATATATAATAATTTTGGTGATAAGCAAGTGGTAAATAGGTGTACAATAGTGATGTCATACCAATTCTTTTCTATTGTCTCGGTAGACCCAATTACTTGGGCTTGGGTGAAGGAATTGGGCCCAATTACTTGGATTTTCGAGCAGAAATTGGGAATTGTTTTGACATCTCTAGTGTACGAATAAGCTTGGCAAAATGATAGGGGAGTACACGACGATATCACTCAACGATGCCACTCACAAGAGGGTGTCCAATAAAAGTGAATGTACCGAGTTTTTTCTTCATAGGAGAGATAGATTCGGGTCCAGAGAATCAGGTTATGCAAAAAATTTCAAAAAACGATACAGCCGAATGTGGTTTCTATGACCTCCGAAAACGGCCTTTTCTCCATTGTAAAAAGTGACTTTTCCTTCCTGCTGGTTTTTGAGAGCGTGTACCTTCCTCTTATTTTCATAATAAATCTTAGCCAGTAATTATCGTGTTTGGCCAAAATAATAGAATATTTGGTACAGCGGTTTTTATAAACGAGTGGTATTGATGATTCGGGTTACGGTAGTTTCAATGTTGATTATTTTTCCTTAACTAAATTTTTTTAAAAAACATGGAATGGGGTAGACTGAGCTTCCATTTGCGCACCAATTTGTAAATTGTTTTGATCATCTGTTGACACGACCTCTGTCCCTAATGGAGACCGATCTATTAAAAGAGAAATACGAAGAATTTTATGTTTGCAAACGCAACGGTTCAAAGTTGTATATGATGTTACAAAGTGCATGCATACCTGAGAATGGTTGGGATCTACCTCAATCTACCCCTCTCTATCAACTTGAAGAGAAGAAATCAACTGACAATGGGATGGTAGTTCCTCTTTTGTAATACCATGCGATAACAGGAGGAACGAAGTCCTTCCCCAGTTCTGTCGCCACCTCAATTAACATTCCATCCTATTTCCGTACATTTAGGATGATACGAGGACAATTGTGTGTACTGTGAGAACAGAAACTCTAGCTTCTTGGTGTGCCCCAGATTGAAGAATTACATTCACATTAGCTTGTTACACGCGGAACGGAAATTATTTTTTTGGCTGAAAAAAATAATTTCCGTTCCGCGTGCAACAAGCTAATGCGAGTGTAGTGTAAATTGTTGTCTCACCCTCTGGATTCCATCCACATCATCAATCCAGATACATCCACGGGGAATCATCTCTGGTTGGTACATGTAAACGTTTCCAAATTCATTCCGAGGAATTTTACCCTAAACAACAACTTCTTCATAACATTCTCTATGATTCTCTTCATCAGTCACCTCAATGACTTCTCCTCCATTCCAAGGTTCGCTTTGCCAATATCCAAATAGCCCTTGAGTTCCAGTCTCTCCACTCAATGGATTTGTCACCAATTTCTCACCACACGGAGGCTCGTCTTTCTACAAACATTCGTCCCATTTCTACTCATAGCGAAATCAAACCAATACCTTGATCTGTCTTCCCATCTTCTCATACCACTTGGCAGTATTGATAGGTCGAACAAATTTACGGAGGTAGATCTTAACAACACATCATTATACAGTCATACAGTCAAACATCGTGAAAATGTTCGATTGTCCCCTCCACCTTGTACTTGTTGATCTCTCCGATCGGATTAGTGTCATAAGGAAAGATGATCTGCATCTTCAGCACATCCTTGTCCAATACGTATCTGGAGATTATAATCATTGATACCTACTACATATGGACTGCCTCTTCCTCCCCCCCCCTCCCCCCCCTCTCTCTCTCTCTTCTCACTAACAATGGATGATCCTTGAATGCAGCAACAGTCTTGGGCATCTCCATCTTCTTCACCTTCTCCATCCATTCCTCATTTTCTTCTGTAATCTTAATTCCATCCGATACCCATGCCTCAATGAAGAAAATCAACTAATTCAACTTTTTTCAAACTTCTGATATTCATTCCCCATTTTCCTATTAAGAGACCGGCTCGGTTATTTTGGAGTAAAGGCCGGACATCGATTTCACCGATCCGGACCAAACTTTTTCCCTGGGTACCCTCATGGGTCCCCATCACCAAACGGGCCACTATATGGTCCAGATCATTGAAAGATAAAAATGCCAGGATATCGAATTTTGAAAACTCGAAAAACAGATAAAAATAACCGAACGATCTACAGTATCGGAAATAAGTATCCGTCCAAAAATTAAAAGTTGCATAACTTTTGAAATAGATGAGATATGTTTCTGATATTCTGACAGGTGGTAGTGAGTGTACTCCTACATACGCTCACTATGCCAGACCATAGTGCGATTCCGCAATATTGTATGATGATGACGCAATCTTTGCATGGTTGTTCAGCGCGGATTATTTGCTCAATGAATTTTTTTATCAATTTTTTTTATTTCATGTGGTGATAGAAGACCTCATTACCTCTCCGATAAACATAAGTACTCATGGGAGTGTACTGTACAGAGGTGTTGGATTGTCTCAAAAATAGGTCCCGAAAAAATGGATTTTCGTTCATAGACGCACTAGAGACCCGATCAAAAGCTCAAAATGATCCTTTCCACATTTCCTGAAGATCCCCAAAGTTTGATAAAGATACATCTTGATTTGCACTCAGAGCACGAATTTTTCACTTTTTCACCAAATTTTTTTCTCCCTTTTTGGATGGTCACTGTTCGAAGGCCGATTTTTGGGCAAATGTCTTTCCTGGACAGGTTAGTTGCAAATCCATGGAACATACGATCCCCAACTTTTTGGAGCATTTGGATAACTTTCCCGCCCGCGGCAACCGAAAATCCAAAAATCCAAGGTACATCGATTATCAACTCAAAAAATGACCAACGACAAAAATGACAAACGAAGATTCTCCGAGATGCCCGAAAAAGTGATTTGAGTTCATACTTGTTCCTAACACCACCCTTAAAATTATAGAAATCTAAGATTGGAGAAAAAAATGGCACGACATTTTGTCCGAAAAACAGCCGATTCCTGCAGTTTTTGATTTTTATCTTTTTTCATTGATGACACCATGAGCCCTTATATCGAAATTCGAAATCAGCGGACAAAGTTACACCAGAAAAAAATTAGTTGGAAAGATCTGAGAGAAAAAGTTTTTCGTATGAAAAAAATTCAACCATGGTCATTTTTTGAGTTGAAAATCGATGTACCTCGGATTTTCGGTTGCCGCGGGCGGGAAAGTTATCCAAATGCTCCAAAAAGTTGGGGATCGTATATTCCATGTATTTGCAACTAACCTGTCCAGGAAAGACATTTGCCCAAAAATCGGCCTTCGAACAGTGACCATCCAAAAAAGGGAGAAAAAAATTTGGTGAAAAAGTGAAAAATACGTGTCCTGAGTGCAAATCAAGATGTATCTTTATCAAACTTTGGGGATCTTCAGGAAATGTGGAAAGGATCATTTTGAGCTTTTGATCGGGTCTCTAGTGCGTCTATGAACGAAAATCCATTTTTTCGGGACCTATTTCTGAGACAATCCAACACCTCTGTACAGTACACTCCCATGAGTACTTATGTTTATCGGAGAGGTAATGAGGTCTTCTATCACCACATGAAATAAAAAAAATTAATAAAAAAATTCATTGAGCAAATAATCCGCGCTGAACAACCATGCAAAGATTGCGTCATCATCATACAATATTGCGAAATCGCACTATGGTCTGGCATAGTGAGCGTATGTAGGAGTACACTCACTACCACCTGTCAGAATATCAGAAACATATCTCATCTATTTCAAAAGTTATGCAACTTTTAATTTTTGGACGGATACTTATTTCCGATACTGTAGGTCCAAACTTAGTGTGCCAATATTACATATATGCCTAGACAACAAAAACTCGTTTTAAGTTGGTCCGAAATTTCTATCCCAAACTGTTTTTTTGAACTTCCGATAATGGTTTTTGAATTTTTAAAAATCCATATGTGAAAACCGCAACACAGCACGAAGTGAATCTTGTAGAGCATTAAGACGACATCTCGCTAATTTGAGACCACCCCCCCCCCCCCCGGACACGTTTCTCTAGGAATGAGAACCACAAGCTCATACTGGAGTATTAGGAGGGTCTTGGTGCCATGGTGCACAATCCATGACATATTTGTTGTTGCAGCCTCGCAGCAGGGTGAAACATGATTTTCAAGGAAAAATGGTCGAAAAATAATATTTTCACAACCGATCGCGATAGACCCAATTTCTCGTTTGCGTTAATTTCAAGGTGCCCTGAGGTTCTGAAATATATGTTCTGATCGATTACTGCTCATTTAGAAAATCAATTTTTTGATAATGAATTTGACATTTTTGAAAAAAGCTCGCATTTAATGGACTTCGCGTAAGCACTTATTGCGTGGAAATTGTAGCCCTTGCCATTCTGTATCTTATCCATTTATGGTACACATCAGCAAACAACGCGAAAGTCGGAATTGTTTTCATTGAAACAAAAAAAGGCTCGATTTCTTCAGTATTTTAATCAGAACTTTGTTCTTTCTCAGTTTCATGAGCTCTAACACCCAAATTCGAATTCTACACAAAAAGTTACGTCAGAATAAAATATGATCAGATTTTTCCGAGATGCAAAATTTTCCACTTTTTTCATGACCTTTATCTGACTATAGGTGTTTCCGACGTATTTTTACCCGTAGAAATCGAATTTTCATACTAGAGCTCACAAAAATGTAAAATAAATATGTTATGTTCAAAAAACTTCAAGTAACTTTTTAAAAAGCGAGTTTTCGGACATAACATTTGTTTCTCAGAACTCCATCAATATAGTACTCATTTTGAAGCCCACATCGAGTTCTTCATTTTTTGTGTTGAGAGTATAATGTAAAATTGAGGTTGGAACATGTTACTACCATGAAAATTCACAAAATTCTGAAATTTTAATTTCAAAAATACAAATGATAAATGTGCAACTTCTCACTAAGTACATCTTGTAGAGCATTGAATTCGGCGTCGAATAAGGCTTTAAAAAATTGATAGTCATATCTATGGCCCTGAAAGAGTCAGTTGAAGAAAAAGTTTTCAGAAGCCCATCAATATGGTACTCATTTTGAAGCCCACATCAAATGCTTCATTATTTGTGTTGACTGTTTTACTTGAAATTCATATTTGAACGAATTAGTGCCATGAAAATTCACAAAATTCAGAAATTGTAATTTCAAAAATACAAATGAGAAATCCGCAACATCTCACTACGCTCATCTTGAAGAGCATTGAATTCTGCGTCGAATAAACAAAATGACTTAAAAATTTGATTATCCTAATTTTTTGATCTATGGCCCTGAAAGAGTTTACACCCACATTTTTACCCCCGAAAGACCGATTTCAAATAGGCCGGTCGAAGCAAAATGTTGTTGGGGCCTTGGAGATGCGGTGCCAAGTTTAGGTAATAGTGACCCTATACCCAAAATGTCTTTGCGCATCAAATGCGCATATCGGCGTTTGGCCTGGACTTGGTTGGGTAGGTCAAAATCCAGTCCAAAGTGACCATACTTAGCGTTTGGTCGATTATCTAAAAAAAAGTACTGAATGGATTGGCTCGGGAGTAGTGCAAACTCCATGCAACTTTGCGAGATGCACCTATAAGCTATTCCCGCGCATGAACTGCACGGTGAAACCGACTTTTGTCGGGGTTTTGACTCAAAAATGGCACTTTTTGAGGTAGAAATCGGCCGAATCGCTTTTCCGGCGGATGGGAAATATATGGCAAATGTGGGAAAATACTAGCACTAAGCGGTTCGAGATTCAGAAAACACTGGCGCATCTTCCTAAACTTGGTGCGACCAAAGGCCGCTTCATAGAATTTAATTTTCGGAGGTACACTCTCCGGATTTTGACGTTTTCGGGGTTTAGCGGGCGGGGAAATACTTGTGGCGCTTCGTGATGAAAAAGAAAGTAGTAGAGCTCGCAGAGACGCGTCGGTCAGTGCTCGAGATGAAGAGTTGCCATGCGTCTAAAACCTACCACGGCCGGGTAAAGCCGAAATTCGAGGTTTCGCTATCCGTCCTTTGACTTATTCCGTGCCGAACTGAGCGAGAATCGGGTGGGATGGTAAGGGCTAATTTAAAAAATTAAGTTCAGCATGTCCACAGCTACCTTTTGGTATGCTATACCGCTCAGTCAGACCAAAACAGCGCCCGGGGCATCCATCCGTGTGGACGAGGTCTGGGGTGAAATAGCATGATTTTCTTGGTTTTTGAGCGAATATTGCAGCTTTCGTTGATCGTATCCTGACCAATGGGCTATCAGAAGTTCTACTTGGGTCACGATAGATCAGTACAGACCAATTCTTCGGTCATGAAAACTCGTTTAAAGCTTGGCGCAGTGGGGTAAAAATAGGGTCAGGGTACTGAAAATCAAGTCACGGGTTCGAACCCCGACCCGAACAAAAACTTTTGCTCGGCATCGCAAGTGACAAGAACATGACCTAGGTGGTCGGGAGCGTGCATAATCATGGTGCAGGTGGTTAGAGCCTAGACTGGTGTGCATGACCACGCGGGTTCGAAACCCCACCGGCGCAAAAGTGTTTGCAATAATTTTCGCGTGCTCGGATCGTGTCCGGGTGTGTTCAGGTAGTATCCTGGCGCCCGTTAACGTCGAATCCGTAGCATCCACCACTCCGAAACCCAGATCATCAACCCGGATATCTCGCTTTCACTGTTTCTCACCCGGGCTTCGGCTCAAGAGGGCAAATATAGTACTCGATCGAAAAGTAACGATGGCACAGGTGGCATGGGCGTATGTCTACCATGCAGACACCCCCGGGTTCGACTCCCAGCCGGTGCATAATGTTTTGCAATTTTTATACGCTAGAAAAATAAATTTTCAGGGTTTAAAAAAATCACAGAAAGTATAATATTCCCAACGGCTTGCCCGTAGCGAGCGCAGCTCGGCTAGTTACCCCTACATAAAAGAATCCCGATTGCAAATCGGCCGGTCGACGTAATCCGTATCTGGAGCCTTGGAGGTGCGGTACCAAGTTGGTTTAATAGTAGCCCTATACCCAAAATGTCTTTTCGCATCGAATGCGCATATCGGCGTTTGGCCTGGACTTGGTTGGGTAGGTCAAAATCCAGTCCAAAGTGACCATACTTAGCGTTTGGTCGATTATCTAAAAAAAAAAAGTACTGAATGGATTGGCTCGGGAGTAGTGCAAACTCGATGCAACTTTTCGAGATGCACCTATTGTAGATGCTATTGCCGCGCATGATTTGTACGTTTAAACCGACTTTTGTCGGGTTTTTTACTCAAAAATGACACTTTTTGACGAAATCGACGAAATCGCTAAAAACGCGTTGGTTTAATATGGGTTAAATATGGGTGAATACTAGCACTAAGCGGTTCTAGATTCAGAAAACGCTGGCGCATCTTTCTACACTTGGTAGGTTCTGGTAGCACCAAAAGCAACTTTATAGTAATCAGTTTTCGGAGCTACACTTTCTGGATTTTGATGTTTTCAGAGTTTAGCGGGCGGATAAATAGTCCTGGTGCTTCGTGTTGAAAATGAAAGTTGTAGAGCTCACAGAGTCGCATCGAATAGTGCTAGAGATTAAGGGTTGACATATTATTTAAGCCTATCGCGGCCGGAAAAGCCGAAACTTGGGGTTTCGAGATCGATCGTTTGACCTACTCCGTGCCGAACTAAACGAGAACCGGGCGGAATGGTGAGGGCTAATTAAAAAATTAAGCTAACAAGGGAATGACCAGAACTGACATATCCCGATCTCGTTCATTTTCTCATGAGAGATAGCTCTCGCATAGTGAAACTCATTACCGTTTTCAAAAGTTGCCCAATCCATCTGGAAATTTTAATATTGAAATATTTAAATTTCTCACGCAAACTTGCACGAGCGACGTGTTCACGATATGATCGAATCGTAGTATCTCACCCCCATCGGCACCGTAGTCAAATGGATATTGACTAGGACTACTAATCAGAATGTTGGCGGTTCGAATCCCTTCTCGACCTTTTTTTGTTTTGTTGCCTTTCCGAACACTCCGAGAAATTTTTCCATGTTTTTTTTGCAAGTTTTGATTTTTTGTGAAATGAATCTTTAAGGTTTGGGCAACTGAGTTATTGGTGTTGAATACCACTAATCATATGACTCATGCAATACCGTTGAACCCCTTTCGAATGCATCTGTTTCGGATCTATCGGCACCACTGAACTTGATGAAAAAAAAACTTGGGCCAAAAAAAGGGAAAAATTTCTCGGAGTGTTCGGAAAGACAACAAAACAAAAAAAGGTCGAGAAGGGATTCGAACCGCCAACTTTCTGATTAGTAGTCCTAGTCACTATCGATTTGACCACGATGCCGATGGGATTGGGATACTACGATTCGATCATAGCGTGAACAAGTCGCTCGTGCAAGTTTGCGTGCGAAATTATAAAGTTTCAATATTAAAATTTCCAGATGGATTGGGCAACTTTTGAAAACGGTAATGAGTTTCTCTATGCGAGAGCTATCTCTCATGAGAAAATGAACGAGATCGGGATATGTGAGTTCTGGTCATTCCCTTGTAAGCATGTCCCCAGCTACCTTTTAATATGCTATACCGCGCAGTCGGACCAAACCGGGGCCAGGGGCATCCATCAGCGTGGGCGTGGTCTGGTGTGAAATTGCCTGCTTTTCTCCGTTTTTGAACGGGTCTCATGGCTTCCTTTGATCGTGCCATGACCAATGGACTTTCAGAAGTTGTACTTGGGTCATGATTGATCAGCAATGAGTTGTCCATGGGTCATGATAATTCGTTTAAAGTGTGGCGCAGTGGGGTAAAAATAGGGTCAGGGTACTGAAAATCAAGTCACGGGTTCGAACCCCAACCCGAACAAAAACTTTTGCTCGGCCTCGCAAGTGACAAGGACGTGTCCGGGGTGGTCGGGAGCGTGCGTAATCATGATGCAGGTGGTTAGAGCCTAGACTATCGTACATGCTACGAAAATCAGAACAAGTACCGTAAGTTACGGTGAAATATTCACTTTTTAAATCTTTGCTGATACTAAATATTACGACTTGTGGTTGTGCTGTTATTTTTTCTCGTGGTCACTTTGCGGGAATCGACACGGATATGCTCGGTGAAATATTCCTAGAAATCGATATTTGAAACAGGTCTCTTTTATGGTGCGAGTTACGGTAGCTCGGTCAAGGTTTATCATTTTAGCTTGTGATTACGCTCAACCGTTTTTTACTTCTTTATTATCGTTTTTTCTGCCCCGAATTTCAAGAAAGTGACAAATTACATGAGAAAATCAAAGGAAAATGCTTCGCGAGCTAAAATGATAAACCTTGACCGAGCTACCGTAACTCGCACCATAAAAGAGAACTGTTTCAAATATCGATTTCTAGGAATATTTCACCGAGCATATCCGTGTCGATTTCCGCAAAGTGGTCATGAGAAAAAATAAGAGCACAACCACAAGTCGTTATATTTAGTATCAGCAAAGATACGAAAAGTGAATATTTCACCGTAACTTACGGTACTTGTTCTGATTTTCGTAGCATGTACGATAGTGCTCATGACCCCCCGGGTTCGAATCCCCACCAGCGCAAAAGTGTTTGCAATATTTTTCGCGTGCTAAAATCGTGTCCGGGAGTGGTTGGGAAGTATCCTGCTGCCCGTTAAAATCGAATCCCAATCTCCCAAACCCCGATCATCTACCCGGATCGTGCGCTTTCACTGTTGCTCGGCTTCGGCTCAATAGAGCAAATAGAGTACTCGATCGATAAGTGTCGATAGCGCAGGCGGTAGGGCGTATGTATACCATGCAAACACCCCCGGGTTCGACTCCCCGCTGGTGCACAATGTTTTGCAAAAAAATTTCCGGCTAGAAAAAGAATTTTAAAAAATCACATAAAGTATAAACAAACCTACGGCTTGCCCGCAGCGAGCGTAGCTCGGCTAGTTCGCCTATACATAAAAGAATCCCGATTGCAAATCGGCCGGTCGAAGCAAGGGCAGACTGGAGCCTTGGTGCGGTGCCAAGTTGGTTTAATAGTGAACTAAGGTACTTGGAATCGAGCCCGATCGAATGAGACTGGTCTCGAGGCCACATTTCGATGCCGACCAGGTGCAAATGAGTTTCAAAGTCGGGACACTCGCGATTTTCCAAAAATCGACCCTTCAACTGACTGTCCCGCGTTCCCCCTGGACCAAACCCCTTACATATGGTTATTTTCTGAAAGCTCTCGACGAGATCTACAAGAAAAAAAGTCAGCAAAGCTGAGTATCAACTCTGTAGGACCACTCCGTTTTTGAACGGGTCTCATGGCTTCCTTTGATCGTGCCATGACCAATGGACTATCAGAAGTTGTACTTGGGTCATGATAGATCAGCACTGACCAATTCGTGGGTTATGATAATTTGTGTAAAGCGTGGCGCAGTGGGGTAAAATTGGGTCAGGGTGCTGAAAATCAAGTCACGGGTTCGAACCCCGACCGGAACCAAAACTTTTGCTCAGCCTCGCGATCACTCAGATACGGCCCGGGGTGGTCGGGAGCGTGTGTGATCATGGCGCAGGTGGTTAGAGCCTAGACTGGCGTTCATGCCCCTCCGGGTTCGAATCCCCATCGGCGCAAAAGTGGGCGCAAATATAGTACCCGATCGATAAGTATAGATAGCGCAGGTGGTTGGGTGTATGTCTACCATGCAGACACCCCCGGGTTCGACTCCCCGCAGGTGCACAATATTTTGCAAATTTTTTTTCGGCTAGAAAAATACATTTTCAGGATTAAAAAATCACAAAAAGTATAAAATTCCAAACGGCTTGCCCGTAGCGAGCGCAGCTCGGCTAGTTTTCCTATAGATAAAAGAACGTTGACCTTTGACAATTGACCAGAGCAAGCAAATGGGTCGGGTGAGCCGGAAGTGTGGGATAAGATTTGGGAACTACTAGGGTAGGTACTTGGGATGGTGCCGGATCGAATGGCACTATTGCCGAACCGATCAGATGACGTTGGGCAGGTCAAAGATGACGTCAAAGTTGGGACACTCGAATTTTTCCGTTTTTCGACCCTTCAACTGACTGTCCAGCGTTCCCCCATAAACCAAACACGCGACATATGGGTCGTTTCTGAAAGCTCGCTGAGTATCAACTCTGTAGGACCACCAGAGTATCAACTCTGTAGGACCACTCTGAAACGAGATATGGCCGGGTAAAGGTTTGTCGCTTGAAACAAACGCTATTCAGGCGGTTGACATTTATAGAAGCAGGGGAGGGACGGACTAAAGAATGCAAGTAGGAGGTGCGGAAAACGCTGGGGAATCGATGGCTGCATTGGCCGAGTCGATTCGATCAAAGGCGGCTGAGCACGGTCCGTTCTCGTGAGGTACTATAGTGCGGAATGCGACGGGTTTCAGAGAAATTCTCCGAGTTCGGTCACCGTTCTTGGTTCTACGAAGGGGGAGTGCCAAATGGAGCTGACAGTCATGTAGAGTGACCCGTGACGGTTTGAACCGTGTTTTGGGTGAAGGGTTTTATTAAGTTTAAAGCGTGGTGTAGTGGTTGCAAGATGGGGCTTCGGATAGTGACGGCGCGGGTTCGAATCCCCGCTGGGGCAAAGTGTTTTGCAATAATTTTCGCGTGCTCGGGTCATGTCGGGGAATAGTCGGGGAGTGTCAATCCCGGCGTGGTTGTGTTTCAGATTGAAAGTTTACCACAGCTATGCCGAATTGCGCCGTTCTGCATTGGTATCGATGGGATCTCTAGCCGTGGAAGGGAGGGGTGCCAGTCACCTCTGTCGTATTTTTTGTCAGAAAAATTACCACACTGGTGACTGTCAGAAAAATTACCACAGAGGTGACTGTGTCAGAAAATTTTCCACCGAGGAAATGTGTCAGGAAATTTAACACTGATTGTGGTATGGTAGTTTCTCTGACGCTGATCAGAGTGGTAATATTGCTGTATGTCTTGTGACATACAGCGAGGCTAGACAACTCAAACTAATTTTCTTTTAACCTTATGGCGTAATACTAGCGAGCGTAGCTCGGCTAGTAAGTTTTTAAAAAAGTTTTCAGAAGCACATCAATATGGTACTCATTTTGAAGCCCACATCGAGTACTAATTTTTTGTGAGGTAGTTTTACCTGAAATTGATCTGTGAACAATATAGTACCATAAGAGTGCGATTTCGAATTTTGTTTTTTTAAATGAAAATTTCTTATTTTTAAAAAAATATTTTCATGGTACTAACTCGTTCAAATATGAATTTCATGTAAAACAGTCATCTCAAAAAATGAAGCATTTGATGTGGGCTTCAAAATGAGTACCATATTGATGGGCTTCTGAAAACTTTTTCTTCAACTGACTCTTTCAGGGCCATAGATCAAAAAATAGGACTATCATTTTTTTTTAAAGTCATTTGGCTTATTCGAGGCAGAATTCAATGCTCTACAAGATGCACTTAGTGAGAAGTTGCGGATTTCTCATTTGTATTTTTGAAATTAAAAGTTCAGAATTTTGTGAATTTTCATGGTAGTAACATGTTCCAACCTCAATTTTACATTATACTCTCAACACAAAAAAATTAAGTATTCGATGTGGGCTTCAAAATGAGTACCATATTGATAGGGTTCTTTTTTTCAACTGACTCTTTCAGGGCCATAGATCAAAAAATGGGATTATCAATTTTTTACGTCATTAAGCTTATCCGACGTAGAATTTAATACTCTACAAAATATAGTTAGTGAGAAGTTGCGGTTTTTACATATGGATTTGTAAAAATTCAAAAACCATTTTCAGAAGTTGAAAAAACCAGTTTGGGAACGAAATTTCGGACCAACTTAAAACGTGTTTTTGTTGTCTAGGTATATATGTAATATTTGCATACTAACCTTGGACCCAGATCGTTCGGTTATTTTTATCTGATTTTCGAGTTTTCAAAATTCAGTGATCTGGACCATATAGCACGCGTGTCGCATAAGGTGGGAATAAACACTGGTACAATGGAAAAGTCTATTCTATTCTATTCTATTTGGGTCCCACACAAAATAGCGTCGAGTTTTGTTCCAAATTGTCGACCTCAACGACGAGAGCCGACGTCAACTTTTTCTGCCAAAAGTGCCATTTTCCAGGCCATTTATCTCAGTCCGCAGAAGTGTTGGAGGAATATGGTCAACATATAATATGTGGCAAATGACACGAAGAACATGCCTGCGTTTATTGCGTATTGATATTTTTATTAGTATTTTCATAAATCAATTGAAATTAATAATTTTCACCACATTTTCGGGCCACACGAATTTTCTAGCTTTTCTAATAAAGCTCGAAAATACGGTTCGAAAAGTTACCAGCAACCCCAGATTTCATTAGTGGAGACGATATGAATAGTGCGTTTGAAGTTTTTCCCGACCTCTGGGTCAGTGACCTTTCACGCGGCGAGATAGACAGGAAGTGATCTACCCCTGTCTCTCTCGCTCCCAATTGATTCCTTTCATTGTTTTTATGATTTATTAATGATGTAATGTCTCTCATATATCGTTTCTGCCAATGTACTTATAAACGTCATAAACAGCCATAATTAACCTTTGACGAGGCGAGAGTGAGAGTGATCTACCTCAAATGTCGCCTCAGGTAGATCAATTCCATATTATCGTATTATCATTTGTGGCTCGTCGGAAGTATTTTACATCGATTTGCATAAAATCTTGATCAGTTTACTTTTTTAAGTGCCCGAAGTCTTACGTTTACATGATATCACATTGAAAATCGGTGCAACGAATAAGTTAAATGCAAAAATAATACTTTCAAAACAAAATATCTGTAAAGATATGAATAAAAATGCTTTGCGAAAACTATTGCAAAACGAATTACCAATTTTGGCTTCGAACCATTCTCATCAAGAAAATGCAAAATAAAAGAATAACGGCTAACCAACTGCGCCACGAAGGACACAGTCTTTAGGGCTGAGAATTTACTCGAGAAGGAGAGCCAGTAAATCACGTTGGTCAGTGCGAAATCCACTACTCGTCAAGATTTACAGATGCACCTTTCTGGTATTCTCCACTATTAAAATCCTGGGTTACTGGTAACTTTTCGAATCGTCTTTTCGAGCTCTATCAGATGAACTAAGAACACTGTGTGGTCCGAAAATGTGGAGAAAATTATTCATTTTAATCGATTTATGAAAATACAAATGATAATATCAATGGGCCATTCACTCAGGCATATTCTCCGTGTTCTTTTCCACATTTTACCTGTTGACAATATTTCTCCAACACATCTGTGGACTGAAAAAAATGGCCTGGAAAAGGGCACTTTTCGGAATCTGAAAAAGTTGACGTCGTCTATCGTCGTTGAGATCGACTATTTGGAACAAAACTCGACGCTATCTTGTGAGGGACTCTAAGGGCTACCCAAAAATGTATTTAAACGAATGGGTCAGAAAATGTGCCAACCATCCCCCGATTTTACTTGAATCTTAGGCGACACGCGTGATAGTACCCGTTTGGTGATGGGGACCCATGGGGGTATCCAGGGAAAAAGTTTGGGCCGGATCGGTGATATGGATGTCCGGCCCTAACAGCCGAATCCTCGAAAATAACGGAGCCGGTCTCTTAATCATAGGTCAAAAAGGTATGTCCGGGCCAGGAAAAAAATAAGTATACTTGTGAAGCTTCCTAAAAAAAATTTCAGCGCCATGTATACGTTTGAGTCTTTTCGACCCGCCTGACGGCGGGTCAGTGTATACGTTTTCCTATTTTTTCAAAATTTTCTCAAAAAAATCTGTATACGTTGTTCCCATTTGGACACGCTTTTTGGCCTATGCTATTAATTAGCATATTCCTTCCATCTCACTTTATTCTCCCAGAGTTCCATCATCCACTCTTCATTTGCTCGTCTTCCTCTTAATTCCCGTGAGATCATATCCTTCCCGTTGATATATCGCGACGAGACATCACGCATACCAAAGTCTGAGATACAGTATTATCAGTCTACCGTAGTATTCTCCAGTCTACCGTAGTGACTCACTGTTATCGACCGCGATGAAGCAGAGAACCGGTCCATATTTCTCCATGCATGAATGAAACGGTTCAACGTGAGTGGATGAATTCCATGACTTCACGAAGTCACTGATCATACTCAATAAAACATAATTTTGATATAAGGTCATTAACATACTCCTTCTCATCCTTCTTCTCTTTCCCATGTTTATCCTTTTTCTTTCCCTTCTTCGTCTCTTTTTTCTCTCCTCCTTCGGATGACAAATTAAAAGGATCGATTACTGAAATTTATTACATCTACAGTATACTGGCTCAACTACAGTACCCTTCCAAGCCCTTTCCTTCTCATTCCATACTTCGCACCAATATGACATTGGCTCTTCCGTCAAACACTTCCTGGAAAAAGAAAGGATGAGTCATCAATAACCCTGTGCAGTGGTAGCTCACTCTTTTGGCTTCTCCTCCTCCATCTTCTTATTTTTCACTGCTTTCTTAATAACGGAAGAATTCTAAAGAAAAAAAACAACAATAATCAAATGGAAAAATACAAATCGCCAGTACCTCTATAGGCTTCTTGGTGACAACTTCACAACGAGCGACGATACGGAAAGAGAAATTGAGATGAGAAGCGAGGGAAGAGAAAAGCTGAAACAATAAAATGAATGATAGAGGCGATTCCCTTCTGGACAAATATATTCTAAAATATAGTAGATTACTCACTACAGCAGCATCTTTGCTCGACTTGAAGTGATGATTCTCCATCAATTCATCCAGTCTCTCATTCTCGCTCATTCCTTCCATATTCTCATCCGTTTGCTACATTTCAAATATTATAAATGTTCTACTCTGCGTCTCTATTCGCTGAATAGATCTGCTCACCGAATACTTTTTCCTCCACCAATCAATGAGTTCTTCCATCATGATCTCTCCATCTACCGTATCCGTCTTCATATCGATTAAATTGGTTGGAATGAGTGAGAGAGCCCTTGCTGTCAATGGGATTCCCCCATCACTTCGAGTATGTGACTTGGCTTCAAAATCGAATTCATTCCTAAGATAGAGAGAAGGTTGAAACTAACCGAGTGACATAAGATGCCTCAGATGAGCAATATACGATACAAGATGGGCCTAGAGATTGGATAGACATGAATACGGTAGTTATCTTCTCTACCGTACCTTGTGAATGTTCTCACATCTCTGTCTCACTTCTCTATTGATCTCCTGACGAATCCATCTATAATGAATACCGTAATCCCCTTAAATTCTCTTCATAATCATTTCTTACTTTGCTTTCCATGGTGCTTTCAACTTTTTCTTCATTACAATCATCACTTCAACTCTTCCTTTCTCTTTCTCTTCCTTATCATCGACCGTCTGCATAAATCAAATATTATATTGTAAGACGGTCCCCTCCATTCGTCTCACCCCGCCCCATTCCGACCCAGTTTGAAGAATCCTCACCCGACAGCTTGGGCAACCCGGTGAGAATCGCCCACTTGGTACGCTTCAAGAGGAGACCCCGGATGGGTATCAACCGACTCAAGTGATCTACCGTCAAGAAAGGCCCAAATCGTCAAGTCTGCCTCGTGAGTCAATCAATAGTCCACGTCAGCACTCACTCGCCATCATCGGAGGCTGGATGATCTACTTCAAAGCTCAATGGAGATCGACCAAGACCATTCCAACAGTTGACCCAACAAGCCAAAGAAGATTCCCTCATCCCTTGACCCAAACACCTTGAAATCGAAGATCCCACTCCCTCCCTAGCGAAGCTACCATCCTGCAGGTCCAGTGCCTTGAGGACAGGATAAAAAAATCTGTAAAAATCTGTAAGATTCAAATGCTCAGCAACGGTAATACGGTGTTTAGTGTACTATCGTTAGAAATTCGGAACAAATAAATAGCTACAGCTTTATTGAATCTTTCTACATTTTTGGCCTTTCTCCTGAGTATTCATGGTCAAAATGAGCATTGAATAAGAATAACCCTAAACCTCATAGTAAAAGTATCGATTCTACAGGTAGTACTGTTACTCGTGGAACGGTTTATTTTCTTACAATAATTCATACTACTGAATGACCATAAAATCCATCGTAGTGTACAATACATCTAGGGCTGGCAATTTGTGTTCAATGGACTGTCTGGGACACTCGAGTGTCCCAAATTTTGGGACACTATTGTGTCTGAGACACCATTGTGTCCCAAAATGAAATTGTGAAACAAAGGAACAACAAAGGAAATTTCATTCTGGGACACAATAATGTCCGAGAGGCGAGAGAGTATTCTCATTTCGGATCATTCCTGTTTGAAAACTCGCGAGAGGATCGGTTGTTTCGGACACAAATTGCCAGCCCTAAATACATCAATTGCTGCCATCAGTCTCACCTCCATCTTTTCCCATTCATCTTCATCACTATCTTCTTCCTTCTCCTCTTCCAATTGCTTCTTCTCCTTCTGTACTACCTCCTTCAATTCCCAAATCTCCTTCCATCCCTCTCCCTTCCCCTTTCCCTTCTTTCCCTCCCTCCTCCCTCCTCTCACCTTCATTCTTTGTGCCACACTCATCTTCTTCTTCCTCTTCATCTCCTCCACTTCTTCTTCATGCACATGAGTCACTCTAATCGATTCCTTCTCATCCATCTCAGTCATTCGACCTCCCTTCAATTAAGTCACTTCTCGCTAGCAATGATCCTATCAGACTACAGTAATCTCACCTTGAGACATCTCTCGATAAACTCATTGAGAGTATCCATGATCTGTCCTCCATTCGCTCTATCTCTCTCCAATTCTCTCAGATCTCGCACCATCTTCACTGATTTCGCTTCCCATGCGACCATTCTCCAAAGAGGAAACATTATGCATTATCTCCAGCCCAATCCCCCTTCCCCCTCCTCCTCCTTCCCTTCCCTATTCTGGACATCAAATCAACTCACTCATCATAATCCACATCGTATTCTCTATCACGTAGCATCTCAACAGGGAGCTCATTCATCTCCATCTTCAGTCTCTGGATGGCCCTCTCTCCCCCCTCTCCCCTCTGTCTCCTTCTTCCAATCCCATTCAATCCTCCCTTACGAGACCACCCGAATCCACCACGAGTGCGTCCTGCCAATAACAATTACTATTATTAAACAGATCTTATTTTTTCAAAGAAATCACTATTTGATAACTTTATCCTATCGTGTATATCCATTTGATATCTGGCCATGCCCAGTGGCAACACTGACCTCTCTTCTTCCAGGGTTCCTCATCTTCCATCTCTTCCATCTCTTCCTCTTCATCGTCAGAGATTGAATCGGATGATGATTCTTGTGTTGATATTTCCCCTTTCTTTCCTTTTCCTCCTCTTTCTCGGTCTTCTGCAATATCATCAATTGTGAGAGAATCTTCAATATGTATCTCATATCTCTCAATCTTCTGAAAATATCCTCTACCTTTCCGTTTCTTCGCTTTTCTAATCTCCTTCTCTAGATCTGAGTCATTGGCATCCGATTCAGACGACGTCACATCTGAAGATGAGGCCGATCCACTCAACAGATCGTCGTACTGTAATAGATAGTACTGTAACTGCATTAATTAAGTGATCTCACCTGCTTCACATTAGCCTTCTTCACACATCCTCTACGCGGTCTACCATTCGATTGGATTAATGTAACTCTCTTCATACCCTTC
This sequence comes from Pristionchus entomophagus, assembly GCA_036245825.1. NCBI lineage: Eukaryota > Metazoa > Nematoda > Chromadorea > Rhabditida > Neodiplogasteridae > Pristionchus > Pristionchus entomophagus. The sequence continues at coordinate 27,676,184 of BTSX01000004.1, forward strand.
TTATCTTCCTTCACTTCCCTCACTTTATCTTCTGACTTCGGATCGATTCGACGCGTCTCTTTATTTTTCAGCCATTAAGCATGGTAGGAAAACAAACTCACTAGCTGGTACGGTCTCTTTCTTGTCGTTTCCTTCCTCTTCTGATTCTTCATTCTTTCCAACCACAGAAACTCCTCTCTTTCTAGGTCCAGCTCCATTATCAGCTATAATGGAGGTGAATTTATTGGATATGACATACAATTGAGAGCATTATCGGGGAGATGGGCACGAACCTTCATCTTCCACGACGAGTTCCTCCTCTTCCTCCATCCCAGATCCATTCTCATTCCCATCCACCTCATCATTAAGTACTAAAAAGAGATGGAATAAAATAATTGGAAACCATTTACAATCATTATCACTCATTTCTCTGTGGAATGATCATTCGAATGAGACAGATCACTGTAACTCACCGTGTTTCTTCTCTGGCTTCTTCCTCGTTCTCGCACTCTTCGTCATTCCTCCGGAAACAAGAGGAGCACGTCCTTTACGAGTAGTTGATGTCAATGCCTGCTATGCATCAGTTAGATAATATCATCCCCATCATTAAGAAGATGATCAACGAACCAATGGCTTATCGGGCTCAATAGACTCTTCTTGCAAATTCGAACTACGGAGACGAAGAGAACGACGGGGTTGAGTGGACATTCTGTGAAATAACAACTAGAATTCGACTGGAAAGACAACGTTTTCTGTTATCAAGCAAGTAATGGTAGTAGTTAAAAGTAATGATTACTGTAAGAGTTCTCATTCTCATACAGTATCATTTGCTGGTTAAAAAAAATGTTTCAAATAATATTAGATCTGCGGTTTCCAACGCCAAAGTTCGTGTAATTTGCAAGAATATGAAGTTAGTACTTTATCAATGCATAAGCAGAAGTCCAATATTTACAACAACAAAAACGAAGTTAGAATCCAATAATGACACTGACTAGTGAATAATTAGATAGGTCAAACGGTACATACTTACGATAGATGAAGACACATAATAACAAAACAGTAGAAGTGATCCTCATAAGTCCTCAAATCTCACTGTTAGTATATAGAGGGAGGAAGCAAATCAAAAAACATAGAATCGCATAGCATAAGAATGCAATAGTAGTGAAGTTAGTAACATCCTGAACAGTATTGAACAGTGCGGGAGATCTCTTAAGAATATCAACGACGTATTTAAGCGTTTGCATCAAAGTCCTAAATGTCAGACAGATGATCAGAAAGAAGGCAATAGTCGCTATCATTATGGTGATCATATCAATTGAAGAAATGACTCCCATGATATAGTCACAGCAAACGAACATAGAATCGATGATAAAGTAATCCAAGAATGTGGGGATAAACTCAGCGACAAGATTGAACACACGGCAAGTCGCATAGAGTAAGCCATAGAGGACTAGGATCGACTTCATCATAGCAAGGATCCATGATCTTCTTGCTCCCTTTTTTTCTTCTGCCTCGTTATTATCTTTTTTCTTCTTCTCATTTTTTCCGATATTCTCCTCTTCTCCATGCCACCACTCGCATAATTCAAAGCAGATTGAGACAGCCACACAGAAGACGAGATAGGGGACGAAGAACAAGATGGACACCTGTGTGTTATAACTGTCGCATAAATATCATGGTATTGATTAACAAACCACATATTGAGGAGCGAGATGAGCAAGTGATAGAAGACTCAGTTTGACACTGGTTCCATTGTGATAATTGTGGAAAGCCATTGGTGTACTGTCGGCAGGAAGAGAGAGAATGAAGTTGATCTACAAGTACACTACAGATTCAGTATCACAGTCTACTCACATGATCAATCATCTTCTTTCTCTGATCTCCAAATTTCTCAAGATTAGCTTTCAACTGTATCGAGTTCGCAATTGAATTCCTGAAGAGATTTATTTATATTTTGAATAAGTGAATGAATATCCAACTTGTAGTGGAGTGCATCCCGAATAGCATCTGCTAGATTCTTGGAAGACTTGCTCAGAGTGGCCTTGTCAACGAATCGAGCGATTCCCTTAACTCTTTATCGATCGGGGAAGGATCATCTGTGTGACTGACCAATCTACTGGCACACACGTAATTGTAGTGCTGATCGACGAAGATGGGAACTGCGACGAGAGGGACACCACTCAAAGAGACGAAGGAAGGATCGGAGGAGGGAAGGAGGGAGGGAAGGAGGGAAGGAGGGAGGGAAGGAGGGAGGGAAGGAGGGAAGGAGGGAAGGAGGGAGGGAAGGAGGGAAGGAGGGAGGGAAGGAGGGAGGGAAGGAGGGAAGGAGGGAGGGAGGGAGGGAGGGAAGAAGGGAAGGAGGGAGGGAAGAAGGGAAGGAGGGAGGGAAGAAGGGAAGGAGGGAGGGAGGGAGGGAGGGAGGGAGGGAGGGAGGGAGGGAGGGAGGGAGGGAGGGAGGGAGGGAGGGAGGGAGGGAGGGAGGGAGGGAAGGAGGGAGGGAGGGAGGGAAGGAGGGAGGGAGGGAGGGAGAGAGAATCACCTGTATGCAGCCTCAGTGAATGATCCGATTCCCATGTGAGATACGAAGAGATCCATATTGAAATCAACTACCAAGAGATACTTATTCATTGATGCAATAGACTAGAAAACAACTGACCAAGTAGATCATTCTGGGGCAGCCATTTGTGAATCTTCACATTGGTAGGAATAGAAACGCTTATATTTTTAATGAGCTCGCGTTCTCCTTTCCAGAAGAAAACCGCTTCATCCACCGTTTGGAAAGCTTCCATCAAATTCCTTATAAGAAGATGAATGAGATATCACGCGTGCCGCCTACTATTCCAATAAAATCAGGAGGTCGTTGGCACATTTTTTTACCCTCATGTTTCTATGCATTTTTGGATACTCCATAGGGTCCCTGACAAAATAGCTTCGAGCTTTGTTGCATATGATCGCATTTGAAGGGTATGTAGGTCATCAAACTTTTTCAAGAGCCGAAAAACGCGATTTTCGGAGCGACGTAGTGTCTTCCAGAGTGGTCCACGAGTTAGGTTATCAACAGAGAAACTGTACCTATGGTCATGGAGAAAACGCGTGAGCAACTGGCCTATCAATATCTGCATTTGCATTTCCGTAAATCGATTAAAATGAATAACTTTCACCACATATTCGGGCCCAAACTTTTGAAAAGCGTCATCTATCAAGCTCGAACCCCTACTTTATTTTAGTGCGCGACATAAGATCATGGCATTTTAAGTAAATTTTCAACATTCTTTTCGCCATTTCTCAACATAATTCCTTTGTTCACCCTCTCATTCCGCGTCTTATTGGGCGAAATGAGAGGGAGAACAATGGGCGAGCACCATTCGTTTGATGAGAAATGGCTGAATTTACTTAAAATGTCATTATCTTATGTCGCGCACTAAAATTAAGTAGGGGTTCTGATAACCATTCGATTCGTCTCGTCGAGCTGGATCGATGACGCTTTTCAAAAGTTTGGGCCCGAATATGTGGTGAAGTTATTCATTTTAATCGATTTACGGAAATGCAAATGCAGATATTGATAGGCCAGTTGCTCACGCGTTTTCTCCATGACCATAGGTACATTTTCACAGTTGATGACCTAACTCGTGGACCACTCTGGAAGACACTACGTCGCTCCGAAAATCGCATTTTTCGGCTCTTGAAAAGTTTGATGGCCTACATACCCTTCAAATGTGATCTTATGCAACAAAGCACGAAGTTATCTTGTCAGGGACCCTATGGATTATCCAAAAAATAGCTTCAGCTCAGTTTCGATTTTTTCAATGTGCCAGGGTTTATTTGATAAAAACGCGACACGCGTGATATAGATATAATAGTGTATCGAAAACTAAGCGAATCTTAACTGACTTTCTACTCTCAACACTCATCAATTTCGGATCCATCACAGTGCCGAATGAGACCAGTACTTTCTTCTTATCCTTCGCTTCCTCCAGATCATCCGCTATTTCCTTTATGTTGTATTATTAGATCAACAACGATTATGAAGTCGAGAATCTCACCTTAGTCAACAGGTTTGAACATGTATTCGGAATAGTAATACCACCGATGGGAACGATAGCGTTGAGAGTAGGTTTGCTCAAATCGAGTAGAGGATGAACGTTTTCGATGAGAGAATGAGCATGTTTGAGCAAGTGCTGAACCAATTAATGGATCGTAGCTCATTATGCATGGTGCACCTTGAATCCCGGAAAAGACGAATCACGATTCTTGAAGATCTTATATTCTGCTGCTTCCAAATATCCGAACATATTCCTGAGAGAAAAAATCAATCTGAAGTAGTCAGATAAGGAAACACTCACTGTCCCCAAAAAGCCGAAATGAGAGCATTATCGATCACTTCACGGTCTCCGAATGCCTTGAATCCTTCTTGAAGCAAGGGAACCGTATCCAAGCGGAACTTGGCTGCAATTAATCCTAGTTTGAGAATGAACAATTGATAGAGAACGAACTGGGAAAGACATCGAAAGTCTTCGGAAGGCCGAGCTTCTCTCCCATGTATTCATGGAGAGGGACCGATGACGCCAGAATAACTCGCTTTGGTTTCAATATATCGAAGATACCTGGAGGAAGATAGATTGATAGAGAGACGAGAAGGAGAGATACTCACCAACTCCACACAAATCAAAAACCTCCGTGATAGCAAGATCGAACTCAGTTTCCAGCAGATTTTCGAGCTGCTTGGAGTTGACAACATCTAAGAGAGAATGGAGGGATGGATGATATGACACAGTAGCCCCCACCTTTACACTGGGGAGACAACATCCTACTTAAGCCGGCGCCCTCTCTATGGTAGAAGGAGAAGAATCCCTTAATCTGAAAGCGATGGGGTCGTTACAGTGATCTCTAATCACACCTTATTCTTCAAGGGGGGATCATCCCAGAATGCTTTCAGTCCAGAATCTCCACTCTCAATAATCTTGCGCGTATCAGCATTCTGTCCAACGGAAACATTCTGAAAGGTTGAGATCGAATCAAATAGCATGGTAGTTCCTTGACGAGAGATGCAAATTATTTTTTTTTAACTAGCAAGAAATTTTACAAGAGAGATTCGCAATAGGTTTTGAACCCATTAGAGATTTGATTCAACATTACGCTGTTATCCGAATAGACTACCACTGATCTTGCAAGAGTGATGGAATGACATACCCATATGTTAAAGTGTGGACTAGGCCTCTTTTTCTTTTTTCGAAAAAAAATTTAAAAATAAAAATAAAAAATTCGAAAAAAAAATAGAAAAGGCTGCCATTTAAAAACTATTGAAGATATAGAACAAATCAAACGGTGATAATGTGCCATGATGAATGTATCAGGATATCTAGACCCTATAGGACTGAGTTTCAAGTTCGATGAGAATTCTTCGATTTTCTGAAAATCCGAGTAGTGCTCATTAAAAGCGATACTGTAATTATCAGACTAGATTATTCTTGTCTATTTCTGTTGATTATTAGTCAATGAACATCGGTACAGGCCATTCATGGCGAAATAATGCCCAATTTCAATCGCGAACATGATCAGCCCATCGATTCTCCGAAAATTTTCCGAATTCGAAAAAAACAGCCTTGCTATGAATGAGTAAAGCGTAGTTGGTAATACTAACTACGCTTTAGTCCGACAGATACTCACTCTAATTCCTGGTCTATCTGGCTGCTCGTACTTCGGATTGACCATAGAGTCCAGCATCGTCTAAACAACAACAACAATTAGTCCAGATATCCAATACACTAGGGTTGCCGGATCGGTTTCGAAAGTTTCGGCGTCTCTCCTCTCCCCCTCCCCAATTTACGAAAACGAGAGGCCGCGCGCTCTCTCTTTTTTTTCGGTCAGACGGTTAGAGACGCCGAAACTTTCGCGATTTGCGTAAGGATTTCGTAAACTCCGTCCCTTTTGCCTGCTCTCTCTCGCCTCAGATCAATGGCCGAGTGGTCTAACAAGGGAACCTCAAAAGTCACCGGGAGCCGATCCGAAGTTGGCCTATATAGGGTGGTAGGTACTGATGAGTGATACTCAGAACCAGTGTCAGAAGTTTTCCGATAGACCTACTAAGGGTCGAATTTCAACGATCTAGTTTCCGAATCTTAACCACGTGCGCGCGTGAGATGATAGTTCCCGACCTCGATACCTAGTGGTGTAAGAGCCTAGGTGGCGTAGCAGCCTTGGGAACGTTATGCCACTGGTTCGATTCCCCATTTTGTTTTTGCTCTTGCAAACTTTTTTCTCGAATTACATTACACTTTATTTGTAGTATTGAGCAACTTTTATGGGTACAGAAGTAGATGAGAACACGAAAACGTGCGAAAATTTTAGATCAACAGCGATGGAGGTTTTCCCAGTAACAGGAGCAGCAAATTGCCAACTAACCGATCCTTTGTGATCTTTTTTTCGTTTATGCACTTTGCTCGTGTGGTAAGCGAGGATTCATCCACTGTCCCCGTTGTCACAAGTACTTTGGCTTCGCATGCTGTTAGGAAAACCTCAATCATTATTGAACTAAAATTTTCGCACGTTTTTATTTTCTCATCTACTTCTGTACACATAAAAGTTGCTCAATACTGCAAATAAAGTGTAATGTAGTTCGAGAAAAAAGATAGCAAGAGCAAAAACAGCATGGGGAATCGAACCACTGGCATAGCGTTCCAAAGGCTGGCGCCTTACCAGCTGCGCCACCTATGCTCTTGCAACACTAGGTATCGAGGGCGGGAACTATCATCTCACGCGAGCACGTGGTTAAGATTCGGAAACTAGATCGTTGAAATTCGACCCTTAGTAGGTCTATCGGAAAACTTCTGACACTGGTTCTGAGTATCACTCATCAGTACCTACCACCCTATATAGGCCAACTTCGGATCGGCTTCCGTTGACTTTTGAGGTTCCCTTGTAATGCGCCGTTTTTGGTAAGATCGTGAGGTTGGGGGTTCGAATCCCGTCATGTCCAATCACTATTGCCAGGCCATGAGGGTAACAAGAAGTAGCCTAGGCCCTTACTGAACCATCAGAAAGTGTTTGCACATGGTGTGATTGGTGGTAAGACGTTTGGGAAATTCAAAATGGGAAAATACAACTTGGGAGACACCCGTTTGGGAAAACTCGTTTCGGAATATGCCACTTGGGAAAATCCATTTCGGAAACGGACGCTTGGGAAAGTTCCATTTGGGAAAGTTCCATTTGGGAAAGTTCCATTTGGGAAAGTTCCATTTGGGAAAGTTCCATTTGGGAAAATGCCATTTGGGAAACTTCACTCTTGATATACATTTTCGCGCAATTTCCTTGTGATTATGAGACACTTTCTGAGATACGAGACATACAGCCGCACAAGGAAAAATAGATTTCCACCAAAATTATGCCTTAGGATCAAATCAAGTAGAAGAATCAAGTAAGAGACACTATCTGACACGAATGATCTATTTGGACTATAACCGTACAAAGACAAATAGATTTCCACCAAAATTATGCCTTAGGATCAACTTTTCACGTAGAGTTCGAAAATCGACCTTAGAAAGCCGTATCTCGAAAAGTGAATTCCCTATGGCACACTTCTCGTGCCAGGGGGAAAATATTATCTCGAGAACCACGCTTCGGAGACCCATAAAAGAATAGTAATTCTGAAAGAGCTCGACGAAATAAGCATTTTTCCTGTTGGGAGTGAAAGGCTAGCTCTTCCCTGAAAAAAGTTAGAATTTTGTTTTTTTAACAAATTATCGTCATGAAATTTTTTGAACAGTTCTAGTTTTCTTATTAAGTCTACTCGATTCCTCGTTAAAAAGTACCCTTAGGGTGATTTTCACATCCGGGATGAAGGCCTGATAGTTGATCGTTTTACAGAAAAATGCAAAAAATAGACGGGTTTTTTTAGCATAACTTTTTTTGCTTTGAGTTTCATGAGCTCTCATGCCCAAATTCGAATTCAGTGAGTGAAAATACACCATAAATTCATATGGTTAGATTTTTCTGAGATAAAATTTTTCCGACTTTTTCATGACCGCTTAGAGATCGAATTTCTATCGTAGAGCTAACGAAAGGTTGAAAGAAAAAAAGTTTTGTTCGAAAAATTTGAATATTTTTATTAAGGGATCATAACTTTTTCCTTTCAACATTTCGTGAACTCTAGTATAGAAATTCGATCTCTACGCGTAAAAGTGGGGGGGGGGGGTGCCATTTCAGCAAATGAGCACAGTTCGTAGGGCAGTTGACCAAGTTCAATGAAAGTTGTCACATATATATTACAGTAGCCCAAGGAGTTCCGTACCCTGGTCCCATGGGTCAGATCGAGTTCCTTGGGTCAGACATTTTTCACGTATGGTCCACATGGTCACCTGCGGGCGGGAGTCGAACCTGCCTGCGTCGGCATGCCAGTCAGACACCATGCCCATCTTTCACGATCTTTCACGACGCGCGTTTCTCTACTTCTTGCAAAACGTCACCTGCGGGCGGGAGTCGAACCTGCCTGCGTCGGCATGCCAGTCAGACACCATGCCCATTAGGCCGGGGCGGCCTGCCTGCGCCAGTCAACCTGCCTGCGTCGGCATGCCAGTCAGACACCATGTCGAACCTGCCTGCGTCGGCATGCCAGTCAGACACCATGCCCATTACCGCAGGGAACGCTTGACGGAGACTAGTGGTTGGGGCGCGCGCCTTTCTCTACCTCTTGCAAAACATCACCTGCGGGCGGGAGTCGAACCTGCCTAATAATGGGCATGGTGTCTGACTGGCATGCCGACGCAGGCAGGTTCGACTCCCGCTCGCAGGTGATGTTTTGCAAGAGGTAGATGGGCATGGTGTCTGACTGGTATGCCGACGCAGGGCATGGTGTCTGACTGGCATGCCGACGCAGGCAGGCTCGACTCCCGCCCGCAGGTGATGTTTTGCAAGAGGTAGAGAAAGGCGCGCGCCCCAAACATTAGTCTCCGTCAAGTCTGGTCCACATGGTACATGGTACAAAATGGAATTTTAGGTCATGGTAGAAAATCAACAAGTACCGTACACAATCAATACTACAGTAACCCACTGATTACAGTAACCCAGTTCGATGGGTCAGACATTTTGAAAAATTTCCCCAATCGATCTCAAAATTATTCTACCGTACCCTAAAGTACGGTAGAATACTTTTTAGAGTCAAATCGCAAAATAATTTTTTTTCAAAACTATGATACCATGGCGTGGCGAAACCATGGCCATGGCGAAAACCATGGCGAAAAAAATTTCAAAGTCGATTTTTTTTTTCATCTCAGAACCTCTTAACTTTAGGGTTTTCTGGTGTATCTTTACGCGCTGATTTCGAATATCGAAATGAGAGTTCACGAAAAAAATAATCAAAAAAGATAAAATTTTAAAAATGTCGAAATCAAATGTTTTTCGGACAAAATGTCGTGCTATATTTTTCTCCGATTTCGGATTCCTCTGATTTTTAGGCGTGTTGTTAGGTACTAGTATGAGCTCAAATCACTTTTCGGCTCTCATTGGAGAAATGCCGGTTTGGGAAGTTACATATCATTTTTGAAAAAGCGACCACCCATCACCAGCGCAAAATTGTGGAATGATACCATCAAAATAAGAAATGTTCCGCTCTGTCTGCTGATTTATTTTCGAATCAACTTATAACAGTTTTTCTTAACCGAACATGGTCAAATATCATTGTTTATTAGACTCAGACAACAACAAAAAATAGGAACTTCACTAGAATGATACATGCAATTTTCAGAATGGGGTGTGAATATGATTTATCAATTGTTTGAGGTGATCGAATGGTGTCTGGCCATGTGCACCATTGCGGACTGCCAAATAACGATTATTCTCAGTGGTGGCAGTTTGAGGACTCTTGCGAAATGCCTGGTCAATTCTAAGATTTTGACTTCTGGCAAATTCGTGGTTCGTCTTATACGTCCTGTCGTTCTCTGTCAGAATACTTGCGACTTTTTGCGCGGAGGAATGCGCAGGCACATTCTGAAGGAAATACTATAGAATAATCACAATTCCATTCATACCTTCAGTTTCGAATTGAATCCCTCAACTGTAGAATTTCCGATCTGATGATGAGCCATGATCCGTTCATAGATTGACCAAGTCTCCATTTGAAACGTCGGCGCTCCGCGGATGCCATTGGCGTTCTTCACTCCGATGTACGGTTTCTCGAAATAATTGAAAACCGCTGAAAATGAATAATAAAAATGATGAACATGAAGAATCAAAATGAAAATATATAGAGAAAAAAATGGATATGAAGAATACACATACATTCAACTGGACGGCGGTTGGCGAGAAGGATTGAAGGATCAGTCATCGCTTTGTCCTTGAGTGCATCGAAATATGCGGGGATATTGGCAGGAGGGAGGAGACTAAGAGCCATCAATCCTTTGAGGAAATGTTTCGTGTTCGGGTCATCATAAAATTGTGCGAGATGGCGGTTCTGCAAAACATAAGGTCATTTTTTTCAAAGATTTAAGATAAACATTTATAAAAAATAAACTTGTCACAATTTTCCTGTAAACAGCTCGGTACAGGTGAAAAGCACATCGGGATTCTTGGTGGTTGGAAAGATTTTGTTAAATCCTTTGGAAAGAGCAAGTTCGAAATCTGTAAAAAAAAAAAGCAAACAAGTTTTCATAAATTATTGAATAACGCCAGACTCACCACAGGATACAGTAGCGGGATCATTGACGATACGTCCATGTGCTTTCAGCGAGCGAAACACGTATTCGTAGGCAGTAGTCCTTTTTGAAGTTAAGAATGCGTACGCGCATGGAGTAAACAGATGACCCTCCTGAATATTCAGTTTTAATTAGAGTGTCGAAAACAACAGTTTTCCAGATGATAGAATGTTTGGTTCTATTAATAAACAGTTTTTTTTGTTAATCAATTGGCGATGTGTTCGCTCTCATTCCGAACACTGCTTCATTTGGCGAAGCTGCAATTATCAAATAATTATAGTCATTTTTAAAATGAGAAAAAAATAAACTAGACAAAATGTGTTTACCTGCATCGCATAATCTTTCGGAGAATGGTCATCGGTGTGATCTTGATAATTGACAAGTCTGCCATGCATATACTTCGATTTTCCCTTGTATCCGTCAATGGTATTGCAGCTAAACATCAATCGATCGCAAAGATAACATCCACAAAAAATAACCGCTCGCTCACAAATACATTAGGCAAAAACTAAGCGGTAACGATCGTTTCTTCCCGTATCGGTATAGTAATATCGATACTCGTGACCAGCATCGTCGTATACAAGAGGTCTACCCCTATTGCTAACGGCAACATGAGGAGCAGTAGCCATAACTTTAATCGGAAGAGTTTCACAAAGTGATTGAGAAGCTTACGGGTTTCACATATTATATACGAGCTTTTACGACGGGCTCCGATCTGTTCAACGGGTGCTTCCAGTCTATTCTTACGATGTGTTCCGAACTAATGTGCTATAAGTCGGCGTCAGATGGAGAGATCCGAACTGACCATCCGAACTGCGGCTTCCGAACTGATCTTACGAAGAGTTCCACGCTGAGTTTACAATGGCTTCCGTTCTGTCACGAAACGTGTCGTAAACCGACATGAGGAAGAGAGATCGGAACTTGAGTAATCAACAAATCATAGAATAGGCATCAACAGGTAAGAGCGAGAAATAAGTAACACAAACAAAATAATATTTTCAAATAGTAAAAAAAATAGTGGAGACGAAAACTAATAGACAGATGAGAAAAAACTCAGCCTCGGTCGGCATTGACCAAGTTCGCCTAATGAAAACGGTGATAAATTGATTCGAAAATATACTAGAGATAGATCAATTTTATTGTTCGAATCAGCAGACAGATCAGATCATTTCTCATGTTGATGATATCATTCCAAGCTTTTGCGCTTGTGCGGGGTTTTCGCTTTTCCGAAAATGTCATGTATATTCCTGAAACGGAAATTATCCAAGAAACGCTGAGGAGAGATTTGAGCACTTACTAGTACCTGACACTACACAAAAAAAATCACTGAATCTGATATTGGACAAAAAATTGCACATCATGAAAAAATATAGCGCAGCCGATTTGGACAGTTTTGATATTTAAAATTTAAAATTTAACACATCATGGTGTCCTATATCGAAATTTGGACTTAACATGCAACAATACACGAGAAGAAAAAATATATTCAGGAAGTTCTGAGATGGAAATTATTTGAATTTTGAATGTAATCCACCATTCTTTCTGTCCCTTTCATCATGGTCAATTTTTGGGTCGAAAATCTTCTCTCCTCGGATTTTATGTTGCGGCGAACAGGAAAGCTATCGAAATCTTCGAATAAGTTGTTATGTGTCCAATCTAAAAACTATTCACTGCTGTATACGCTGCTGAGCTGAAGTAACGGACCCGGTTAGTTTATCGACAAAGTTCGCCTCTGGAAAATATCCATAACTTTTTTTCTAGAAAAAAATGCTAAAGACAACCCGGTTTTATCATTCGAATCAGCAGACAGAGCGGAACATTTCTTATGTTGATGATATCATCCCACAATTTTGCGATGGTGATGAGTGGTCGCTTTTTCAAAAATGATATGTAACTTCCCAAACCGGCATTTCTCCAATGAGAGCCGAAAAGTGATTTGAGCACTTAACAACACTAGTACTTAACAACACGCCTAAAAATCAGAGGAATCCGAAATCGGAGAAAAATATAGCAAGACATTTTTTCCGAAAAATATTCGATTTCGACATTTTTAAAATTTTATCTTTTTTGATTTTTTTTTCGTGAACTCTCATTTCGATATTCGAAATCAGCGCGTAAAGATACACCAGAAAACCCTAAAGTTAAGAGATTCTGAGATGAAAAAAAAATCGAGATGAAAAAAAAATGAAATTTTTTTCGCCATGACCCCCATAGTTTATCATAGTTTTGGAAAAAAAATTATTTTGCGATTTGACTCTAAAAAGTATTCTACCGTACTTTAGGGTACGGTAGAATAATTTTGAGATCGATTGGGGAAATTTTTCAAAATGTCTGACCCAAGGAACTGAATCTGACTCATCGAACTGGGTTACTGTAATCAGTGGGTTACTGTAGTATTGATTGTGTACGGTACTTGTTGATTTTCTACCATGACCTAAAATTCCATTTTGGACCATGTACCATGTGGACCAGACTTGACGGAGACTAATGTTTGGGGCGCGCGCCTTTCTCTACCTCTTGCAAAACATCACCTGCGGGCGGGAGTCGAGCCTGCCTGCGTCGGCATGCCAGTCAGACACCATGCCCTGCGTCGGCATACCAGTCAGACACCATGCCCATCTACCTCTTGCAAAACATCACCTGCGAGCGGGAGTCGAACCTGCCTGCGTCGGCATGCCAGTCAGACACCATGCCCATTATTAGGCAGGTTCGACTCCCGCCCGCAGGTGATGTTTTGCAAGAGGTAGAGAAAGGCGCGCGCCCCAACCACTAGTCTCCGTCAAGCGTTCCCTGCGGTAATGGGCATGGTGTCTGACTGGCATGCCGACGCAGGCAGGTTCGACTCCCGCCCGCAGGTGATGTTTTGCAAGAGGTAGAGAAACGCGCGTCGTGAAAGATCGTGAAAGATGGGCATGGTGTCTGACTGGCATGCCGACGCAGGCAGGTTCGACTCCCGCCCGCAGGTGACCATGTGGACCATACGTGAAAAATGTCTGACCCAAGGAACTCGATCTGACCCATGGGACTAGGGTACGGAACTCCTTGGGCTACTGTAATATATATGTGACAACTTTCATTGAACTTGGTCAACTGCCCTCCGAACTGTGCTCATTTGCTGAAATGGCACCCCCCCCCCCCCCCCCACTTTTACGCGTAGAGATCGAATTTCTATACTAGAGTTCACGAAATGTTGAAAGGAAAAAGTTATGATCCCTTAATAAAAATATTCAAATTTTTCGAACAAAACTTTTTTTCTTTCAACCTTTCGTTAGCTCTACGATAGAAATTCGATCTCTAAGCGGTCATAAAAAAGTCGGAAAAATTTTATCTCAGAAAAATCTAACCATATGAATTTATGGTGTATTTTCACTCACTGAATTCGAATTTGGGCATGAGAGCTCATGAAACTCAAAGCAAAAAAAGTTATGCTAAAAAAACCCGTCTATTTTTTGCATTTTTCTGTAAAACGATCAACTATCAGGCCTTCATCCCGGATGTGAAAATCACCCTAAGGGTACTTTTTAACGAGGAATCGAGTAGACTTAATAAGAAAACTAGAACTGTTCAAAAAATTTCATGACGATAATTTGTTAAAAAAACAAAATTCTAACTTTTTTCAGGGAAGAGCTAGCCTTTCACTCCCAACAGGAAAAATGCTTATTTCGTCGAGCTCTTTCAGAATTACTATTCTTTTATGGGTCTCCGAAGCGTGGTTCTCGAGATAATATTTTCCCCCTGGCACAAGAAGTGTGCCATAGGGAATTCACTTTTCGAGATACGGCTTTCTAAGGTCGATTTTCGAACTCTACGTCAAAAGTTGATCCTAAGGCATAATTTTGGTGGAAATCTATTTGTCTTTGTACGGTTATAGTCCAGATAGTGTCTCTTACTTGATTTGTAATGCAAATAATAAGAAAGAACATTAAAAAAAATTATTTACCAGTGCGAACATAGATTCTAAAGTGATGTGCGCGCTCATTGCTCCGCGGTAAAAGTTTCCCAAGTGGCATTTTCCAATTGGAACATTCCCAAAAGTCCATTTCCGAAATGGATTTTCCCAAATTGCATTTTCCCAAATGACACTTTCCCAAAAGTCCGTTTCCGAGATGGATTTTCCCAAGTGGCATTTTCCCAAAAAAAAATTCCCGTTTTGAATTTCCCAAACGTCTTACCACCGTGTGATTCGGTCTTGTAGCATCTGCATCTCACGGATTGCGCACTAAAATGGCTATAAATCGGTTTACTTTTACCTCCCATGACCCATTTTTTCTAAAATCACCGGAAAACATCAATCTTGACCATGGGTTTATCTGCTTACAATTACACCATACCACCACAGGAAATTATCCCTCCTCCCGATTAGACACGATTTGAGCCAAAAATTGGCATAGTACCTCTGAAAAGAGGAGTTTTCTCAGCCACCTTTGCTCTGATGATCTTCTAGTTTGTTCTACTCGATAGCCCTGTGGTTTCTGCACATTGTAAAGTAGTTCATTAGTGTCTAGCTTGTTTGACCAATTAGCCCTCCTCTCGATTTGAGGTAATTGAACCTCAAATATCGCAGTGTCTCAGAAAAGTGATCAGTACTCAGCCGTCTTCGCAGATATTAAATTCTAAGTTGTGCAGGTGGATAGCCCTGTGTTTTCTCTACAAGAAACTCTTTTCAATTCGCATCTACGTATTTAGGGGTATTAGCCCTCCTCTCGATTTCCCTCTCTCGAGCGAACGCAATAGGTGACAAGCGCGCGCTTTCGCCCCTCCACTTTAGAGGCGAGGGGGGGGGGCGGCCGAAAAGGGGCGTGATTTACGAAATCATTACGCAAATCGCGAAAGTTTCGGCTTCTCTAACCGTCTGACCGAAAAAAATCCCACGAGAGAGCGCGCGGCGTGCGAGGGCGCGAAACTTTCGTAAACGAAACCGAAACGGGAACCCTACAATAACCTGTTCACTATAGTGCGTACAAAACAATCTAATCAATGTTCAACTCTCCTCATCCCAGAACTCTCCCTCCTCACCACATTGTGTCCAGCCTTCTTCAACTCATTCGCTATCGTTGTCATAAACTTCATATGGTAGTATCCGATGAATGGATTGTAGATGAGAACCTTCTTCGGGTCCTGAAACGATTCAATGTCACAGACAATGAAATTACGATAGTCTCTCACCGTTGCTTCGATCGATATCGCCATGAAGAGAAGGATCATACTGTATAACCGTAGATGCATTATTGTCCTATGTGGTAAGAGAATGAATGTGAGACAGAGCCTACGCGGTAGATCAATAATCTATTGGTGAACAATAACTCTCACACTGAATCGAGCTCACTAACTTGAATGTCAAAGGAACATTAATGGATGAAAAAAGTAAATATAATAGGACTAGCTGAACGAATTGAGCAGAAGAGATACCAAAATCTAAGTGAGGAAGTGAAAAGCAGAGGACATGCCAGTGTTATCCCCATTGACAAAATATTGATAGAGAGAGAAGCAGGAAGTGATGCGAAGAAGAAGTCGTAGAGATAGGCAAAGGGAATCTAATGAAGGATACTATCATCTACTTACTTAGGAAAGATACAGTTATAAAGGGAGGACGAGACGACGAGAGGAATCGTCAAGCGAATGAGGAGAGTCTCTCCGAGAGACAACAATCGGGGATACGTTCGAAAGGCTTGATCTACCCTAGAGGAGGGGGGAGGGAGGAGAGGGGAGGGAAGGGGGAGACATCTCTCTAGTCACAATGTTCTGGTGCACGAACAAAATGACCCGTCAGCGAGCTCTTAGTGTATTTTATCAATCCGTTTGAAAAAATGCGGCAATTCAAATAAGAGTGGGAATTCAAACGATACAGTATGCCAGGAAATATCGTCGTTAACTAGGGATACAGTAGGACGTAAAGTGATTTAGCAGACAAGATCGTTGTAAGAGTCGAAAGGCGGGAAGACAAAAACTACCGCGTGCACAGTTCGCCATTTGCGATGACGTGGCATTTCAAAGTGGCGGAGCTCTCTCTCTCGCGTGAAATTCTTTTTATTATTTATTTATATTGTTAATTGTAACTGATTTTGCGTCCAATCCGCGGTCGACACGTTTAGGCACACAAATGCCCTGAATCTATGTGAAAACGCGCTGCGAACATTTCGTTTTGGCTTGCAAACTTTGTTCACCTTGCGACCGTTATCCACGTCTTTGTTGCTCAATGCATACGTTTATTGGTTTAGTTCATATCAATCGTTTTACAGAGAGCTACTCGCTTGACGACCCACATCCCGTCAATAATTTGGACCAACTGCGACCGTGAGCAAGGTTTGTTATAACCTCGTCATTTCTCCTTTCTAAACCTACTTTGTAAGCAATTAGTTTCGAAAACGGCAATGGAGAGAGCGCACAGAGAGCCGATAGTAGGCGAGAGTTCGGAGAGCGCAGATTACTAGAGGCTTTCGCTGTGGTTCTGAAACGCTTCGCGCGTGTAAGCGTTGGCATAGCTCATCTCACAAATTTCTTCAGGCCTTGAAGCTCGAACTCGACAGGTCTATCCGCAATGCTGGTGTCCTCAGCCGTCAGAAGTACATCCGGTAAGCTATCGTATTTTCTAGCTTTTTTCTCCGAAGTGCGATAGATTTGTGTATAGTAAGATTCAAAAAAAAAAATTAGAGTAATGGACTGTTTAGCATACAGTAGGCACGATGAGCGGAACAAAATATTCGCTAATTATTTATTTAGTTTTCCAATATTCCCGATCTTTCTCCTATGTGTTCCTGGACGCAAAATGCACTGATTAAATAAAAACACTGAAGCCTAGAATTCCATATTAATAATTGCTAAACACAGTAGATTGGACCGTTCGTAATAACAAGTGAAACGGTTTATTTTCTTGCAATACATCAACTATCCTGTTCATATGGGTCATTCATTTATCGGTTTTCAGTGTCCGTCGCCAGATCGCCAACGTTTCCTCGTTCGTCAGGACTAGAGAGATCGACCTCTCCCTTCAGAGATGGCCGCGTAAAGAGAAGAAACGCCAAAATATCCCTTTTTCATTGCATAAATATATTCAAACCGTGTTATGAACTGGTTGTATCCAGCCCATAATGGGTATATCTTTTTGCCTAATGTTCTAGTTGTTTAGTACAGGGTCGAGTTGCGGAAAAGAAGAAATGAGGCGAAAAAGGAAGATTTTACATCAAGTGAGTTACATTTATAATCTATTTTTATTTAAAGTTACTAGATATTACGAATCTAGGAAACTACTTGATGCAAGGTTGTTCAATCAATCACGCACGTTTGATTGATTTCAAGTCGGTTATCATGCCCTTTTCAGTCTCGTCTCGCGCCGAGAGCGAAAATGGTGAAGAAAGGAAGAATATAGCAGGGAGAGGTGAGTGCCTATTAATTTGTTAGCCAATTGAGGATGTTTTGTTCATTCGAGAGACTCGGCGTTTCATATCAAGAAACCGTATTCTTACTTCAGTCAGCCCGAGTGCTCCGTTCCACGAGGGAAACAGCGACGGCGGTGGACAATAATGGAGATGTGAATTGAAATAAGGTCAGTCGAGAACTAACTATGAATCATGGAGCATTTCGGATTAAGTTATCACGCATTTCACATATAATTTGTCTGAGCGTAGGACCCACTCTTGAGGTGACCTCTATTTCGACCTGTTTTTCGATGACTCATGGGTAGGTCTCACTTGACCTCTAGATAGATGGCTGGTAGATCAAGGATCTTTCTAGGAGATCATGTCGCAATTCGTCTTTGAGGCTCGGTCTTTAGCGATTATCTTGGTTCAGGGTTGAGCTATTGAAAAATTGTCAATTAATGAAATGTTGCTTCTACCGATATATTAGAAGGGGAAATGTGTTCAACCAATATTTCCCTTAATTTTCGTGAGCTCTGTGAAGTTTTCATTTCACAGATACGGGAAAGAAGTACAGGTTGGCTTATTAGGGCTCGCCGAGAGCTTTCGAAGAAACTTTAGAACGTCAAAAGCGACTAAGCTTTGGTTGAAAAACGCCCGAAAAAAAGGCAGTAAGCACACGTCGATTCAGCCCCGTGCAAAAAATGCATTAGGCAGACACGTGTTTTGCAAAATTTTCTGCAGAAGTTCCCCTCTAGCGTGAAAGCTGAAAGAGGGGGCGGAGAGGGCGACTTCATGACCATTTGGAAACTATCTGTGACTAGGAAGAGAGGTAGATCAAAAAACGAGTGGCCTCTGCGTTTTCGGCGTTTTGCAGTCAAAGCTTCATCGATTTTGACGTTCTAAAGCTTGTTCGAAAGTTCTCTGCGAGCCTGATCTAGCAAGCAAACCTGTACTTCTTTCCCACATCTGTGAAATGAGAGCCTCTTCAGAGTTCACGAAAATTATGGAAAATATCGGTTGAACTCATTTTTCCCTCGAATATTTTGGCAAACGTAGCATTTCATCAATTGATCAATTTTCAATAGCTCATATCTGAACCGAGATAACCGAGAGACCTAGACTCATAACGAATTGCGACGTGATCTCATGTAAAGATCCTTGATCTAATAGCCCTCTAACTCGAAGCCAAGTAAGACCTACCCATGGGTCATCGAAAAACAGGTGGAAATATGGGGTAATTTCAATACTGGAAATTTCAGTGAAATATTTGGTGAAAGGCGTGTTATTTCCTTACTGTGCATTCTTTCACTTGTCAGAGAATGCACAGAATGGAAAGAGCTGACAACAGAAACGACACCCATACTATAATTGTCGTTTCGGGGTTGACTCTCTCCATTTACTCTCTTTTTCCCAATGGAGCTTTGAAACTCAAATCCCACCACTATAGTGACTCTAATACTAATAGATAATTGATAAATATCACACTCCATATACCATTCATTGCAAACCCTAGCATTGATCTATTCTATAAACCAATATTTTGATATGCTCATAGTAATCGAATTTCTGCTCAGGTGCCCGAGAGCCCCGTCTCTGAATGACGGCGACGGCGAGAGGATGAGGAAATGAGAAGAATAAAGTGCTAGGACAAGAAGCACTCGAATCAAAGCTATCTTCTCCCCTCTTCCTCTCCACTCTCCCACCGTTGTTACCCCCATAGTCACAGTATTTTCTCCGATACGAGATTTAACTTGACGCGGAGATGAGCCTACCACTGGTGTAGGCTTATCTGCATGCCGGTTGTTCCTATTTTTCTGCACTGAGATAAATATTTCTCTGATTCTGTTTCACTCACATCGCCGTCTGGCGGACATGCAAGAACATTGTGTAGTCTGATCAGCGTGCAAAATAGGGCTGACAAATCGGGACCCGGAATCAAATCGGAAATACTTGAGGGCAGTTTCTAGCCGGAACTCAAGCAGGAATTAGCCTCTCTAACCCGCCGATTCCGGCTTGGGCGGCTCTCCCGCCTATTTCAAGGCGAAATTCCGGAACTCTGAGGCCGGAGAAAGGTAGCCCAGCCATTGGGAAACACAAGGGGTGATGATCTAGCATTGACCTATCATCATTGAGCTTGAATTACTGATTTCGTCATCAATACTAGGGTTGGCAATTCGGCATTAACGCAGTCGCTACACGCGCGTCCTCACATAGCGCAGTCGCTACCTCTTGCCGAGAGGAGGGGTAGCGCAGTCGCTACGCTCGTAGCGACTGTGCTACGTTTCTCGCACCCGTAACACCGAGAACAGAGCTTTGATATGACGAGAAGGCGCGCGCTAGACGAGACGGGTTAGAGAGGCGGGAACGGGGAGCAGAGGCACTAGGACGGACAATCGAGAGGGCTAATTCCGTGTTGGAGGACGGTCTTAGGTCAAAACGGAATCATAATAACAGATATTTTCCGGTGCTTTCGCAACAAACCGGGTCCTTGCATCTTCAAAACCAACCCAGTTATTGTGTTTTTAGTGTACAATCGATCCAGAAATGACTAAAAACGGGCAGTTGGAGGGACATTCGAGAAGAGGGCTAATTCTGTGAAAGGCTATGGTCTTAGTTCAAAACGGCATTATAATAAGCGATGTTTTTCAGTGCTATCTGAGAAAACCGGATCCTTGTAGCTTCAAAAAGAACCCTGCTAGCGTTTCGCTTTTATATGTTTCGGCGATACGCGAGCGGGAAATGTAGCGCAGTCGCTACAATCGTAACGACTGCGCTACCCCTCCCCCTCGCGTAGCGCAGTCGCAATGTCGTTATCGTTTCGCCAACCCTAATCAATACGCAATATTGCGTCATCCTTACGTAATATCTGGTCTTTCGCTTGTAATTCACTCCGGACTAGGCGAAAAAGAGCGTTAGAGGTATCATTCGGAGTGCACAGATCTGGGAATCAATAGTAAATACTAATTTCATCATGATTACTCAATATTGCGTCATGGGCGTAAAAACAATCTTCAGGGTGTCAATTTCAAAAACTTTTGGTGGTCATAACTTTTTTTAAACAGATGATCCAGTTCTTCACGACCAATTACAAAAAATTTTATCTCGTCGAGCTCTTCAATAATTTATAAATTTTGAGAGGTCTCCAAAGCGCCGATCATGAGATCACACTAACCCGCTTGCGGGGTAGAGCGTCACAGGGAATTTGGTTTTGAAGATCCGGTTCCCAAGATCGCTTTTCGAACTCAATCAATATTGATCCCGAGATCGGTGTACATCGTATGACACCTCTATCGCTCTTTTCCGCAGAGTCCGGAGTGAATTACACGCGAAACACCAGTTATTAGGTAAGGATGACGCAATATTGCGCATTGATGATGAAATCAGTAATTCAAGCTCAATTGCGATAGGTCCATGCTAGATCATCATTCCCTTGTGTTTCCCAATGGCTAGGCGACCTTTCTCCCCATATCGGCCTCAGAGTTCCGACTGGGTTCCGGCTTCAAGCCGGAATTCCGCCTTGAATAGGCGTGAGAGCCTCCCAAGCCGGCTTCAGCACCCCCCGAAGCCGGCTTCAGGCTGAAATCGCCTATTTTAAGGCGGAATTCCGAGTTCCGATTACGATTTGTCATCCCTAGTGCAAAAGAAGTCCTCTCTTGGGGAGGGGGCAGGCTCTTTCTCTCTCTTCTGATCTACAAACTCAACGAGACATTCATGAAACAACATGAAGTTCCGGGGAAAAAATATGAAAACAACAATTGCAAGAAGCTTCTTGGAGAGGTTTAAACAGAACATAACATGAATAAGGAATTGAGGGATGGGGAGTGGGATGGTGAAGGAAGAGATGGAGGGAGAGTGGGAGAGGAATTTCATTGTGCCCCCACTCGATTGAATCGTTGGAGACAAGTCTCTGTATTGGGATGAACCATCAACTGAATCTTCTCTCCATTCACTTCCTTGAGGAATGAATGACTCTCCAGACGATTGTTAGATGAATCTGGAGATATACCCGTATCATTCGCATTCCTCTTTCGCCCTATCCATATCATCTATTTGTATCTTCTCAATCTACTCTGATCATCACTACTGAGATACATGGTTCCAATGGGTTTTCTCATCCAATCACTTGCCACTTTCACTTCGAGATCTCTCACAATGGAAGAGTATGGGATGGCTATCCTCTGAGTGATTCCGTCTTCATTCCCTCAAGCAAAAATCCTTCAGTATCATCTCCAAATTCATGACTAATTCACTCACTGATCTCTACATTCAGCATAGTCTCTTTCTCGGGAACGATTGAATTGTGAATTCTCTTGATGCGAAGGGCAAACTCCTTAAGTGATAAGATTTCAGTTAGACGCTTTTAGAAATAGCGAGAATTTCAAGATCTTCTCGGAATCTCGTCCTACTCCTGCTAATATGACGCCGTTTGCCTTATTTTCGAGCAAATCCGAGGAGATCTGGCACACTCAAAAAGGTCGATTTTCTTTCTCGGGAACGATCGTCACGTCGAAATCACGTTTTCACGTGCTACTCAGCTCCCGTGAGGGCTAATTTTAGGCAAACATTGTTTCTGGGGTAGAATATCATGGAGAAGACGCCTGCATTGTTCATTTTTCATCATTTTCAAAAATAATTTTTTTTAAATAAATTTTTACTGTTTGAGTTCTGTGCGTAGCAAAGTGGATATATCGATCCGGCTTGCCGAGAGGATTGTAAATCTATAGTATGAGCCAAAACAAACTCCAACACTCGGAGAATAGCGACTTACAGTGTTGCAATATTGTAAGGAAACGACTCTTTTCTCCCTTCCTCTCAATCTTCCGGTGTGCGCTCTCTCCGTTCCCCACGCTCTCTCGCCGGGCTGGGTCAGGGAAGCGAGAGAGGGGGGAGAGGAAGGAGCAAGGGAGCCCCTTTTACTTACAATCTCGCAACACTGCAAGTCGCTTATCTCCGAGTGTTGGAGTTTTTTTTGGCTCATACTATAGATTTACAATCCTCTCGGCAAGCCGGATCGATATATCCACTTTGCTAAGCACAGAACTCAAACAGTTGATTAAAGTTGATTTTTTAAAATTTATTTTGCTAAATCATGAAAAATGAACTAGACAGGCGTGTTCTCTATGATATTCTACCCCAGAAACAATTTTTGCCTAAAATTAGCGCTCACGGGAGCCGAGTAGCACGTGAAAACGTGATTTCGACGTGACGCCATCTGGAGCCAACGAGGGGTCTGTGGACAAAATGGATATCCATCGTCTTCACCACCATCGATAACCCCAAAACACACAGTTTCAGAAAATCGACCTTTTTGAGCTGTGCCAACCCTTGCTCGAAAATAAGACGAACGGCGTCATATAACTCACTCGACCTCTTTCTCTCCCAATATTCTCTTCCTCGTCTCATCACTAGATTCTTCTCCCGATGAGATCTCATCCGTCTCATAGTCGTAGTAGTTATACCTCAAGCAATTAGATAGTAGACGATGCTACGCCTCCATTGATCATCGTCGAGCTCAATAAATCATATTCAATCTTCCATATTGACTGACCCTTTCTTCTCTCTGTATGCTCTATTGTAATCTTCATTTTCTTCCATCATCTCTTCTTTCTTCATTCTCTTTCTTTCTCTCTTCTTCTCCTCTCCAATCATCTTCCTCTTTCTACTTATCTCATCTGCACTTGCATTTACCCATCTCACCATCCGAATCACATCCAATCGAGAGAGGAAACGAGTCATAATACCCTGATATTCATATGTATCACTTACAGTAGTCAAATACTCCCAGTTTCGACCATTCTTTAAAATTGAATGTCTGCTTTTGCAAAAACTCGAACAAAAATCCTACTATATCAGTATTGGTGAGAAGGTCACGATTATTGTACAGCTTAATTATGGGAAGAATTGCTTCTGGAAGATCAATCGAACGATCCGAAAACTTCTCAAAGAATTGTGATTGTTCAATTCCAAAGTGGAACTGATCTCCATTCAGTCTACTGCACAACAAATCAACTCTGACCATTTTGCCTTGTTCCATCACAAATTCTTCGTATCGCTCAATGAGATAATGGGCCTGAATCTTCTCCGTGAAATTAATCACTTTATCGTGACTGTCTGAAAATTTTTACATTTATAATTTAAGAGACAATATAGTGGAAAGGGTCCACGGATGGCGAAATAATCGATATTCCCCATACTTTTTTCTTGAAGTAAGGGTCCCGATTACTTATCGCAGGCACATTTAACTAAGGTCTCAGATCGATTTTGGTTGAGAAAAATATACCCCCTATTTTCAGGGTCAAAAAATTTTTTTTCCGAGACATACCCCGTATAGGGTTTCTGACGTATTTTTAATTCTACAATAGAAACCGAATTTCTATACTAGAACTCATAAGATATCGAACGAAAAAAATTATGCCCGAAAAAATGTTTTTGAGGCCCGAATGGAGACATTTTTCGTCATAACTAATTTTTAAAAAGTAACCATTTGGGTGATTAGCATTTTTGTGTAGTGCATACCGTAGGGAATCTTTGGTAATTTTTGTAGAATTTTAAAAATAATGATTCGTGTTTAGATTTCGGCTGAATCAATATCTGAGGTATCGATTTGATCAGGCTCATTTCAGAGCCAAAATACTTTTCATCAGACAACCACCAGACTTGTAGATTTCTGGCGTATTTTAACGCGTAGAAACCGATTTTCCATACTCCAGCTCATGTAATTGCGAGAGAAAAAAAGTTATGCTTGAAAAACTTATATTATATATTTTGGACATCGATCTTTAGATCCAAAAATAGAGGATGAAGCAAATCGTAACGTAGATTGGAGGATATTAAAGTTTCAATTACTAATAAAGAACTCGAAAATCCTTTTCTGAGAGTCCGACATGAAGATTTATTATCATTTGAGATTTAAATATCATACTTAGTCTCGATTTTCTCCATACATCATATGGTTTTTTTCGAGCTTAACTTTTTTCTTTTTTTCGCAATTACATGAGCTCTAGCATGGAAAATCGGCCTCTACGCGTTAAAATACGCCTGAAAATAAACTAGTCTCGTGGTTGTTTGATGAAAAGTATTTTGGCTCTAAAATGAGCCTGATCAAACCGATACCTATAATTAGGGGCCACAAGCCCCGCCCACTTTCCCTCCACACCATTCCCCTCATTTGGTGTCCAGCTCTGGCGGCGAGGGGGTTTTTGCGCACTGACGCAAATTTGCGTCAGTGCGCAACCATGGTCATGGTTTACAAAATGTCTCCAATCGGTCTCAAACTTTTCCTATTGTATCCTACCGTAACCAACTGTAACTAGGAAAAGTTTGGGACCGATTGGAGACATTTTGTAAACCATGACCCACTACATGGTTGCGCACTGACGCAAATTTGCGTCAGTGCGCACGCCTGCGGCTTGGACAGGTATGATTTCCCTCGAAAACGAGATCGAGCAAGCACAACCGGCATTCGACACCAAATCACTCGCCCAAAAGCTTGACCAGTAGCTATGACCGCCCTACATACAGTGGTCCAGGGCCAAACTGTGTCAGACTTGTTTGTGTCGGTCAAAAATCAATAATAAGGTTGGGAATAGGGTGGTTAGGGCATTTCCAGTGCATGCACAAAGTTAGGCCCTTGATTTAGTTAGTATTTTAGAGGAATTTTAAGCTCAAAATTGGATTTTTAATTATCTCCCTGATTTTGTGCTTGGATTGAATATGAGCGCGGAAGGAGCACGGCGAGAGAGCGGGGGGGAGGGAGAGAGACACGTGCGAGAGAGGCTCCGCCCCTTTATCTCTCGTCTCGCCTCTCCCTCCTCTCTGACTAGGGGAGTCGCGCGCGCTTCGGAAGCTTTCACGGGCTTCAGAGAAGAGATAGCGACATGCGCACGGCAACCGGAACGCAGACATAGGACGAAAGAAAACGTGCGACTATAAACTACAAAACAACTATGAACGTCGTTGCCTGAATCACGCACGCGTGCGCGAGGGATTACTGTGCGCTCACGCGTACGATGCAAGTCACGCTCTTGTGTCGTTAAACACAGGAAAAGAGAGATGAATCGCAAACTGACCTTGAAAATGCCTGATTTATCGTGATTCAGGATCAACTTCTTTCTGTCGGATTTTATTTTCGCGGGTGGTTCCTGATTTGACCCTGATGAGCTGGTACGCATTTCGCTTTGCCTATGTCTTCGCTCTGGTTGCCGTGCATGCATCCAAAAGCAAAAATGATATTGAGACTCTTGACGGTCATGTTGTAGGGACCACCGAACCGGAAAAGTTAGAATCAGAGCCGGAAAATGTCGTGTCATGGAGTGGGAAACGTCGAAATGCGGGAATTCAAATTGTCCATGTAATTAGCCTTTTTCCGGATTTATCGATTATTACAGAATGCGCCTTCACATTCTTATCATGAATACGAAAGTCTGGTAACAAAGCAACATACAAAAAAAATTGAGAAAATTCTGTGAGTGCGATCATGTTTTAAATCGTCGGTGAAAAATGCATACTTTGCCAATTCGTCCGTTTTAATTAGCTAACGGTTTATTTCCGGGATGCGCCTTCTGGATTTTGACTTCAGTATGATCAGTGTGCTTTAGTTAAACTTTTATCAAGTTTTTCCCGAAATCCATGAATGCGATCCTGCTGAAATAACTAACGGACAAAAAAATAAAATACATCATGTAACAACAGATTAAAACCCTTAGTTGATCGAGTCTTATATTTTGTTTGCTGCGTTTGTTTAAACCATTCATTGGAGTACGAAATATGTGCATTATAAATAGAGATACGGTTAAATTCGCTACTGCTCACGGTTTCACTCATGGATACCGTATACCTTGCGCACGTTTGTCCTGACTGATTCCTCCACACAGACAAAATGAATAATATATTGATCAATTATCAGTCCAAAGACGCCATTTCAGTTAATGCAGCATGGAAAAAGAAAATTAAAAATGTTTGAAATTCGCCAATGGTGGCCTGCTGACCATGCCATGACCCACCGAACCGATTTCGTGCGGGACTGCACCAAGAGGGGCGGGGCTTAGACGGGTAGGTCAGAACTCGCTGATTTAATTTTTTCATAAAAATCTGAATAACTTTAATGAATTCTGCACTCTCGATTACCCAAATGCACATAACGAAGAAATTTTAGAGTAACTTTAAAATTTTACGTGGTGGTCCCTAGTCATGTTGAGCCTTCTTTGGACCCGATTCCGAGAAATCGGGGCTTGCGGCCCCTACCTATAATATAATGGTTATTTGTTTGAAATCAGTTATGACGAAAAATGTCTCCATTCGGGCCTCAAAACAGTTTTTCGGGCATAACTTTTTTCGTTCCCAATCTTATGAGTTCTAGTATAGAAATTCGGTTTCTAGAAGTAAAAATACGTCAGAAACCCTATACGGGGTATGTCTCAGAAAAAACTTTTTTTGACCCTGAAAATAGGGGGTATATTTTTCTGGTGGTAAGACTTTCGGAAATTCAAAACGGGAAAATTCCACTTGGGAGAATTTTTTTGGGAAAATGCCACTTGGGAAAATCCATCTCGGAAACGGACTTTTGGGAATGTTCCATTTGGGAAAATGCAATTTGGAAAAATCCATCTCGGAAATGGACTTTTGGGAATGTTCCATTTGGGAAACTTTTGCCGCGGAGCAATGAGTGCGCACATCACTTTAGAATCTATTTTCGCACGATTAAATTATTTTTTAAATGTTCTTTCTTATTATTTACATTACAAAACAAGTAGAAGAACACGATAATCACAAGGAAATTGCGCGAAAATGTATATCAAGCGTAAAGTTTCCCAAATGGCATTTTCCCAAATGGAACTTTCCCAAACGTCCGTTTCCGAGATGGAATTTCCCAAGTGGTATATTCCGAAACGAGTTTTCCCAAACAGGTTTCTCCCAAGTTGTATTTTCCTATTTTGAATTTCCCAAACGTCTTACCACCATTTTTCTCAGCCAAAATCGATCTGAGACCTTAGTTAAATGTGCCTGCGATAAGTACTCGGGACCCTTACTTCAAGAAAAAAGTATGGGGAATATAGATTATTTCGCCATCCGTGAGCCACTGTACAAATGTACCGAATTACCGTGGAATGACTCTTAAGCGAGTAAATGGATATTCCCACTGACATTTGGGGAAAACTCCATGGAGTGTCGGCAGAAATGCAGTCGTCGTAGAGACATCACAGAGGGAGAAATCGAAGTCTCGTTTGGAAGAAGAACCATCGGAATAGAAGAGAGAA
Source organism: Pristionchus entomophagus (assembly GCA_036245825.1). Taxonomy (NCBI): domain Eukaryota; kingdom Metazoa; phylum Nematoda; class Chromadorea; order Rhabditida; family Neodiplogasteridae; genus Pristionchus; species Pristionchus entomophagus. The sequence goes on from BTSX01000004.1 coordinate 27,704,462, forward strand.
GAGAAGAAGGGAGAATGGAGGGAAAGAACCTGCATATTGTCTGTCTATCCACGATATTGAATCAACCATGATATGATACTCATTAAGTAGATGAGACTGGCTGCTCTTTCCAATTCGTAATATTGTGGATTGAAATGCTGATGGAAGTAAATTATAAAGAGTGAAACTTACAAGAATGGAAGAGTGATCGACGTGGAGAAGAGAAGAATCCGGCCAATCCATCTCAGGAAACGGAGATGATGATATATTCCTGAAAAGGGTAGATATAGAGGATAGATATTACATGTGCACTCACCTCTCCCCACTGTATTCTCCATGGAGACGCCTCAGAATGGATCCATCACTCTCATTCCACTCAGCATTATGATCTGAATTAACAATTCATTGCGTCATCACTAAGCCATCCTCGCCTCTCTCAAACTCTTCGAAAGTCGATGAAGTGGCCAGAATGAATACCTGAAGATAAATAAAATAATAAAACATTTAATTTGAGAAATACCTTGAAGAATTGTTAGTTCTCCGTAACCAAACTCAGCAATCTCTTAACAAAAACACGATCCTTTTCCTGGAGAATGATTAATTGGTTGATGCTCTATTCCATTCACACTCACAATCATCCATTCCCTCGTCAATTCCTCGATAATTGATGGGAAATTGAGGGTAAGGGCGACTCTTAGACGATTGGAGATCTCTGAAGTGCACAGAGAGCAACCTGGATAGGACCAATTATATATTGAAAATGAACAAAGAAGAGGATACAAAATATCTCACAACTGATAGGCTTCTTGCAGGGATAGATTGCATCAAGAATCGCCTCGAATGCCTCCAATTGGACATCTAATTCGTATTTCTCCCTTTAACGATCCGATCCATAGAATAATTGACGGAAGAATGGAGAGTGGAGAGCGAGATACTGAAGAGAGAATCACAATAACTCATTCGTCCAAATTTCAACAATAGAATAAAGTGCTCCTACAGATTTGAATTTTAGATTTGATAATATGAAATTAGAAGGAGATAATGAAGTTAAATCCTAGCATAGTCATCAGTAAAATGATAAATAGACACCGTAGCCGACACTGGAATTTCTTTTCCATCAATGACGATCGTCTTACGATCCGCCAAATTAGACACATCAAACTGTCTGTAGCACTTGGCTACGAAGGGTGGGAACTGAAATTAAATCTCACTCCACATCTTGTTATTAGGACGCCATTCTATCTTCATCGACTTACATGCTCCTTGGGTGGTTCATACTTTCCTTTCTTATGTCCATCGTGATTATCGATGCAGCAAGTGAGACAGAGGGGAAGACGGAACTAAGAAGAGGAAGATTAGAGATAAACATGAGATCGACTGATCAGCACACATCTCACCTTTGGGCATAGTTTATAGAGGCAGAGTCGAATATCTTCCTTCTCTCTCTCCTTTGAACAACTATCGCACTTTACACCCATCTGAATTGCAGATATATTTTACATCGAAAGATTGAAGTATCGGCAGAGTACCGGATATTAACCGATAAAATGATTCAACAGCAGCTAATTGTTAAAAGAGAGCAACTTCGTTTATATAGTTAGCATTTTTTTATTTCAACGAACAAAACAGCAAAAAAGAAGAAGTGACTACATCACAAATGAAATGATCTATCTGAGAAGTATAACAGATCCATCGACGACTCCATAATCGAAGAGACGCTTCGTCGATTCAAGCGGCGTTCCTGCAAAAAGTATAATACATCAAGATATATCAAGTGACTACTTCGTACCGTAATATTCGAAAATTCCAGATGGAAATCCTCTAGCCTTGACAAGTCTCGAGAGGATTTCTACCGTAGCCGACTGTCGCACTCTCCAGATATTCTTACGACCTGCGAATTCATAGATATCATATCACAGAGATTACCCATAGATCATGGATCGATAAGTCGCAATAAGTACCGTACCTCCCTTCATATCTTGGATATGGACATTGATGAACGACTTCAGTTGTCTCCTCTGCTCATCATTCATTTCATCCTCCTCTTCGTCTGCTTCGATCTTGATTTTATTATCTTTCCCATTATCTTCATCATCAACCTCAGCCTTCATTTCTTCGTCTTTGTTCTCTTCATCCGCATCCTTCTCATCATCTACAGCATCCTTCATTTCCTTCTCTTCTTCTTCTTCCTTTTCCTCAGCAATCTCTTCATCAATCTTCTCCTCCTCTTCTTCTTCCTTCCATTTCTTTCATCATCCATCGCCATTTCCACTTTCTCCTCCACTTCATTCTTCTCATCTCCATCCACTTTCTTCTCTCCATCTCCTTCATTTTCACCATCTTCTTTCTTCTTTTCTTCAGTATCCTCTATCATTCCCACATCTCCTTCCATCTCCGTATCTCCTCCACTCTCTTCTTTCCCATCTTCCTCTCCATTATCGACTTTATTCTCCATCTCCTTCTCCTCGTCATCCTCCTTCTCCACCTCTTCCCCTCTCAATCTCTTGATTCTCCTTCTCAGACTATTCGCAATCATCTCATAGGCAGACGTAATCTCGTCTTGATCAAGCAGTTTCATAATCGTCATCTCAAGAATCTTGTATATTAAATATGACATATTATTCCAAATGAATATAAATGGGAGAAGTGGGAGACACTTACAATTTCCTCATCAGTCAGATCATTCTTTCCATGCTTCCATTTCATAATTCCCTCTACAACCTTCACTAGCCTCGATCGATCGTATTCCGTAGCCTACAAAATGTAAAGACATACATGACAATACTCGTAATTACGTAAATGACAACGTCGGCCTGCCCCATTTATCGAGACAAATAAAATCAGGTTGCTACCGTACCTTTATCTCAATCCAGAAAACTGCATCTAATCTATCCAATTTATCGAGAAGCGAAAGTGTCTCCGGCGAGATTCCTCAACATATTTTATGTGGTGGGAAAAAGGCGTGAGATCTTACCTCGGATAATAGATCCATTCACTACCTCCAATAATTCGGAGAATACGACACAGTCGTCAGTGAGATCAAAGATCATTTCCAATTCATTTTCGTTTTCTCCCTTGTAGAAGAGGTTCATGAAGTGAGGAGAGAAGAGCGACAGTGTCTGTAAACGGACAATATATTCATATGGAACAATTTCCCTTTAAATCTCACGGAAGAGGAGACGAGGAATCTCGTTGATCCAACCCTCATGAAACGAGCATCAGGAATATCACGAGTGATCCGGAATCGATAACTCCATTTGTTCTAAAAATGTAATATCATTCATGTATACCATTTGATAGTTCATTAACAAACATGTCCATGACTTAAAATTTGAAGATTTCTATCTATACCCTACTGGATTGGATCCCAACTGGACTCACCTTTCTGTGAATGACATCGATTTCCTGCTGTTTACACATCGGAAATTTGCTCACGCCATCTCGATTAGGTCGAGGCTGTAATCCATGAAAAAATTTAAATGTGTAATCCCTAAGTCGAAAACCCCATAAAAAAATCCGGATTTTTTTAAGGAAGCTTAGAAAGAATTTGGCGATTTTGTTAATCGATATTGTTTTCTGTCTGATATCATTCATGAGAATTTTCTCATTATTCGTCTGATCTTCATAACAAGAAGGACTAACGATAGATGCAAGATGATTGAGAACGTAGATCAACTGGAGTCTCTCTGCCATTCTCACACGGGGTCCATGCATCGGCCCAATACATTGATCACAGCCTCAATTCACTCATTTGCCATTATGTCCATATAAATAATATATAATTGCAGGTATATCTCACATTTGGATTTGTTCTGCTTCATCATCATAATATCGAGGAGATCAATGAATGTCCATGGTTCTTCATCCAATTCAAAATGGGTCTGAGATCTCTTCTCAGCTGATCCGTAGAACATCTCGTAGAAGAATGGAGAATGGGTTGCAAGAAGCTGGAACAAGTTATTCTTAGAGTCCAAAGTGACAGATAAAGATATGAGGGAAAGGGAGATTAACAAGTCACTAACAATATTTGGCAACTCACCGATGCGCTTACATCGAATACCATACCCTGTACATCAAGGACTCTTCTGTCAGGGAATCGAGAGATATCGATCGATTTGTGAGACTCGTAGACTGTCAAGTGATCCTACAATATCATAATCGCATTATTGATTAACATTGAACATCAGCTTATTAATTCGAGAAAGTAGTGAATCAACTAACGGCGTTAGGTGAATATGGAGAGGTGATGTGTTCAGAGTGAATACTTGCCACACAGTTCCAGCAGATTGGCTTGTGATAATAGAAAGGGATACCTCCATCTACAGATCCAATGACTAACCTTCTCACAGGGTCTCTTCCAACATTCTCTCAATTGACTCATCTTTGTCTCCTTCTCACACTCACTACACTCTATTCTATTCTCCTCCATCTCTTCCATTATCTCCACTTCATCCTCTTCTTCTTCTATCGGATCTCCATTCTTTATCTTTTTGATCATATCGAGATACTGATCTTGGAAGTCTGAAAAAATACTGAATGGAATTTCAAATACTGTCTTTAAAAAGCGAATGAATGTGAAGAATAAGATTTTGAGACTTAATGACTCCTCTAAATAAATGTTCACCTAAGAAGGAGAGATTCTCGATGAAGGGCTCTTTGCAATTAGTGCTGCACGTTGGACATTTTCTTCTGAAAGTAGTGTATATTGAAGAGTGGACCAACTGCATTATGACCTATACACATCAATTAATGATCGCACGTCTTATAGCACAGGTCTCCAGATATTTTGCATAAATATGGAACCCTTTTGCAACAGAAAAAATTTTGGTTCTGATTTCGATGAAACATGGTTAATCGATAGACTGGGTAGATAATTTCCGCCGTGTGGAATAGTTGAGTTATTAGGGTGTTTAAAGATTTTCTCTATTTTTTAATGTGTATTCCAAGACTAAATCTCAAATACTTTCTTGCTTTTATTAGAGGTAGAAAAATACTATTTCAGTCCGTCTTATATTTTCGGAAATATTGCATAATTATGACGCATTAGTCTGAAAACTGGGTTTCGCAACCCTAATTTCATAAAGCTCTAATTCAACAGAGGATTAAGATTCCAAATCCAGATTGAAACCACAGTAGATGATGACGGAGTTCCTTTTTTTTTTTTAAAGAATGATACAAGGAAATTGTTTGTTTGGGCGACAGAGGAAAGTCACTTATTTACACTTAAGCATTTTCCAGATGATAGAATTTTTAATTTTTCTCAGATTATTTGCCAATCGATATTTCTCAAATAATAAGATTTTTCATGAATAGCGTTTAACAGTTTTTGCCTCGAAATTCGAATTTTTTTTACAAAAATGTGTGAGAAATGGCGAGTTTCGTAATCATGATGTAATGCGTTTCGGAAGGTTGGCACGGCGTTCAAATGGCATATTGTCTTCTCTCAACTCTCCGAAGTCAGTAACCAGAATTTTACATCACCGTTAAAGATAAACTTGAATAGGTCATTTTTGTGAGGTCTGGTCTAAAGGGTGTATTTCATGTAAAGTGTAAAGATCTTAATGGCTCAAGTAATGGAACTAAAGAGCATTGATAGCTCCATCCATCGCCGTTTAGCAGGACTCGATTTATTTCTTAGAAGCTGAGAAAAATTTTTTTAAGCGAACTTTTAAAACACCCCAATATTTGTAGATAAGATTTAAATAATAAAAATGGAGAAAAAAGTGCTCGGTTTAGCGCCAAAATTGGCCGAGTAATGACCATTTGAATTGGTAGTTTCGATAATTGCGAAATTTCTCCAAATAAACTTTGTCCTGATCCCCAAATCTATCGATTAACCGGTGGTAAGACGTTTGGGAAATTTTTTTTGGGAAAATTCCACTTGGGAAAATCCATCTCGGAAACGGACTTTTGGGAATGTTCCATTTAGGAAAATGTCATTTGGGAAACTTTTGCCGCGGAGCAATGAGCGCGCACATCACTTTAGAATCTATTTTCGCACGATTAAATTATTTTTCAAATGTTCTTTCTTATTATTTACATTACAAAACAAGTATAAGAGCACGATAATCACAAGGAAATTGCGCGAAAACGTATATCAAACGTAAAGTTTCCCAAATGGAACATTCCCAAAAGTCCATTTCCGAGATGGAATTTCCCAAACTGCATTTTCCCCAATGGAACTTTCCCAAACGTCAGTTTCCGAGATGGAATTTCCCAAGTGGCATATTCCGAAACGAGTTTTAACGGGTTTCTCCCAAGTTGTATTTTCCTATTTTGAATTTCCCAAACGTCTTACCACGGATTAACCAAGTCTCATCGAAATTAGAAACAATTTTTTTGTCTTTGTTTTTCTTGAAGAAGAAATACCTTCAAGAACAGCTCACTCAAACGAGAATATCTTACTCCAAATAACATCTTACCAGCTGTGTTAATGCTGTATATACGGTAGCGGGCGCTTCCCACCAAATGTAGAAATAAAGAAACAAACTGAAGCACAGACGACAACGGGAAGTCCATCGAAGATCAGCACTCGTGAATCGGGATAGTCCAACTTCGGAACCAGTCGTGGTATCGTAATCAAACTTAAAAATCGAATGGTAAGCTCTGCTATGTAAAGAATAACAAAAACAGGATATCAAAACTAAATCAAACTGACTGTTTGTGATTGACGTCGAATAATCGTCCAAAGGTTCCAGTGTCCACATTCTTATATTTAAGACATTGTTGAAATTCGGAAAAATCTTTGAAATAGGGAAGGACATATTTCTGCAATTCAGATATAAATCGAAGAATCTATAAATAATCAGACAAACCCCGAATGAGCTCCAATCATCATTGAGAGATCCATACATCTCAATCTTGCATTTCTAAATAATCCGCATTAAAAAAGGTTTCAATAATTGAGCCCCAGAGGAATTCATTTACATTCACATCCTTTTCATTCACTAGATGATATAATTTTTTTTAAACTAAACTACTCCATATATCCTGGACTACCCACCATGCGATGTACATTATTGACTCGATGGAGAAGATTAGTGAATTCGAAACGGATCATCATTTGAAATCGATCCAGGCGAGCGCCTCCACATTCATCACAACCTGTAAAAAGGAACATTCACCCAAATCAGTATTTTTTTTAAAAGACAGTCAAAAAACAAGATATAAACGATAAATATCTAAACACATAACATAATAATCAAACTCACATTTATTCCGACCATCCCATGATGTGTTATACTAGTCGTAGGCTGAGTCGTATATTCTTTTCCCATGCTTCCAGGGGTAGATCATATCCAGTAGATCTCCGAACACTTTCGGTTCAGCATCTACATTAAATGTAGATGTTGCGCAGGCAATAGAAGAACCGAAGAAGAGGTTATCGAAGAATGGCGAATTCATTGCTAGAAGCTGTAACCGAAAATTTAAAAAAAAAACGCCATTAACAATTACTTGATTGCATCACACTTGAACATACTTACCGAAGCACTGACGATGAAATTGTGTCCACTCACATTCAGAACTCTTCGATCAGGGAGCAGAGTGTGATCGGGTGTCATATGATGATTGTGGTAATCAGCGTGGATCTAGAGTGGAACATACAATCAAATATATTTCAATCAAATCAATCAATCAATAACATTCAATCAAATATGCAACAACTCACACCGCCTTTAGACCAACCGTGGCTATTGTGGCGATCCATTAGGCAAGAATAGCGCACATGAGACTGAAAGATTAATTGTACAAGTATAAATATAAAAAGAGCTGTAAGAACGACCTTTTTGCAATTAGCACATGAGAGAAGATCATCTTCAGCATGTCTTCCATCGCACTCTTCGCACATTACTTTACCATCAAAGAATGATCTTGAACTTGAGTTGAGCTGATTTGCCAGATCTTTAAAAATTTCGTTTTATTCATAACCAAATATATATTATAAATATATATATTTACTAACCAGAAAGAGGGTGGTTTGTAGAGGGAAAGTAATTAGAGTATCCGGAAGATGCTTGCTTACAACATGGAGTGTCGGTCTCATTTCTTTGGGATCTGCAAAATATGATGATTACAGAGCAAGAGATGCTCGCACAACCTCCTTTTACGGCAATTATCGCACTCGATATGTCCGCACGGCATATTGTGAGGAGGTGAGACTGAGTGCATCAATAATAAGAAAAAAACAGCACCAGGGAACTGACCAGCGGAAAAAGGCTTCAGACACCGTGGACAGACAAACTGCGGAGTATCATCACCCGGTTTGAAGGACACATACTTTAGCATGATTTCGAAGAAAAAACGATTTCGAAAAGAACACGCCACAGTCACAGAATCGATTCAGTGCTTAGAGATTCCAAGGAATGGTAGTTTCGGACGCCTGATCTTCCTTAGCAGACTACAGTCACAATTTATGAAATATTCAGGTACTCGGAGGAACCATCAACATTCAGCTTCAAAAAAGCATGGACGCCACAGACTTAAAAAAAAAAAAAAAAAAACAAAAACAGGGCATAGAAGTTTTAGACTGCGGGTTCCATGTTTATCTCGGTTGGTAGGAAGCAGGTAGGCGTCAGATAATGGGCATGGTAGCAACAACAACAAAAAAGTGGTAAAAGACGTAAAATTGAGGCGAATTCAACATTTTGAGGTAGAAAAACGTATTTCAACATGATTTAGCATACATTATATTTTGGCTCTGATCCTTAAAATATTCTACAGTAATTTTTCTCTACTGTAAGTTTTTTATATTAAGATTTTATTTAATGAATATTTATCTTACGAAAATAGTTTTATGCTAAAGATAAACATTAATAGACTTTCAAACAAAATAAATAAAATATGAATCAAAATATTCTGTGTATGCAATCTGCATGCTTCAATGGCTTCGGAAGCACTACATCTCATCCCTTCTCCCTCTTCTCTCTCAGAGGATAAAGTAAGTGCAAAATGTTATCGCTTTCCACTCCTCTTTACGACACATTCCTCATTATGTGGAAAGAATTTGTCTGTTTTCATATTTCCGTAGCTGTCTGCAGATCATTCTACGTTCATCTCTATTCCATACTCCTCCTCTCTTCTCCCCCCTTGGCAGATCATTCTCCGTTCATCTCTATTCCATACTCCTCCTCTCTTCTTCCCCCTTGACAGATCATTCTCCGTTCATCTCTATTCCATACTCCTCTCTTCTTCCCCCTTGGCAGATCATTCTCCGTTCATCTCTATTCCATGCTCCTCCTCTCTTCTTCCCGCTTGTTTGACTCTTTCATTCAATCGAATCGATCTTCTCTCTGTCTCTCCCTTTGATTCTTTTCCCTTTTCAGAATCATTCCTTCCTCTTTTCAGAAATGGAACTTTCCGATGCCGAGGGAGAGGGGATTCCGATTACATCCCACCAAATTGTTATCGAGCAGGTTCCTTTTTCCTCCATTTCTCACTATTTAGGTATATGGCACATTTTATTGATATGAATCATCGATAATATTTACGCAATTCAAGATCTGAATAATTGTAAGAAGTATTTCGTTAGTAATAGTTCTTCTCAGATGACACGTCAATGATTATTGCCCCTCTCCCCCCCCCCCCCCCCCCCCCATTCCCCCTCTCCCCCCCCCTTCCCCCTCTCACCCCTTTACCCCTCTTCCTCCCCTTCTTATTCCTCTATTCTCGTTTCTGTTCTTGCACAAATGTGTTGAAGGTGTTGCTTCGACTCCAAAATGACGAGTGAGAGGGCAGATCAACTTTTGGTAATTCAATCATCCCCCGTTTCTCAATCCAATAGTTGGTATATTGATTCACTTCTCTCCTCTTCAATCTTTTCATTTCTCTTCAGGCTAATCGTCTCTTCGATGCATGTGACTCCTCTCGGAAAGGATTCGTAGTTGGAATGGATCTGGGAGTGTTAACTGCTTATCTCTCTCCAAAGATAACTGATAGAATAGTAGAGAGATTAGAAGAGCAAGAGAAGAAGTTCCTCACTCGGGAACAGTTCGTGTCTGCATTACGTGAGTCCCTCCCTCTCTCTCTCCTTTTCCCTTAGAGTATCAATAATACACGAATGAAGCCCTTGTGATAACGAGTGAGAGAGGCAGAGAGAGGGGGAAAGGGGGGGGGGGGATCGGGGAAGATTCCCCCTATCCATAATCCGTCCTCCTCCTTCTCCTTTCATACACGGCTAAACTAACAGATATTCGTCCCTCTCATTTCAATCGATTCCATCTCTCTATCTTCATTTATCGATTGCAGAACCGTATTTAACTCGTCCCAAGCTTCTCCACAGAGACGCTCCTCCCACTATCTCAATCGATCTGTCTGACGAGGTTTTAACACAAGGAAACATCACAGAGAGACTTTGTTTCGCTAATGAGACAGCGATATCTTACAATTAGTACAACTCTAATGAGAGTGATTCTCGAAAAATCTAAAACGCCTCTCTCTCTAGTCATTGCTTTTCTTGCTTCTTTTCCGCTCTCTTTCGCTTGGATTGGCAACTATCGGGGGTTCTCTCCCTTCCCCAGAATTCCTTCACCTTTCTTATCGTGAATCGAGATGCAAAAACCGCGTCGAACTGATTGGATAGCCAAAGAGTTTTGATCCCTCTATGACTCCGATTGGGAGATCCCCCCCCCCCCCCCCCCCGATAGAGAATGGAC
>BTSX01000004.1:27716092-27848980 GCA_036245825.1 Pristionchus entomophagus
GTAGTTTTCTTCCTTTTATTGGTTCGAATTCGTTCGGCGGTTTGTCCTTATATCTCAACCGTGTATCACAATCAGTTAATTGGCTATCCCAATTTTCAGAAGAGGAAGAGAATCCCCTGGAATTCAACGGAAATGAATTGGATGATATGCTGGAGAAGGCATGTGACTCCCTCTATTCTCTACTCAAGACAAGTAAGTCGCTAGATTGTTATTCCCCGCTCTCGAAACTTTCTTGCATTTGTGGAACCTTGTTGAAACTAAAATATATCAACGTTTGTTTACACATTGATTGGTTTAGCTCCTCTATCGACATGTCCCGAACAGGCGAAAGAGAGTGTGGATCTAGTGAGAGATCTGATAAGACTGGACATATCCAAGGATACTGATACGACACCTCTTCTATCACAGAGGTTGCACACTTTCATCTTTATCTTTTCCTTTGTAATTTGTTAGTATATTACAGAGATATGACGCGTCGTAATCTTATCTCGGATAAAGCATTCGGTCTGGCTCATCTTCTGTGTGAATCGAGACATTCCAACGGTGGAATGGTCGTGAGTTTTCCCACTCGTTAGATTCGTTCTAATTCTCTTTTGATGATAGGTGCACACTCGATTGGTGATGCCCCGTCTTCTTTTCTTCTCGTGGGAAGGAGAAGTAGTGCCAGGCAGTCAATCCATTCCAGCTGTGATGTCTGTGGCCAGGGATATGGCCATCTCATTCCTCAAGGTAATACACTATTCACTCCCATATCATTAATTATTGTTTTTATCTCAGAATCGTCTCCTGCTCTCAACGGATCAAGACGAATTGGAAACCATCGCGAGGGTATGCCCTCCCCCCCCCCCCCCCCCCCATACAGAATGAGATTCACAAGGATCAGTCGTGAACAAATTCTTCAGACAAGGAATAATCAATGAATCTGACGAGCATGCATATTATTTCTATTCCAGTTGGTTCCCAATATCATGGCTCGTTGTCCCGAGAGATCGGAATATCGTCATCGAGTGGCTCAATCTGCGCTTGATCTACTTGTTAATCTTCCCAAGAAGATTTCACAGGTCGCAACATTTGTTCACTTGAATCGTTCTCTGGTTGCTAATGGAATAAGACTCAATCTGATCGTATGGGGGGGGGGGGGGGGGGGATCACCTCAATCTGATTTTATGGGGGGAGGGGGAGGGGGATCACTGGAAGCATAGTGTGCATTCAGGCTCAACTTCAACTCGTGTACACCTTTGGTCTAACGACGAAGGGTGGATTAAGATCCATGACAATCGAAATGATACCCACTATTCTCAAGACCATGGGTAAGGCATTTATTTTCAAAATTCTATCTTGAAAATTAAAAATTAACTTTTACAGGAAATCTAGAAGAATTGAAATGAAGTGGTCTATATTACAGATTTGAACCAGGATTTAGAAGAGGAAGATGAGAATAAAAAGAGTAGAAGAGAGAAGAAGAAAGGATCGGATGAAGATGAAGACGATGAAGAAGGAGAGAGAAAGAAGGTACGTCGTTTATTGTGGAACCTTGGTATGGTTTGTAATCTTCTCGTGGAATCTTGGTATGTGCTATTTATTTCGCTCAGAGAGATAAGCAGAATAAGGGATCAGACGAGGAAGAAGAGGATGAAATGAATGGAAGCAGAAGAAAGGTTAGAATTGTACTAATGGATATGCCGGTGATAAATCGGTAGAAAAATAGAAAGAAACCGTGCATTGTAAACTGTTTTTCAAGAAAAATAAGAAGAAGAGAGAAGGAAATGATGAAGATGAAGATGATGAGATGAATGGAAGGAGGAAGAAAGAAAGAAGAAGAGACGAGATGGTGATGATGAAGAAGAAGAGGAAGAGGAAGAGGAGATGGACAGAACAAGGAGAAAGGTGAGAATGCCAAAGAGAGATGTTGTGGATTCAGATCATATAAATAATGGAAATCACTTTTAATAAACTCGAAACATTACAGAAGCAGAAGGGGTCTGATGATGAAGATGAAGAGGAAGAGGAAGATGGAAATACAACTAAGAGAAAGGTTAATTCGTTTTCAAATGATACACCCACGGTTAAATCATCTATGGGTAATTGTGATATCGACTGATTTTGTAGGTTGAGAATGATAAGAAAAAGAAGAAGAATAAAAGAACGGAAGAGGATGAAGAAGAAGAAAATGAGGGAAATACGACGAAGAGAAGGAGAAGAGCAGCAAAGGTAAAGGGGAGAGGGAGAGGGAGGGGCGAGATCGATAATTGGGGATTAATTGTAGGATGAGTCAATGATGAGAATGGAGAAACAGAAGAAGAGAAATGAAGAAGAAAGTAATGAGGAGAGTGAGGTAGGATGAGAAGATCATTCCTCGGATGGAGAGTTATATACATTAGAGTAGTGGTAATTAGATATATTTCCAGGGAGAGAAGGAAAAAACGAAGAAAAAGAAGCTTGCAGAACAAGCCAAACTGAAGAAAGCACAGTTAGTTTAACTTATTATTTGGTAGGGTAATCTCTTGTGGTGGAATGATGAGAGTGATGAGAGTGATGATATTGTCCCTTGAGAAGATCAGCTCCAGTTCAACTCCGTCCTTCTCTCCTTATGCTCATTGTGAGAGGATGTCTTGATAAGGTGAGTTAGCCATATTAGTGCGTTCGCGTAATTCTCGCCACTTTCTGTTGAAATCCGTACAACAAAAAGTAACACTACTGGTTTTCCACATATTATGATAGCCCTAGAGGTCCTGCATCGTTTTCTGCAAATGAAATGCCCATGTGACCTCAATTTGCATATAAAAATGAGGCTTGAAGTGGCGTGCTTTTTCAATGTTTTCGAACATCGCGACTCCAAATGGAAAGCAAATCGTCTAAAAACTTGGCTCCTAGTCCAACTTTTAGTGCTGATCACGGCTGTATAATTAATTTTTCACGAATCGCAAAATTTGCATATCCACTAAAATTTCAACCTAAGATTGCTCGAAAACTAAGAAAAAACCCTCCCAAATTTTTGATATGTTGTAGCCCTCGACGAGGGCTTTCCATCAAGCTCAAATTCGACTCGTGTTTAGGGCAACGAGGGTGATAAAACCTTAAAGTACTGGATTTTCCCTGCCCGTGCGGTCTGAAATGGGCTGAACAAGAGTGAAACTCAACACATTTATCGCTGTTCGCCTACTTTGTACACGTGTTCTTGCGACACCTGACTATTCTCATGTCTGCTCTTTCGATTTCTCACCTCTATAACGTTGAAAGTTCGTACTAGATTACCATACAGAAGGAAAGCGAGCGAGCATGACAGACTCTTTAAATCGTATCCGCTATTTTTCTTCTCGTTAGGGCATTTTTCGATTGAGAATCGTTATGCGCCTCTGCCTTTATTCTCACTGCGGATAAAACAACGACTGCCTGCCTAGCTCGCTCGCTCTCCTTCTGTATGGTAATCTAGTAAGAACTTTCAACGTTATTGAGGTGAGAGAAAAAAAAGAGCAGACATGAGAACAGTCAGGTGTCGCAAGAACACGTGTACAAAGTAGGCGAACAGCGATAAATGTGTTGAGTTTCACTCTTGTTCAGCCCATTTCACACAGCACGGGCAGGGAAAATGGCGCGGAATGATGGAAATGAGAGGGTTACTCTCGATTAGTTTTTAGGAAATTCCAGTTCTTTAAGGTTTTATCACCCTCGTTGCCCTAAACACGAGTCGAATTTGAGCTTGATGGAAAGCCCTCGTCGAGGGCTACAACATTTCAAAAATTTGCGAGGTTCTTTTCTTAGTTTTCGAGCATTAAGTTCAAATTTTTAGTGGATATGCAAATTTTGCGATTCGTGAAAAATGAATTATACAGCCGTGATCAGCACTAAAAGTTGGACTAGGAGCCAAGTTTTTAGACGATTTGCTTTCCATTTGGAGTCGCGATGTTCGAAAACATTGAAAAAGCACGCCACTTCAAGCCTCATTTTAATATGCAAATTGAGGTCACATGGGCATTTCATTTGCAGAAAACGATGCAGGACCTCTAGAGCTATCATAATATGTGGAAAATCAGTAGTGTTACTTTTTTCTGTACGGATTTCAACAGAAAGTGGCGAGAATTACGCGAACGCCCTGACATTCTTTCTCCTTTCCTCTTGCGATCTCTTGATTGATCTCTTAATGGTCAGACTAGTAATATCCGTGCTCGATCTCTCCAACAACTCTCTCTCATGATCAAGGATGGAATGGGGGACGATCTCAAGGATGCTGCTGATGCCATGGTAATTTTTTTGTTGAAAAATGCACATAAATTTTTTTTAAAAAAGGTTCATATTAGTGCAAACTAGGGATGTCGTTTCGGTTTCTGTTTTCGGTGCACCGAAATTCCTGTACAAATTTTTCGGTACATTGAAAATTTTCGGTTATTTTCGGTTCGGGACTCATATCTCGCTTCAAAATCTTCTGAGAGCCTTGGGAGAAGTGTCAGTCCATCATCACTATGAAATCATCACGTTTTCGCTCATAACTCGCTTTAAAATCTTCAGAGAGCCTTTGGAGAAGTACCAATCGACTTCCCTTGCGTAGATTTACAATTTTGAGATTTCGTCATCACCATGTAATATTTACATTTTTGCTCATATCACGCTTCAAACTCATTTCCTGAAGCCAAATCGGGTACCAATCGAACCACCTCGACGATCCTCACAAATTGAAATACAAATTGTATCATCTCTACTCATAATTTCGTCATCGTTACGTAATATGTCGTTTTTTCGAGCATAAATCGTCTCAAATTCGAAATTTAAAGTAGATATGATGAAATTTGTATTTAATTCCGAAAAGCTCGTCGAGGGAGTTCGAATGGCGTCGACGTGACCTCACGCGAAAAGTTTGAAGCGAGTTATGAGCGAAATGTGAAAATTACATAGCGATCACGAAATCTCAAATTGTAAATCTTTTCATGGGAGGTTGACTGACCCTTCTCCCAAGGTTCTCCGATGTGTTTGAAGCGTGTTTGAATTGTCGGTTATTTTCGGTGCACCGAAAACATAGTACAAAATAGGCGGTGCACCGAATATTTTGTGCAAAAATTTCGGTGCACCGAAACCGAAACAACATCACTAGTGCGAACTACGAACAGTACGAACTCATGGAGTACGAACTATCATATTTGTTGTCGAAAAATATGATTGAAGGTGCGAGATCATCCCCGTGTCCTCGTGCAGGCAATGAAGGATATTGAGGATGAGAAGGAAGATGCACAAGAAGAAGAAGATGAAGAGGAGAAGGTAGAGAGGGGGAGGGAGGGGAAGGAGGGGAGAGAGGGGAGGGAGGGGGAGGGGGGGCCTTGATATATTGATATTCAGGCACGAGCTGCCAAATTGGCGGAATTGGCTGCGGCTGAATTGGAGATCAAGAATGGACTGATGTATATTGTGAAGTCGAGGATGGAAGATGATGTGGTGAGGGGAGGGGAGAGAGGAAGGATTGGGTAAAGGGGGGGGGGGGGGGAGACAGTAACCATCTGTCGATGTGCAGGGAGCAGTGAGAAAGGCAGCCATCGGAACACTCCAATCAATGTTCTATCAGTGGAAAATGACAATGAAGAGGCAGAAGAAGCAGCTAATGCACTCAAGGTGAGAGAAGGGGGGAGGGGGGAGTGGGGGTGAGACGGGAGAGATTGCAGTTGCGGTGTCTGGACAGTTTGACAACAGTGAGGAAACAAGCAATGGATACTCTCTCTTTCCTATTGGAAGAATCACTCGAGAAGGGACACAGGTGAGGGGAGAGAAAGAGGGAGATGGATACGGTAGAAAAGTTGAGTGGGGAGTGTGGATGGAGTACGGTAGGGGCATTATCTCCCTTTGAGACGCCTTCTGGAGACAACTTGGCTGAAGGCAGTACTCCCTCTTATCAATGATAGAGAAAATGCAGTACAAGCGATGACAGCCTCATTGGTGGAGGTGAGGAGGAGAGGAGGGGGGGGGAGGAGTGGAGTGATTGTCTCTCTAAAGGAACATCTCATCCATCCTATCATGCGCTCATACACTCCCGATGCGTGTTGGGATATGCTGAAGAGAGTCGAGGAAGAAGTGAGCAATCGGTGAGTGAAACGAGGGACGAGAGGAGAGAGGGGTTACGGTAGGAGGAGGGAGGAAGGGGTTACGGTAGGAGAAAGGAGGGAGGGAGGAGGTACGGTAGGAGAAGAAGTGAGGGAGGGGGTACGGTAGGAGAAGGAGGGAGGGAGGGGGTACGGTAGGAGAAGGAGGGAGGGAAGGGGTACGGTAGGAGAAGGAGGGAGGGAGGGGGTACGGTAGGAGAAGGAGGAGGGAGGGGGTACGGTAGGAGAAGGAGTGAGGGAGGGGGTACGGTAGGAGAAGGAGGGAGGGAAAGGAAGGGGTGGAATAGACTACTCGTTCAGTCGCCTTCTCGTTCGTACTCTGGCCTTTCTCTCAACTCAAGAAGTCAAGAAAATGAAGAATACGGTAAGTGAGAGAGGGGTCGAGAGAGGATGAGGAGAGTGAGGGAATGATCTCTCCATTGTAGGTAGTGGATACTCTGAATCACAAGTTGATAAGTGATCCTGCTCACTCGAATGTCATCTGGATGTTACTCGCTGATCTCAGTACTGTGTTCGGTGATAAGGTGAGAGAGTACTGTAAGTAGGGAGAAATTATCGATTGGTTGTAGATCGATCCTCGAAATGCAGTACGAACATGGTACGCTCTACCCGATAATGAGACTGCGAATACGGTATGATGCTAATCATTTATGCAAATTAGTGATGATCATTGTTCAGATGTCCTATGTTGCGAAGGTTGTGGGAGAAGGATCGAAGAAGTTGAAGGATGACGTAAGAATGATGAAATAGATGGAATGAATTGATTAATTGTAGGAACGAGACAGGGTTGCACAAGACATGGAGAACAAACTATTCGAATACAGGTGATATATTTCCCTTTAGATGGATGGAATGGGATGGTTGATAGTGATTGATATGTCTGATTGTTTGAGAGTGCACGGTCCTCACATCTCTACTGTCTATCTGGCACTCGCTCGATTAATGGATGCAGTGGGAGAGCTGGCTAGTGGCAAAGACGTCTTGGAGAGGTAGGAGGGATTATATTGGTGGAGAGAGAGAGAGAGACAGAGACAGAGACAGAGACAGATTACAAATCAATTATTGACCGAGTTTATAGTCTATATCAACGATATTAATATAGTGTGAAATGGCTATGAGAGGCTATTGTACCTGTACATATTTTGAGATTTTAAGATTGCCCTTTGAGATTCGGCCGTCGTCTCCTCGATGAAGGAAGCAGAATCATCTATACAGAATTGGATATGTTCACTGAGAAGGAGGAGGATGAACAGTACGTATTTGCTTGTCTTATCACCATTGAAACTAATAGATACATTGAAATGATTATTAATCAATTTATTGTAGAGAAGTAGCCAAGGAAGATGAGATTCGAGTGATTCGAATTGTGATAACCATAGGAGAAGTGATCCAATTGTCTCCCTCTCTCATTGATTCCGCTAACAAATTGTTCGAAGGTGAGTGTGTCTCCCCTATTGTGTCATCTCATCTCTCATCTCTCATCTCTCATCTCTCAGGTCTCCAACTCATCATGTCATCTGAATTGTATCTCTCGGAGGCATTCCAATTGAGAAGACAGATGAACTCTGCCATTCCCTCTGCTACCAACTCACGAGCTCCCTCTGCTATGGGACACCATGAACCAGTGTCAACTCAGGAAAGTGACAAGGTGAGAGGGAGAGGGGGGAGGGATCAGTCGGTGGATTAGTATGATTATGAACAAGAACAACGATTGATTATCTTTTATTTATATTTTCCAACGATACGATATGAATGTATAGGCTGAAAGTGTAGTTGTGAACTATTGATTTCAGACGTTGATGGTTAATTGTGAGACGGGAAATGCGGGCACACAACAGACAGTGATTCCCAGTCAAGTCCAACAGGTGAGAGAGTCATTCACTCTCGAGTACATGAGTGCTTCTTTTTTTAATACGACTTAACTGGAAAATGAGAGAATGAGAGTTGTTGCAGCAAGTGAAGACAACTTCCCTTCGGAAGGCCCTCTTCACTGCCACTGTGAGGAGATGTGCTTTGACTACCATTGGAAAGTTCTGTCTCATGGTCAGTTGAGGGGGGGGGGAGGGAAGGGAAGGGAGGAGAGAGATGAGGGGTGGTTCTATCTCAGGATGAGGCAATCGCCAAGGCGTGTATCGCCACTTTCATTCGACAACTCAAATTCAATCCCGATCACATCATCAGAAACAACATAGTCATCGTCCTCTGTGATCTCTGTATTCGGTGAGCCCTCCCCCCCCCCCCTCCCCTCTTTCCCTCCCCCCTCCCCCCTCCCCCCTTTTCCCTCCCTCCCTCCTCTCTCTTCCCCCCCCCCCCCTTCCCCCCTCCCCCCTCCCCCTTTTCCCTCCCTCCCTCTCTCTTCCACCCTCCCCCCCACCTCTATGTTCCTCTCTATCAGATACACTCTTTTGGTTGACAAGTACACTCCGATCATCGCTTCTTGTCTCAAAGACAGCGCCATTCTAGTGAGACAACAGACACTCGAATGTCTCACTATTCTCATCAAGGAAGCATTCATTCGATGGGAAGGACAGGTAGGAGGAAGGGAAGGAAGGGGGGGGGGGGGCAATGATGACCCTTCCATCCATCTATCTCTCTTTCTCTCTCAGTTGATGTATCGATTCGTGGCTACAATCCTGGATGATAATGGTCCCATTCGAGAGTACTCCATGTTCTGTCTCAAGGATGTTCTCCTTCCCCAGGCACGGCACTATTTGTACTCGCATATTTTGCATTGCTTGGAGATATTTGTTGATGAACAGTACATTTTTAGAATCCGTGCATGTTCTTCAATCATTTCATCGAGTGCCTTCTCTACTTCAATGATGTGCCGAGGAAGTACAAAATGGGTGAGATATAGACTCTCCCCTCCCCCCATCCCTCCTCCCTTCCCTCCCCCTTCCCCCTTCCCCCCCCCCCCCCCTTACCTCCCCCCTTCCCTCCCTCACTCCCTCCTACATTCTCCACCATCTCTCCATTCATTCCATTCATTGCAGCTTCAACGGATTCATCGGGTGATATCGACAAGGCGATCAAATTCACTCTGAGTGGAACAGAGAATGAAGCAGCCAGAATCAAACTGTATGAGTTCATGGTGAGATTTGAAACTCCTTTGTTGTACATCTAGATAGATTAATTGATGTACTCTATCCTTCTTCAGTTGGATACCTTCGACGACAAACAGAAATTCATAACGATGGCCAAAATGTGTGAGGAGATATTCACTGCTGTTTATAGTGAAGAGATGAGGATTGAAGATGAAAGAGTCGTCGCCCTGCTTACTGATGCATTCAAGGTAGAGAGGGGAGGGAGGGAAAGGGAGGGGGGAGGAGGGGGTGGGGGGAGATGAGAGTGTTGACGATGGTGGTTGTGATTGCAGGTTATCTCGTGTGAGCAGATGCAGTTGAAATTGGATGTTGGAAAGAAGGGAGATGAGGAGGAGGAAGAGCAACCCGCGCCCCAAGTTGTCCAGGTAAGAGAGGAGAGAGGGAGAGAGGGAGAGTGAGAGAGGGAGAGGGAGAGGAAGAGGGAGAGGGGAAGGGAGGGGAGAGAGTGGATGGAGAAGGATTGAATAATGAACTGCTTTGAATGTATTTGTATTGAGGAAGCGGCCAAATCGATGATAACAGCAGTCTTCCGAACTGCTATCATCACTTCCATCATGCCACACGTACTCGAATTGAGAAGGTCAGTTAATTCCAATCCATTTCAAATATGGTTGAATTAATGGGATTCAAGTATTCATGCCTACTGTAAGCAATTGTGTGATTGAGGAGGTTTCAGATATCTCATTGAGAAGCGTCATCCGATTATGAAGTATATGATGGGAGTACTCAGGTAACAAAGATATAAATATATTATATCATTCCATATTAAATCCATCTCGATTAGCTATGTGATAGTCAATGTTTAGTGTTGATTGTGATGGCTAATCAAACTGAGTGGATAATCGATTGATTGAAGGGCCCTCACTAAATCCCATATGGATCAACTCCAAGAATTCTTTGCCGGTGATCGAATCGCTTTGAGGGAAATCGAGTATGATATCAAGAGACTCAATGTGAGGATGACCTACCCCCCCCCCCCTCCCTCTTGGCCCCACCATCTCTTCCCGTGGATTAAATATATTTTAATTGTTACTTGCAGAATCTGGAGAAGAAGTTGAAACTCAAAGCAGCAGCCCAAGCTGCTGAGAAGGTGAGTAGAGGGGAATAGAGAGGGGGGGGGGAGGGGGATGGGGGGGGGAGTAGGGTCTGGAGATGATGGATGAAGAGATGGGAAGGATCGAATATCTCTATGCATTAATTTGGTATTTGAGGAAGCAGAGAAAGCCCTTGTTCCTTCCTCACGAAGAGAATGTGGAGTGAATGAAGGAGAGAAGGGAGGGGAGGCAGTGGAGAGAGAAGTACCCATCCATCCCAATCAAGTTGTGATGAGGGATGGAATTGAGGGAGATGAGACAGGACATATTGAGGTCAGTCTAGGATACGGTAGAATAAGAGGATATCGATCCATTGAAGGAACCAATTGAGACGAGTAGTGTAAAAGAGAAAGAGCAGGAGAATGAAGAGGGATTGGATGTGGAGATGGAGATGGATGAGGTGAGGAGGGGGAGGGGGAGGAGAGGAGAGGAAAATCTGGTTACTGTAGTTGACCAATGGGTATTGATGATATTGTAGCCTGCGCCCATACCAAATGGAGAAGAGAATGAAGATGAAGTGATGGAGGAAGAGAAGGAGGAGGGAGGAGAGGAAGAGAGGGAAGAAGTGGCTGAAGAAGGAGGAGAAATGGAAATTGAAGAGATAGAAGATGGAGATAATGGAAAGACGGGAGAGGAAGATGATGATGGAGAAGAGAAAGTGAGTAGAGAAAGAGAAAGAGATGGATGGAGATAATGATGATGATGAGTATTGAAGGAGAATGAACAAGTGGAAGGAGTTTCAATTGTTGAGGAAGAAGAAGAGATTGAAGAGGTTGAAGAGGTTGCGAAGGATAAAATGAAGAAGAAGAAAGAGAAGAAAAATAAGGATAATGATAAGAATGAGAAGGTAAGACTCATTCTCCTTACTCATATCTCCCTCTGACAGATTGTGAGATGGTGATACAACAAGTATCTTAATTGCAGACTCCGGCAGAAAAGGGAGAAGCTGAGATAAAAGAAGAGCCGATTGAAGTGGAAGAAGAGGGCAATAAAGAGAATGATAAAGAGGAGAGAAGGAAGAAAAGGAAGGAAAAGAGAAAGGTATGCTTAGCACCATTGAATATTCGTTATTGTTATTTTTTTCTAAAAAAAATCATTGTTATGGAAAAGGAAAGTGTTCAATGATGACGTTATTGTCACGATGACTGAATTATAGGAGAATGCGATCGAAGAGAAAGAGATCAAGGAAGAGCCATTGGATGAGGAAGAGGAGAGGGAGAATCGATTCGCTGTCCCTACCATGCTCATTAGAGGAAAGAAGGTGAGGGGAAGGATACTCGATATTATTATAATGAGCTCATGCATAACTAATGTAGCTCATGTAATGCGTATATGATATATATTGTTTATTCATCATCTCTTCTATCTCGTCTATCAACATCTCTCTATTGCAGTTGCCTACTCGTTCTACTCGTGCCGAATCCGAGTTTTCAATTTCTAATGAGACATTGGTGGAAGGAGGATATGGACAGTCTACTCCCAGGAAGGGAACTCCCATTGGAGATGATGGAGATGGATCAGAGGAGAGAGAAGTGAGTGAGGGAGAGAAGGGAGGGGAGGGCACAGTTGAAATACCTATCCCGAAATGACGAAAAAGTGATTTTTTAATTTCCGCGTTATTCCGGCGGTCCTTATCACCTTACAATAGCACTACGACATGTATGATTTCCCACACATTTTTTACAAAAATCAACGACATTGGAGCCAACAATAGTAAGATTATTCATAATAAATCAGGGATATCATTGCATAGTATTTGAGTGGCAACGTCTATTAAACAAAGTAGAAAAATGCAAAAAGTGAACCTCCAAGAAATGAACGAAAATTAAAATTTTTGACCAAGTTTTTTCGTTCGTCAATATTATCCTTGTTCGATTTTTTAAGTGATAGTGCATTATGTTCTCTTGCTTTGGTTTTGATCGGGGACTACCACGGCCATCATCCACTGAGTTAGAATTTACCGAACATAGGGCTCGAAAACTCATTTCAGTCTATTTCATCATAATTGGGCAATATTTACTCAATTTGAAAGTGGGATAAAATATAGTTTGAAAATCCTCAATGAATGCAAAAAAGCATTCGAAAGTATTCCTTGTAATTCGCGAGAAAAAATAAAGAAAATTACTGCAAAGACTTATGGGACACCCCAATTCCTAGCAAAAACAACATGGTAGGAGACATTTGACAACTTTTCCGTCGAATATTGCTTGGTAAAAAAATTTCTTCCGAAAATCACATGATAGTAGTTATTAGGCCGTATGTTTGACGGTACCTTTTCATGTGTGGGGAGGGGAAGGGAGGGGAGAGACAGAGAGAGAGAGATGATTGGATTGATCCTTGAGGATATTCCTCATTTCCCCGATCTGGATATCTCCGCCATTGCCCCTCGTCCTCGTAATATTCTCAAGACGAAGAGCAGTGAGTTCTTATGAGAACATTCTGTCAGAAGAAGTGAATGTGCTAATTTGTTTACTGTTCAATTAAATTTAATTAGAAATATCTATTCCAGAAATCTCTCAAGCTCCGAAAACTGGAACAATCGGGGAATGAGCACTACTTGATAGCCAATGAGCTAATGCTCTCTTTGTATAGATCTAGTTTCTCCACGCATGAAGTCTTTATAAACATGCTCATTTCATCCTGATTTATTTTTGAATCGAAATTGAAACATTTATTATATGACCTTTATCATTTATGATCAGGCCTAACTTTATATGTATATACTCAACCCATGATCTTATTTTTCAAACCGGTATCTGTCTCATTCGTTTTTTCCCTACGTTCACTTCAGTTTGAAAATTGTTCAAGCATGATGAATAATGTTATTCTCTTCTATAAATTCTCAAAAATTTCACGCTGTTTAAATATAGAAAAGGGATTTGATTGTCAAGCTTATAGAGGGGAAGGAAGTATCCAATCTTTGCACGATTTCCCTTACAAGACTGATTTGATATTGGAATCCCACACACTCCAATAGTGTAGAAAGAGACAGGTCTGTTGGCTACTTTTAGATAATCTTTTCGATATTGATGGATGATTCCATTCCCTTCCTTTCCTTTTAAAACATTTCTTCAGGGTGCAAAAATAGGAGGCACGAAAAATGAACAAATAAGATCTACATATGGGTAGACGATTTTTTATAAACGTCCTTCTGAGTTGTTCCGTAGTATCCGTTGTTTTCTAATCATAGGAAGGAGAAAGAAATTTCAATATACTCATCATGAACAGTATCGTCCATCCTACCTTCTATATCCCTGAGGATTTATCAGAAATCAGATCCACGGATCAGCTGAAACATGGTTAGAGATTGAGAGTAATTGGTAGGAATTTAAGAAATAGTATGGAGTGTTCTGTCGCAGAGACGACTGGATGGATTGACAAATTCCCTCCACAGAAACGATCAGATGAACAATGGATATTGTGCGGGAAATTATGAACTCCTTTTGACGATTTTCCAGGTGCATTCGATAATGGAGTCCGTATCACGCAGATTTTTCCTCTTACGGGGTGGCACTTATGGTCTTTCTCTCTGTCGTCAAGAGACTCGCTAGTAACTGATAGTCAGTCAGTGACACTCTCATTCCCTATCGTGTCTGGAACAATTATATTATTGGCCGTAATTCCTACAACATATGAGATATTTAACTACCATCTGCACAATTATTGCAACCTGATAACTATGAGCATATCACGGATCTTCTGTTATTTTGAAGGAAAATCGGTCGATTTTTCCACTAGGAAAAACTTTTTGTCTCCGAATTCGATGAAACTCGGTTCATATGAACCTTTGGGGGTCAGAAGGAGGTCCATCCACTTGGTTTGGCCAAATATGCAAATTATCGATTTTTGGTGATCTACCTTTCAAATTGCCATAACTCGCTGGATTTTCATCGTACAGCGAACAAAAAAAAGTAATTTTACTCGTATTCCGAAGATCTAAAAAAAAGTCAAAAATGACCATTGTCAGAAACCCCGTCTTCATTGTGTTTCACTCGAAAAATCGAATTTTCGACTACAAAACCGCATTTATCTCGAACGCTTATAGACAAAACCTCCATTTTTATGTTAAAAATAGCTTCTACGTATCAGATATAGGGTTACTAGATGTGCCGTTATCCCTATCTCGTGGCCTGGAACTCGATTACTCGTATGCTCAGGACTTGGTCGTTTTTCGCCGAAAATAGTTATTTGATCTGTTCTCGCTTCAAAGTGGTCCAATCGGACAATTAAAAAACCATTCGATAGCTCTCATTAAGGCAGAAAATAAAGTTCATGATGGCTTTTACGCTAGGAATAGCCGTTTTCGAGTTTTCTCCAGAAACTCTATGAAAATCTCACCGATAGACCAATTCACCCATTTTTTACGCCCGAATATTACTCCCCGCGGTGTAATCAAAACACTACTCTGTTTTTTTCATTTATTTGTGTCTAGAAAATATGATTTCTGATGTCGGGAACATAACTCTCACTTCATATAATCTCTCGTCCCCTCTTTTCTCCTCTATCCCCTCGGAGCGGAGACTGCTCGCTCGATGGGTGAAAGTACGCTGTTTTTTTCACACTCCCTCTTTTCTCTTTTCTCCCCTTTCCTTCGCTCTTGACTTTCCCCTCTCCTTTAGTGCTTACAAATCGCGTTCGATCGGCGAATTTGGACAATTGATGCGAAACTCTCCTCAATTTGCGTCTCAAAAACAGCGCACTTTCACCCATCGAGCGAGCAGTCTCCGCTCCGAGGGGATAGGGGAGAAAAGAGGGGACGAGAGATTATATGAAGTGAGAGTTATGTTCCCGACATCAGAGATCATATTTTCTAGACACAAATAAATGGAAAAACAGAGTAGTGTTTTGATTACACCGCGGGGAGTAATATTCGGGAAAAAAATGGGTGAATTGGTCTATAGGTGAGATTTTCATAGAGTTTCTGGAGAAAACTCGAAAACGGCTATTCCTAGCGTAAAAGCCATCATGAACTTTATTTTCCGCCTTAATGAGAGCTATCGAATGGTTTTTTAATTGTCCGATTGGACCACTTTGAAGCGAGAACGGATCAAATAAACTATTTTCGGCGAAAAAAAGACCAAGTCCTGAGCATACGAGTAATCGACTTCCCAGGCCACGAGATAGGGATAACGGCACATCTAGTGACCCTATATCTGATACGTAGAAGCTATTTTTAACATAAAAAATGGAGGTTTTGTCTATAAGCGTACGAGATAAATGCGGTTTTGTAGTCGAAAATTCGATTTTTCGAGTGAAACACAATGAAGACGGGGTTTCTGACAATGGTCATTTTTGACTTTTTTTTTAGATCTTCGGAATACGAGTAAAATTACTTTTTTTTGTTCGCTGTACGATGAAAATCCAGCGAGTTATGGCAATTTGAAAGGTAGATCACCAAAAATCGAAATTTGCATATTTGGCCAAACAAGTGGATGGACCTCCTTCTGACCCCCAAAGGTTCATATGAACCGAGTTTCATCGAATTCGGAGACAAAAAGTTTTTCCTAGTGGACGGCTTTCCTACAATATCTGTGATAAGATCTGTGATATAAAACGATTTTTTTTCTCCATTTTGTTTTCGTTGTCGATACGTTCATTTCATTGATTTCAGATGATTCTTTGCCTTGCCATTTCTTCTCTCCTCTGCTTCATTCTCGCTCTTATTCTTAATTTTCTTCTACTCTTTCTCCTTTTATTTCGGCCATCAACTCAACTCAACGGATACAGGTTCTTTCATTGATAATCTTCGAAGATTGTACAGATTTGTTCAGATGGATATCAATAGCCTTCATCGTGACCAGTCTCTATTTCTCCCTTGCCTATTCAATAATTGTCCCTGTGAGATTCCCTCTCTTCATCCAGTCTATATCTCTTCCTTCCTCTTTATCTCTCTTTTCTCTTCAGTTATGGCACGCAGGGGATGGTCTCATTCTCCTCATTCCCGTTGGTTTTTCATCTTCGCTTTCTTCTTCTTCTCTTCTCAATTGCCTCATTCGACCTGCATTCACACTCTGGCATGCGGGTTAGAGGGAGATTCCTCATCACGAATATGCATACTATCACTTATTCAGGAATGATGAACACTTCTTTTGTAGTAGCGGCTAGTTTTCTCTTTAGATACAATATCATATGCAAGTAAGTATGTAGATAAATCATTATCAATAATATACATTCTCAGTTCCAAACCACTCCATCTCATATTCGACAGTAAATTAGCTGTCTTCACTTCCATTTTTATTTCCATATCAATTTCCCTCGGTCACGGACTGGTTTTAGATACATTCACATCTCCTTTTTATAACTTGTCTCAAACTTTGGTGAGTCTCTTCGGTCATAGATCGCTAGGAGAATGTATTGACTATGTCTGTATTCTGCACGGCGCATACAAAATGATTCGGCAGTGAAGATGGTAGAATGAATCAATTAGATAAGAGTGACTATCTGACACAGTGAACATAGTCTTGGCAAAGAAAAAAAATGAATTTCTCCCAAAATGTGTGTGGTGGTAGTACTCGACGAGTGTAGCTCAGGCGCCACTGGTTTAGTGTTCTAAACCATTCTCCGCTAAATGACGGAAGTTAATAAAATATACTGTAACCCAACCGACTTTGCTCTTTCGCAATCGTTTCAATCGAGTGATATCTCAAAAAATTAAACAATATTCATGTGATCACACATGTCAAGTTTCATTCCAATCGATTCGAAACTCATCGAGAAAGATCAATTTTTTGAATTTATTTTCGAACTTTTCGTTACTGC
Source organism: Pristionchus entomophagus (assembly GCA_036245825.1). Taxonomy (NCBI): domain Eukaryota; kingdom Metazoa; phylum Nematoda; class Chromadorea; order Rhabditida; family Neodiplogasteridae; genus Pristionchus; species Pristionchus entomophagus. The sequence continues at coordinate 27,733,133 of BTSX01000004.1, forward strand.
GTTTTGGGGTGATACCCGATATACCTTTTTTATTTGCGTTTTCTTCGGGGTATGCTAGTAACTAACTATTGTGAGAATATGAAAAAAATCGAAGATACACGAAAAGAGAAATTGAGCAAAAACGGAAAAATGACATTTCAAAAAAAAGGACATATCTTGTTTTTCTTTCCTTTGCAAGCAGTAATATGACAAATGGCTATTAATCTTGCAACAATTTGTTGATTCGGTCTATAGTGAGGAAACCAGAGTTTGCACGATTCTGATGAAAAAGTTTTTTGTAGATGAAAAAGCGTCTACACCTCAAATTGTAGATAGTTTTTACATCTACAAAAACTGTTTCTTCAGAATCGTGCAAACTCTGGTTTTCTCACCATAGATCGAATCAATAAATTGTTGCAAGATTAATAGCAATTTGTCATATTACTGCTTGCAAAGGAAAGCCGGGAAAAACAAGAAATGTCCTTTTTTCGAAATGTCATTTTTCCGTTTTTGCTCAATTTCTCTTTTCGTGTATCTTCGATTTTTTTCATATTCTCACAATAGTTAGTTACTAGCATACCCCGCAGAAAAAAAACAAATAAAAAAGGTATATCGGGTATCACCCCAAAGCGCAGTAACGAAAAGTTCGAAAATAAATTCAAAAAATTGATCTATCTCGAAGATTTTCAAATCGATTGGAATGAAACTTGACATGTGTGATCACATGAATATTGTTTAATTTTTGAGATATCACTCGATTGAAACGATTGCGAAAGAGCAAAGTCGGTTGGGTTACGATAGTTTATCGAAAATAATGATTTAGAACACTAAACCAGTGGCGCCTGAGCTACACTCGTCAAGTACTACTACCTCACACATTTTGGGAGAAATCCATTTTTTCACTTTGCCAAGCATCTGTACAAATATGTTCACTGACTCAGAAAGTCACTCATAAGGGATAGACCGAATAACCGAGAAGAACCCGGATCGAACCAATAGACCCAACCAAGGAACCCGAGTGTCCCACCCAATGACCGAACAAGATGACCGAGAACCGAGCTGACCACCGTTTATTGTCCGTGCTCTAACACAACTGATCGACCAGAGAAAGAGGAGGGAACAGGGGAAGAGAGAGAGAAGAGGGGAGCGAGATGACTAATCGTGTTGCTGCCGACACACAAACCTTCATCTGAAGAATGAATTATATTATGTACGAATAGAAAGACGAAAGTGTTTCAGAATTCTCGAGTTGGCAGAATGTACGATCTCGACTTCCATCAAGTTTATTACCAAGGGGTCGATCGAACTGTGAGTGAAGAGAACACTGTGAACACTGTTAGAACACTGTTACACTGTGTGGAGAATGAGTTTAGATACACGTAGAGACCACAGGCTCCGCCCACTTGGAGGGAAAAGAAAGTTGCCAAAAACATGGCGAGAGGTCGAGCAAATCGAATATCATATCAAACGATCGAAAGCGCATTCTGTAGATCTCAGGATCTTCTACGAAATGCGTGAGGCGCATCATGATCGGCCAACTTTAAGTAGGTCAAAATTGACGATGTATGGTCCAGAGTAGAGATTTGAAGAGTTTCTAGTGATCGTACACAGCTGCGCCACACGCCATCCCTTTATTTGTATTTTAGAGGAATTTTAAGCATTATGGTAGAATTTTAATATTTTTCTCTGAATTTCTCGAGATTTTAGTGCGAGCGCGGGAGGAGGCGAGCGAGAGAGCGGGAGGAGTGAGAGACGCGTGCGAGAGAGGCTCCTCCCTTTTTTATCTCTCGCCCGACTTCCCTCTCCTCTCCCTTACACGAGCGCGCGTGGATTTCGAGGAATAACTCGGCTGACATGTGAGAGAAGAGATAGGGACAAACTCTAAAAAGCAAAAATAATATTTATCATGCGTTTTAATAAGAAGTAATCGAAAAGCGAAAGTGGAGTTTTGGCTGAGCATGAGATACGATGTCGCAACATGGCGGCAAAGGAATGAGCTACGAAAACTACACAGAAAGTATAAATAAAGTTACAGTTAAAGCAATTTGGAGAATGCCTTAGGATTCCTAGACATGATGACACTGTTGGGGAGAATGTTCCATCTATTTACAATACGATTACTAAGAAAATGATCTAAGGAGACTCTATTGAAACGGTGCTTCTTTAGTTGAATACAATTACGACGGGAATTTCTAATGATGGAGGGGCGAAGGAAGAAGTTATCTACTGTGAGCTCTAACTCTCTATGTACAATCTTGTAAGCACAACATAAATCGATATTCGCTCGTCGACTCTCGAGCGTTGTTAGACCAAGGGCACGTAGTCGATTGGTGCAGTTGGTGAGGGGCTCTCTGCACTTGTTGAACACTCGTTCATTGAACTTTCGCTGAACTGATTCAATTAACTTGATGTTCTCTCTGTCTGTTGGAGGCCAAAGTTCGCTACCGTATTCTAGGATGGGCCTAACGTATGATGAGAAAAGACGCGCGTATAATTTGAGACTGCGGGAGGAGAAAGTGCGGGTGATTTAGGCACAACGTGCCTTAGCGCGAGAGACTATTGATTGGATGTGACTAGATAAAGAAAGTTTGTTGTAGTAAGCAATGCCGAGGTCCTTGAATACCGTCTTAGTGGGGAGAAATATTTGGCCAATTTTGAAGTCAAAGTCGGGATGTCTAGGGCCAATTTGCATTATGATAGTCTTAGTGACTGAAATAGATAATCCCCATGTTATGGACCAGGATGAGAGCGCGTCTAGAGCAAGCTGGAGGAGGGAAGGTTCACCTATGGAGTACAACTTGATATCATCTGCATAGAGATTGCAGTGAACACCAGGGGGGAAGAATACGTGAGATAACGGATTGGGTACGGAATGACTCAATCCATTTGAGAAGACTACCAGTGATACCGATCTTAGCGCACTTATGATGTAGCAAGTTAATCGGAATAGAATCAAACGCTTTACTGAAATCAATGAAGGCTACAGAGACGAATTGATTTGCATCAAGTGCCTTGTGCCAGTGGAAGAACGAGGAGAGGAGAGAGGAGATGCACGATCGCTTAGCACGGAAACCGTGTTGAAAAGGACACATCAGACCATTCGAATCGAGATGTGCTAATAGCGCTTTACTGATAATTCGCTCAAAGACTTTCGAGGAGGAACACGTGAGAGATATTGGGCGGTAAGAAGAGGGGTAAATTTTTGGACCCTTACGCTTGTAAACAGCGCGAACAAAAGCTGTTTTCCAGATGGAGGGGGAGGAACCGTGAAGCAGAAAACGATGGAACATAATGGACAAAGGGGCGAGAATATAGTCAGCGGCGTTCTTGAGAAAGATGTAGGGCAGGAAATCAGGAGTGGTGGAATTGCGAGAGGGTAATGATCTGAGAATCTTATGCAGTGTGATCAAATCGATATCGACGTAGTCAATCGATTGATCGCATAAGGGGATTGGATGAGAGGGCGTTGGAGGAGAGGAGAAAGAGAAAGAAGAACGGAAGGTATTAGCCAACACCGTCGCTTTGGAGGAAGCAGAGGTGTGGTGATGAGAATTGACAATGAGAGTGGGTAGGGATGGGCATTCGTCTTTGCTCCGATCGGAAGCAAGACGATAGAATGCGCGAAGGTTACGTGATTTCACGAGGTTGCGCTCGTTACTCTTTGCTGTCTCTCGAAAGCTCTTTCTAAGAAGTTTACTGGTGCGAATGAACGGTTCGGTTCCAACAGTACTACGGCGGCGATAAAGAAGACGGCATTTTTGAATGAGTTTCCTAGTCTTGGGTGAGAGTTTAGCGCGCTTAGTTGATGGCTTTGTGATGGGAACAAAGGCTTCAATGAGGTCTCGTAAGATATCACAGAAAGTTTCGTAAAGATGGTCTGGATCATTACTGAGAGAGAACGAATGGCCAGTCAATTGAGGCAATGTGGCTAATGATTGCCTCCCAGTTAGCACGGCCGAAGTCGCGTCTGGGGGGATCAATGCTAGATGGGAGGGAGCCAATGAGACCAAAGATCACGAGGTTGTGGTCGAGAGAAGGAAGGGGCGCTTCTACAGTAATCTGGGAGACTAATCGGGTGTCAGAGACAAGAACGAGATCAAGGATCCTATCGTTTCTTGTTGGGTCGGAGACTAGTTGAGAAAGCGAGGATGAAATGGAAAAGTCGAGGAGGTCTTTACTACGATGGGAGTCTGCAGTTAGATCTACCCAGTTAAGGTCGCCGCAGTTCAGATCACCACAGAGAATGATATGACTTGGGTCGCGCGAGATGAAGTCGTGGAGGAAATTGAGGCACTCAGAGAAAGAGTCAATGGAACAGGAGGGACTCCTGTACACACAAACTAGAATGGTAGGGGAGGATCGCATGATGCGAACATTGCACACGACGATCTGACAGTAGATGGAGAAAGAGCGAGAGTCAATCAGGAAAGAGGGGATGGATCGGTCAACGAGAATAGCGCAACCACCGCCACGAGTGGAGGAATCACGGTCAGAACGGTAGAAAGAATAGCGATCGAAAGACATCATATTGTCTTTTACAGTATCTCGAGTGGCCCAGGTTTCAGAAATGAATACCAAGGAAAGCGCATGATCGCAGAGAAATTGGCCAAGCATATCAAGTTTGTTAGAAACGGAGCGAGCGTTTATTGAGAGGGCAGAGAGAGTGGAGGGAAGAGAGAGAGCCGAGAGAGAGGAACGATCGATAGTGCGAGAGAGTGTGGAGAGAGGAGAGAACGCAGTGATTGAGAGGGGAGAGTGAGAGATAGAGAGGTCAGAGGAGGGAATGGAGGGAAGGGGCAGAGGAGAGGAGGGAACTAGGGAAGAGGGGTGGGAGAGAGACTCGGCGGCTGATTGGAAAGAGGAGAGTATTGATTGGGTGATCGATTGATCCTTAAGAGAACGGTCCTAATCGCGGGGAATGAGGAAGTTGTGCTTAGGGGATGCAAGAGGGAGACTAGCAGCGCGAGAGGCGGGGGGGGGGGGGGGGGGAGGGGAGGTATTGAGAGTTGGCGATGGAGATTCAATTACCGTAGACAACTCATGGGAGTCAGGTCTACCGTTCTTACTATTGGTACCTGACCCGCCTCCGTCGTGCTGTCTCTTCTGCTTCCTCCTCCCCTTGACTCGCTGTGACTGCCTCTGCCGCCCGTCCTCGATCCTCTCGATCCACCCTTGGATCCGCCTCGAGCTCGAGTATGGGGAAGTTTCACACTCGATCTGCCTCTGGATGGGCTATCGTTCTGAGCAGAGAAGTTAGTGAAATCTCCCCCCGGAAGGGGTCTGGGAGAACGGAGTCTCACAATGCGGAAATCGCGTACAGTATACACGATCTGACTCTCAGAGTAATTCCGTTCTCTAGCCTCAGATCTGAGTCTACGATCTGTCTCTAGTTGCTCTCTAGTATAATCTCCTGTAATGAATGCCCTACTACTTCCCGTCAGTCTACCACACCTGACCCAGATCGACCCAGAAAGATCCCTCGATTCCATCGTGGGGAAGGAGATCTTGATGATACGAGGCGTGGTGCGTCCCTCCGGACGATTCTCCGGATTACGATGGAATGATACCTCACCTTTCACACTGTTCAGATCAGAGTTATTAATCGGGTCGAAGATCAGAGAGATGATCTTTCTATCATTCTCAACCGTGGCCTCTACCGTATCCAGCTCAGGCGTGTTCACGAGGACACATCGCTTAGCTTTCTCATCTACGGTTACCTTCTGGTTGAGGGCGGCGATCACGCCCGTGGTTACCGTATCCACAGTGGTGGTGGACTGAGAGAGTCTCTCGACGAGAAGACGGACGAGGTTGGTGAAGTCACCCATCTGCTTGTGCTGACTGACCATCATCTGATACAGCATCTCATTGCTGACAGATGTGGCCATCCTGTAAGGGAAGAGGCAGCCGATAGTAAGGAGAAAACGGTGAAAAAAATGTTATTTATACCGCGACCAACACAATGAGCATAATACTGAGTATGTGCGGTCAATTTGGTTGATCAGCCTGCGGTCTCTTGATACACGTGCAAATTATCTATAAAAAAGCAATGATAATGAAGTATTGAATAGGATTCATCTCAAGGACAGCGTGAGATGATAAGTGTGGCTGAATCGGGTGTCTTCCAATTGGCATTCTTCCTTATGCTCACTGTTGTCATATATACAGGAAGGAGAATATGTTAGTTGCATAGATGAAATAATATGAACGGAATAGTGCAGATACGGCGATAGGAGAGAGTTCCCATTCGAGGAAAGCGAAGAAAAGACAAATGCACTTGTTCAAGATGCTTGTGGCACAGGTGAGAGAAGAGAAAGAGAAGAGAAAGATAGGAGAACAGAGGATAATCTACCATCATATTTACAATCTTCAAATCTCAGACAATAAGTCCTCTTATCTTCCTATATCTTCCTCCAATGATCGACGTTTCATCGCTAATCCTCAAGTGTGACTCCCCCCCCCCTCCCCCCTCCCCCCTTCCCCCTCCCCCTCCCCTCCCTCCTCTACAATCATATTGATCCCTTCAGTTACGTTCTCCCCATTCCTCTTTGTGTTCTCAAAGCTCTTCTAGTCTTTATGTTTCCCATATCGAATCCTCTAATAATAATCCTTTTCACGGGTGATTATCTGTGAGTTCCTCCATTTAATACGCAGTCAATTCCATTCTCATCAGATCTTTCGTTTTACGACACAAGGGAGTGCAAACTCTTTCTCTTTCACACGCTAGCAATGTCAAGATGAATGTATCTGCTGTTTCTGGGGGATAGAGGGGGGGGGGGAGGGGGGGGGGGGAAGGGGGGGGGAAGGTTGTCAATTCACAATAAACATCATCCATATGGCTTTGTTGTACACAATGTTCATCAAGAATTTATATACAAGATACATCTACAGCAATTTTGATTTTTTCATTTAGTTTTACATACATTTATCATGTCAGGCGATTGACGCCAGATGGGGATGGATGGTTTCAGATATGTTTCGGGTCGGTTCTTCGTTCGAGAGAGAATCATTTCGTCTGGGTGGGGGTCAAGGGATCGGTCTTCTTTACATTCAACGAAACCAAAGAGATTGGTTGGAGAAAGGGTTGCGATCATCCAGGACGATAGGACTTCATGTAGAGTTGTTGATGACGGAAGAAGGCTCCCGTGATTTTAGAACTGAGTCCACCAAACTCGAGTCATCAATCGCGAAACGAGACTCGACGAGAATGGTATCTGAGGAACCAAACATCAGAGTAGGTCATACCCATCACACTCGGTGACCAGAGTCCGCCTTGGATGGGAATTCCGATCTTGTTGAGTTGATGGAGTAGACGAGGGGAACTAGAGGGATTCCATTCTCTATCAGAGAGAAATGGAGAAGACCTCTCGCGACGACTAACAAGAACGAGAATGTTTTCGAAGAGAGGCAGACTTTTGATGTTCCGAAATGTAAACACTCGGTTTTCCTCAGAAAACTAAGGTAGTAATTACATGGAGACAGATACTGTTGTGAGTCGTCTAATTCATACTTTATTTCTGTCAGCAATATCTCGTAATTCAATCCAATCCACGCAGTTAAATAAACCAATTTTATGATAATCCTGTATGGGAGTAATAACCTTCTATTCAGACCAATGAATCATAATATTTAAAATTTTATAAGAAAATTTAACTGCTCAGAAGTCAATAATTTTATATTCGTGCTTTTGTCTGTATTGGCTCTGTTCTCTGTTCCATCTCAATTGAGTCTTATTAGTGATATTAAAGATATTCCTTCTCGTGCAGTTAATCTTTCGCTTCTCTGGATGTTTCTGATATCGAGCTCTCTCTTATTTCTCAGGCCCTACAATACGATGAATGAGAATTGTCACCGATTCTTCATTCGCACACTTCTAAGTCCCCCCCCCCCATGTTACTTCCAAAGTGTCCATTAGATGGGATAGGTGTCACTCAGTCCATACGCTTCTCTGATCCGTAGTAATGGAATTCCATCTCATATCACCCGCCTCCGTTTTCTCTCACTCCAATGGCCTTCTTCCTCCCTAGAAAGCGTAGTATTTCTGTTCATTTCTCTTGTTCTCATTTATTCTCAAAGTCACGACGTCTGAATTTATATCGTCTTGCAAAAATTCTCAGCCCAGCTTTGAGATATCCATTTCCTTGTTTTGAAATATATACATGAATTGCATATTCACAACCGTTTTATGTTCTCCTCGTTCTCTCCCTCTCCTTGCGTGCTAGTTATCCTCCCTTCATTCCAGATGATTCTCTCTCTCACGGTTGCATCCCTTCTTTGTTTCCTCCTCTCTCTTATCTTGAACTTCTTATTGTTATTTCTTCTCTTCTTCCGTCCTTCTTCTCAACTCAAAGGGTTCAAGTGAGCATACACTGTGTCACTGAAATAAATGACTCTATTCAGATGGATCTCAGTTGCTTTCATTATCACAGACCTTCTATTCTCACTCGCCTACACAATTATAGTCCCGGTATGATAATAGACAATGCATAAAAGAAGGAGAACATATTAAACACTCGTTAGATGTGGCATGCGGATGCTACTGGTCTGGCCCTTCTCATTCCCGTTGGATTCCCTTCTTCTCTCCCTTCTTCCAACATTCTCAATTCACTCATTCGACCTGCTTATTTGTTGTGGCATGCAGGTATTGATATTGAGAATATTGAGATAATCGATTTAATTGAGGAATGATGAGTACTTCTTTTCTCGTCGCATCAACATTCATCTATCGATATAATATCATCTGCAGGTTAGAAAAGAGATCGAATATCGTAGAATAATTTTTAATTCTAGTACCAAACTCCTTGGTGGTATATTCTCCCTTCGTTTCTCTCATTTCATCATAATTGGAATAGTTCTCATAGCTGCATTTACTCATGGGATAGTCTTGGATGCATTCACTTCCCCTCTTCCTTCTCTCTCTTCCACCCTCGTGAGTATTCACTATCACTTCAATTCATACTACTCACTGTCTATCATACATTTTCTGACTACAGCATGTCTACGACGCATTGTTTACTCTTTTCTCTTTCAGAATGAACGTATTCATTCAATTTACGATGTCGATTTCTCTTCTGTTTATTACCAAGGCGTAGATAGAAGTGTGAGTTATTGATATACTTAAATCTAGACGATAAATGGAATGATGAAATGAAAGAGTGATTACTTGGTTCAGGACCCTTCTCAATCTGGTAGATCATTGATGGGAATGGCTGAATCGGGAATATTCAATCTGACCTTCCTTGCCATGACTGGGGTTGTATTATTCACTGGATCACGAATGTGTATGACACTTTCCCATTGAGTGTGAGAAGACAATTAGATAAACACGAGACTAATGTGGAGGAGAGAGAGGGTGATGGGACGTTTAGGAACTCTCAATCGGTGACGTTTAGGAACCTTTTCAAGACGGTATAAAACGACGGAAAGACGGTTTAGAACCCCCATTTGAATACAGGAGACGTTTAAAACCTCTTTCACGTTGAATTTATATCCATCCGTATTCAAATGAGGGTTCTAAACCGTCTTCCCCACCTTTTGAAAGAGTTCCTAAACGTCACCGATTGAGAGTTCCTAAACGCGAGTTCCTAAACGTCCCATTACCAGAGAGAGAGAGAGAGAGAGAGAGAAGATCGAATATGAACGAGGGTTGGAAATCGAGAATAAATGAAATGGGAACAAGATTGCAGATTCTGCCATCAAGAAGAGTGTATATTCTCGAAGGGCAAAGGAGAGGCAGATGCACTTATTCAGGATGTTAATAGCACAAGTGAGTGATAGAGTGTCTCTGGATGAAATGGAGAGAGAGGGTCAATTGAGGCCGTTAGTCCTCTCTGTTTCATCTTCGTCCCTCCAATCGTCGATGCTTCATCTGTCACTTTCAAGTAAGTTCCTTTCATCGTTCAGAGTAGAATGCACTTTGACACGTCTCAATGTGCTTGTTACTATCGTTCCGAAATAGGCTCACCACAGACCTTTCAGTGCACAGATACGTGAATATTAAAATAGATCTTTTGATTTAATTGAACTTTTCTCGATCCGTTCTTTCCAGCTATGTTCTTCCCTACTCGGTCTGTATATTCAAGGCTATTCTTGTCTTCTTATTTCCCATTGCAAATCCCCTCATCATCCTCATATTCACTGAAGACTACAGGTGAATCCCCCACTCCCCCCTCCCCCTCGCCCCCTAACCCTCCTTCCAATGGGAAACAATCTCCGTGTTCCAGGAAATATATCTGTCGTCGTTCTAAGCGAGCGCCTACTTATTCTTTGTCTCATATAAGCGTTGGGAACCCGAAGGCTTCAGTGCTAAGTGTGACTGGCAAAGTTTCCCCAATTTGATCTACGCGTTCTTCCATTTTTATCCTTCAAATTGTCATATCGATGAGCCTCAATTACGCGTACTAGAGATAAAATGTTAATGAGCCTCTCTCTCTAATGGGAAACATGGCTATTTGTTTGCTCTTCCTCTTGATAATGATATTCTCCCTCCTTCCATTTTAATCTTATCACTCTTCTCATTGACTTCATTTCCTGTGGCCACAATGATCAAGATTCTCCTTCCCATTCTCATTCTAGCCATCTCAGGTATCTCCTTTACTCACATCGATGTACTTACAGTATAACCCATTTCAGTCTCGGGATTTCATCGTAAATGCTATGCTTGTCTCTCTCGAGTTTGTTTCTTAACGAGACGAAGAATGGAAGTGATTGATTCCAGGACGATTGTGCTTTATTCGGAACGATTCGAACTGAGATTTGTGATGGAAGTGCCCATTGCTATACTGTAGTCGATAGTCTGGGAGGTAGGTCAGAGAGAAGAGATCACTCTCCATCATATTTCCAGTGGAACTGAAGGGATGCTCTAATAAGTGTGAGTTCATGCGACACGAATCAGCTCAACGTCACTGCCATACGTGCTCTGGAGATCTATGCAATCATCGTATATTCTGCCATTCTATTTTATATTTTATGGATTATCATTTCAGAGACATCATCTGTCAATCAAAACAGCAACTACTTCCCTTCGGGTAGATCACTTTATTTAATTTTAAAATTCGCAGTTGATAATTGTGATTAGAGGTGGAGTTGTTGGTCAGGTTGGATATGATCCATACAACAATGGAGGAAGAAAAGGGCCCACGAGTGAGAATCCCTCCTCCCTTTCTCTCTCCATAATCATAATATATTTCAGTCGTAGTGGTTCGTTCAGCTCATTCGACAGTCTCTCTCGTCTCACTCATCTCCCTATCCATTTCATTCCTTTGGAGATACCCATGATCTCACTTTTTCGATAAGAAATTTATATATATAGTCAGCCATTCTATTCGTGACCACATTTAATTACTAACCCTAGACTATGTGCAACCTCCATTCTTGATTAATGGAATACAATCCATTATTCACCACAATTTCGATTGAGTTGTACCTTTTTCTCAGTGAACCGATAAAATTGTACATTGCTTGTCTACTTAGGTGATACGTTCAAACTCAACATAATTTACGCGTTTTCTCTACATAACAACTAAACAAGAGTGTCTATGGTTCGACGAGAGAAGCAGTTTCATCCTTGGGGAGTCCATCGGATTGGAGTTGATCACTCTTGTCCCCTTCGTCGTAATTCTTACAGCAATTTCTCATTGCAACAGAGAGATAACTGGAATGAGATCGGCACAATGATTGATTTATATTTCTCGATATTTTGTTATTTTTAAAATTTTTATAGTTCGATTAAATATATATTAATATTAAAAGAAATTAAATATATATTTAAAAAATATTACCTGCTATTTTTAATTTTACCTAGATATACCTAGGGACCACCAGCATGTCAGACGACTTTGCTGAATCTGGTCAAAAGTAAGCTCAACTTCACCGTTAGGGTTTCAATATCATTTTTGCTTTTGGACGTATGTCGATAGCTCTTCTCCAAAGCCCGTGAGAGCTTTAGAAGCACGCTGGCCTCCCCCAGTCTCTCTCCCTCTCCCCGCTCTCCTTCCGCTCTGGAGCACAAATCGGGGGAAATTATTAAAAATCCAATTTTGTGCTTAAAATTCCTCTAAAATACTAATGAATGAAATGAGCGCTGTATGTTTGGTATACCCACTCCGGAAAGGGCTAAATAAGCAATTTCGGAATGTTTTTCTTGATCTTTGACCTATTGAAAATTGTCCGAACCGAGGTCTACAGAGCTCAATCGATAGAGGAAGGTCATATAACAAGACTTTGGGCGAGTGATTTGGTTGCGTACGAGCGTTGTGCTCCATAACAAGACTTTGGGCGAGTGATTTGGTTGCGTACGAGCGTTGTGCTCCCTCGATCTCGCTTTCGAGGGGAATGGTGTCGAGGGAAAAGGGGCGGGGCTGGTGGTCCCAAGATATATCGTACCGAATTAATATTCCGGTCGTAATCGCGAAAATACCAAACAGTACCAAATTTTTCGGAACAAAATTGAAAACACTCAAAATACACTTAAATGCCTCATCCTTATGCTCATTCGACGCAGCATCGCGCGGGGCAACTTATTTCACTATGTAGAAAAATCAATATTTTGAAATTAAAGAGGAATAATTTATTTAAAGCTATTAGTGGCTACAGTAATCCCCGTCATGAACTGGTGAACATTATTTTTTGTCAATATTGTTGGCTCACCCGCGTTCATGATGTAATTTAATTATTTTTGCTGATTTTGCACGTTTTATTTCACGCGTTCCAATGTTTTTATGTTCCAGAGGATGCAGAACGTCAAATTGAGTGAAGAGGAGAGGAATGCGCCTATAGGAGGCCCGTGGGGAAGCCTATTGGAGCCGCCAAACGAGGTTCGTGAATAATTCTCCTTCTATTCGAATTTATTGAGTGTAATGACCGTTTAAACTTGCTGGGGAATGATTAGAATGACTCCGTGTTACGTTGGAATCGGGATTATGCCGAATTTCGGCTGGGAGGAAGGTTTCAAGTAGAATACTCGAGTCAAAGCTGATTCGCAGTTGCTCTTTATCAATATAACGCTCCGTTCTAACCTCGTCAGCAGAATCTCTATCGTTCATTGACTTTGCGACTAGATTAACGAACTGAACAACCATTATTGCATTCCTTTCACCGTATCGGATGGCATTTCTCGTTAAAAAATGGATGGTTTGTATTTCCAGTTGAATACCCGCTACTCCATCAACGGAGCCTGCCAACACAACCATGGACAAGACGGAAAGGTATTCTAAAGTAGCATAATGTGCCTAAAGCTTTATTCAATTATCATGACCGGAAAAGGATAGCTTTCCATTTATTAGGGACGACTTCCTAGCTTTTAGTAGCGGGTATTCAACTGGAAATACAAACCATCCATTTTTTAACGAGAAATGCCATCCGATACGGTGAAAGGAATGCAATAATGGTTGTTCAGTTCGTTAATCTAGTCGCAAAGTCAATGAACGATAGAGATTCTGCTGACGAGGGTAGAACGGAGCGTTATATTGATAAAGAGCAACTGCGAATCAGCTTTGACTCGAGTATTCTACTTGAAACCTTCCTCCCCGCCGAAATTCGGCATAATCCCGATTCCAACGTAACACGGAGTCATTCTAATCATTCCCCTGCAAGTTTAAACGGTCATTACACTCAATAAATTCGAATAGAAGGAGAATTATTCACGAACCTTGGCGGCTCCAATAGGCTTCCCCACGGGCGTCCGATAGGCGCCTTCCTCTCCTCTTCACTCAATTTGACGTTCTGCATCCTCTGGAACATAAAAACATTGGAACGCGTGAAATAAAACGTGCAAAATCAGCAAAAATAATTAAATTACATCATGAACGCGGGTGAGCCAACAATATTGACAAAAAATAATGTTGACGGGGATTACTGTAGCCACTATTAGCTTTAAATAAATTATTCCTCTATAATTTTAAAATATTGATTTTTCTACACAGTGAAATAAGTTGCCCCGCGCGATGCTGCGTCGAATGAGCATAAGGATGAGGCATTTAAGTGTATTTTGAGTGTTTTCAATTTTGTACCGAAAAATTTGGTACTGTTTGGTATTTTCGCGATTACGACCGGAATATTAATTCGGTACGATACCTAGCAGGAAGATCACCCAGATTGAGCGCGACGTGTTGAAGGACGAAGAGACCATCTGGACCAAGAAGACGGAAGAATCGATCACTCGAATTGAATCGTTTATGAATAGTTATATTGATATAATACCGAGATGGTGTCGATTCTGTCTCAGGAAAAGACGAGAGAAGATCGGAGACCTTCCTTCTAGCCTCAAATAATGTAAATGAGAGGGATAAAGATGAGGAAAAACCGTGGATCTGAAAATCGAGGAAATCCAAAAGAAGGAACTCCATGTAGAGACAAGAGCAACGAAGAACATCCAGAACCTGAGAGAGAGAGGGAGGGAGGGGAAAGAGGGGGGGGGGGGGAGGGGGAGGTGGGAAGAGGAAGGGGGAAAGGAGACTCACCAGAGGAAGAGACAGATCTTCTCATAGTATATATTGAGATGAAGCACACATAAAACAGTTTCCAGCTAAAATGAGATTGATTGAATAGATGGTAAGAAGGGATGGGGAGGGGAGGAGGAGGGGAGGGGGAGGAGGAGGGAAGGGGGAGGAGGAGGAGAGGGGGAGGAGGAGGGGGGGGAGGGGGATACCTGGACTGAAGCGAGTCCTCTTCTCTGGAAATCACAGTGCACGATTCGAGGAAAGTGACCCGTGACCTGATTAAACTCTCCATTGAGAGACGAAAGAAATGATCTATCAACCTGCCAATCATTTCCCTTAATGAGATCGAATAGAACTCGTGGTCCCCAGAATGAATATCCAGTTGGTCTGAGAAGACTATTCAACCAATACCACTGGCAGAGAGAAAGAATGAGAGAGGAAAGGAAAGAAGCTGGAATACTTGAAGCCATGCATTGATCATCTGGACTACAGTGGAAACTGAATAGTAAGTGGAAAGAGGATGAGATGACTTGAGATGAGCGAGACGGAGACCTGATGGGAGATGAAGAGAGGATGATGAGAGAAAGGAGGGGGAGGGGGGGGGCGAGAGGGGGGAATACCTTCCCATATATAGACAGCAGGGCCAATCTCGAAGGTATTGATTCGATCTATAAGATCCATGAATGAGAGAGAGGGGAAGGAGGGATGGATGACATACTCTTGAACTGTTCTGGCTTGCTCTTCACATTACTCCATACATCTTCAACATGGCCAACAGCTCCAGAAATATCGTAACCTGGAACAACAATACTCATTCACTATTAGTTCACCTTCCCTCTCTTATTTCTCGTGGAGACCTAATACCACTAACTGAAGTCAACGACTAACTAAATCGAGAAGTGATCGATCCTCTGAGAAATCGAGGGATGAAGAAGAGAAAAGCTTGTAAACCGAGAATGTACGGAATCTGAGTTGGTACTGTGATATTCCCTTCTCGTTCTCTCAATCACCCATTGATAATAATTGATTTCATTCTTCCTTCTTTCCTCTGTATCATGAGTCAAATCTTCATCGAGAGGAGCATAATATGTCCCATGAACGTAACAGTATCTGGGTGGAGGGAGATGGTAGATCACTCGAGATAGATGGGAATTGGACTGACTGATCAATGAAATCATTCCATCTGGCCGTGAATTGAGCAGGGGTCCAACAGTTGATCGGTTTGCCCCTGAGTCATTCTCGTCTCTTCTTATCATTCAGACTCTCACCATATGTGACCCGTCCCCAATAGAGCACAAGAAACAGCCAGAATAACGACTGTTATGCGAGAATTGAGACGATCGGCCTTCAATATCCCCATTTAGAAGATGGATCGAATGATTAAACATACGAAGTCTCCCCTGTGACTTCGCGCCGTGATTTTCTTCTCAATGAGTGGAACAGCTGGAGCAAGAGGACCGATGATATTCATAGGAGAGAGGGAAAGGGAAGGGACGCTTTATTGATCCCTATGGTATCCTGGAACATCATTGATGAATAGAATCAATAAGAAGGAACAAGAACAATGACATTATCATCTTGCAACTGATGATAAAGGGCATAAAATGCCTTGTAGAAGAGCGAAGAGAGAGAAGACTGATAGGGAGAGTGTTCTGAAAATATGTACATAGAGATAAGAGTGGAGGGTGGGAGATCAATCGATGTCTTGAAGGAGTCATTCGAAAGAAAGAGATCACATTCATGCTTCTCCTTTAGATTACGTGAATACCTTGTCGTTTCCCATTGGATTCGTTTCCCATTGGACTAAAAATACAAAATATTATTTTGGAAACAATGTCATCAATTGTGATTGTGCTACAACTAATGAAGCTCCTAGTATGCATCTGTATCAAATTGAATACGGTATTGGTTTGAAGATGGATGACAAAATGACGAAAAGGCTAATAGGATCGATTCGATTCGTGAAAGGAGGAGTATGAGAAGAGACTGTGTATGGTCAACTTTAATCTTCGATCTGTAAAATATGGAAAAAAATTGTTAAAGAAGTACTGTCAGCAATGGTTGATAGCGATTCCCACCACGATGAGCCGGGGATCATTACTCCGTTTAGCAAGGACACTCGCTAAACGAAGCGTGAGGAGGCGGGGCCATTCCCTTGTGAGAGAGGAATTCTCCCTTGATCTACCCGTCTCTGCCCGTCTCATGTGACCTTTGGCACCCTCTCTCTACGATCTCTGGTCTCTCTGCCATTCTAGCATCTCGCGAAAAGGAAGTACAAGGAAGGCACGCCCCCCCCCCCACCCCCGGAGCTCCGACATAGGGTTAACGAAAGCGTCCAGAGCGAAATTAGGCTACAAACAACAAAAACAACGACAAACGCGCTGCTCGAATCACGCGCGTGCGGTTTACGTTGCCTGATTTTCACGTTGGGATCGCTAAACATAGAAAAAGTGAGCGACGAATCGCGAACTGAAAGTGATTATCAGGGAGATCCGTGTGGGAAAATTCAAACTTGGTGAAAATCAGGAGATCCGTGTAGGAAAATTCAAATTTCGTGAAAATCAGGCAACTTGAAAATACTGTACGATTTGACCCTTCCCCGGCGAGTTTGCCTGAATTCCCCTGATGTTTTCGGACGTTTTATTTTTCCCTATGTCGGCGACCCGGTTGCCGTGTGAAGGGCCGAATAGTGGCGGAGAGAGGGAGTGCGCTGCGCAAACATTTAGCAGCCTTTTCCCTGGGATTCACGAGCGGGAATTCAAACTTCAAACGCGATTATCTCGGCTCAGGGTTGAGCTAAAATATTCAAATTTGGGATTTCCATTATGGTTCAAGGGACCAATCGGGCTATCGTCTCAGCTTCCTCGACTAAATATTGCTGCCACTCCTCCTTTAATGTAGCAAAATATAAAAGTGTCACTCCCGATTCTAGACAGACGACAATACTTTCACACTACGTATTTATTATTTATAACAGTATTATATGTATATTTATAAATAACGACAACAACATCTACTTGCAGAATCTGAAGAATTCAATCTTCAGTTCTTTCTCTCCTATTTTCGATCTATTGATTCCTCCATCGATTAGCTGGTAGATCAAACAAACAAGTAAAGAAGTGCCTCTCTCTCTCACTTTGATCAGCCTACGTGCGATCTACCACTATTCAGTCTGATCCAATCGATGGACTTGATTGTATCATCCAGTCTTCCTCCCCCCTCCCCTCCCCCTCCTCCTCCTCCTCCTCCCCCTCTCTCAGTTCATCTTCATAGTCATTCTTGCCGTGTTCCCTCATCTCCCACCACCCTTCTTTATCCATCTTAATCAATTCAGTTCCTCCATTCCTCTCTCCCAATGCCATTGATTGACTCTCAACGTCCTCCTTCTCTCCCTCCAAACGGAGAAGACGACAAGAAGAAGTGAGTTTGTCCCCTCACTGTCCCGTTTGTTCATTGATCTTTGAGACCTCTCTCCGACATGGAAGTAGATGAAGAGACTGAAGAGAATAAAGATGATGAGTCAAGGGAAGATGATGAGCAGGGATCAGAAGTGAGTCTGTCTATCCACCCATCTTCCATTCACAATCCATCTCTCCAATTCCTCTTTTCAGAAACGTGGTCGTACTCATCATGCTGATAAAAAGGATAAGGATATTGCGAATACAATTAACAGTCTGAAAAGAAAATCAGAGGCAGTGAAAGGAGAGGTCGTGGTGAGTCCTCCCTTCCCTTTTCTCCCCTTCTCCCCACCCCTCCCTCACACTCCTCCCCTCCCCCTCTCCCTTCTCATTTCTGATTTGACTCTCTCCTATTCAACAGGATGGAGCGAAGAGGCCTCGCACTAATCCAGTCCAACCCTATCAGGTGAGTATCCCTCTCTCTTCGGTCTCTGAAGAATCTCTGATAATAAGAATGATTCAGCCAAGTGGTGGGTCGTTTAGTTCGACTCCATCAACAAGTAATGAGAGTGTGAGTGATTCCATTCCCTTTATCTCTTATAATTGGATCGATCTCAGCTTCCAAGTGGTTCCTCTCTCAATGAGTCTCCTCCTGGGGTAGATCAACCCTCCACCTCCAATCAGTCCAATGCTCGCGAGCAGATTGAGAAGAATGAAGGAGTCTCTCCAGAAGAAAATAATATGGAAGGATTTTAAGACACGCATGGGAAGGGAAGTGAAGGAAGGGGAGGGGGGGGGGGGAGGGGGGATATCTTAAAAGTTACTTGCCAATTGAGAAGAAATGGGTACTTTCCTGTTTTTTGCCCCCCCCCTCGAAATAACCTATCTCATTTCTCAAATATCACTGTCTTCATAGCGGTCTACTCTCGGACAATCAGAACCTGAATTTTTTTTCATGAAACTTCCTCTATCTAGAAAGAGCACAACCCCTATCTAAGCCTAGATGGGGTTAAAATGATCGGTCAGGGATATTTCGAGGGGGGCAAATAACAGGAAAGTACCAAGAAATGACCTCTATGATCAGATGTTCACATTTATTACATAACCATCTTTGAAAAAGGCCATCTTCGATAACATTGCCCTTCATCTTCATCTCTTTATCATCATCTTTCCATCACACGATAACTGTTGAAGTGGCTATTGTTCTTGACTTCTGTGATCGTTCCCCATTATATATCGATACTCCTCATTCTAATCTTTCTCTTCTCATCCATTCCTCTCTTCATCCTTCTATTGGCAATTCAACGATCTGCAGCACACGATGAGAGACTAGTGTGATATCTCACTCCATCCACTGCTCACATATCTGATTTCCCTCTGATATATATCTAGGGACCACCAGCCCCGCCCCTTTTCCCTCGACGCAATTCCCCTCAAAAGCGAGATCGAGGGAGCACAACCGGCATTCGCAACCAAATCACTTGCTCAAAAGCTTGATCAGTGGCTATTAGGGTTGCCGGATCGGTTTCGAAAGTTTCGGCGCCTCGCCCCTCCCCCTCAATTTACGAAAGCGCGAGGCCGCGCGCACTCTCTCGTCGGTTTTTACGGTCAGACGGTTAGAAACGCCGAAACTTTCGCGATTTGCGTAAGGATTTCGTAAGCTCCGCCCATTTTCGGCCGCTCCCCCTCGCCTCGAAAGGGGAGAGGCGAAAGCGCGCGCTTGTCACCAATTGCGAGCGCTCGAGAGAGGGAAATCGAGAGGAGGGCTAATTCCGCTCAATATGTAGATGCAAATTGAAAAGAGTTTCGTGTAGACAAAACACAGGGCTATCCACCTGCACAACTTAGAACTTCGTATCAGCAAAGACGGCTGAGCAATTTTCACTTTTCTGAGGCACTATGCGATTTTTGAGGTCCAATCCCCTCAAATCGAGAGGAGGGCTAATTCTACAAACAAGCTAGACACCAATGGAATATTGTACAATCTGCAGAACACACAGGGCTATCGAGCCATTCAAACTAGAAGTTCATCAGAGTAGAGGCGGTCGCACGCCGTCCATTTTCCTGCTGACGTATGCACCCTCAGAGATAGTGAAAGTCGGGTACCCGACTTTTTCACGCGCCTTTCCAGCATATTTCACTCCTCTGGTATGCGTTTCCAAGTTGCCCCCAAGCTTGATGGCTACTCTGGTATGCGTCCCCAAGTTGGAAACAAGTAGATGTAAGGGTTTCCAATTTGCCCCCAAGCTTGATGGCTAGTTGGAAATCTGCTTGATTTCAATTTGGAAACGGTGATTTTATTTTTTTAGCCCTCCTCTCGATTTGAGGCGATTGGACCTCAAAAATCGCATAGTGCCTCAGAAAAGTGAAGATTGCTCAGCCGTCTTTGCTGATACGAAGTTCTAAGAGACATTTTTTAAGAGACCGTCCAGGAGATTTCGTAGCTTTTGATGGGGGGTCGACGGATGAGTTTTTTGTAACCCATGCCAATAAGTTCTGGGTCAAGTCCCCATACCGAATGCTGATATTTGACCCAATATGAACCGATATGGTACACACTCCGAGAAATGCCAGACCAAGCCCAAAAAAGTCGAAAATTTCAACCCTGAAAAAAGAACATGCTTATAGGTCTTTCGGGTGTATTTTGCCATGAAAAGATCGAAAAACATGGTTTGGAAGCGATAGGACATCGATGAAATGTCGAAAACTGCAATTTTCGTAGTTTTTTATGCACCCTGAAAATTTGTTGTTCGCGTTACAGTGAGATTATTGCAAATTCGGAATCTACGCGTAAAACCACCTCTAGAAGTATTTTCTCACGTCTCAAAACCGATCGCGTCGGACGCCGCAGTTTCCCGCCCGATGGTCGCTCGGAGGATGACTAGAGAACGATGCCGAGAGATTTCGGTATTTCGGAGCGTTACAGTCACTAGTGTGTAATATTAATATTCCATTTACCGTTTCTAAGCATTTCTGTTGATATTATGGGGTTGTGATATCGCTAAAGCACGAAAGAAATGAAAAGTCGAAAAATCACTTTTTCGAGATCTCAAAATTTCAAAAAATCATAAGTCGTGTAGCATTTATCGGAGTGTGTACCATATCGGTTCATATTGGGCCAAATATCAGCATTCGGTATGGGGACTTCACCCACAACTTATTGGCATGGGTTGCAAAAAAATCGCCCGTAGCATAGGTGCTGAATCTCCTGGAAGGTCTCTTACGAAACAGGATATTTCAGGAGGGGTCGACGGACGGCTTTTTGACAACCCCTCCCAATATTCTGTGGGTAACATTCTCATACCGAATGCTGATATTTGGCCCAATATGAACGGATATGGTGCACTCCCCGAAAAATGCCAGGTCAAGCCCAAAAAACGTCGAAAATTTCAATCCTAAAAAAAGTACGTTCTTATAGGTGTTTCAGGTGTATTTTGCGATGTAAATAACGAAAAACATAGTTAGGAAGTGACACGACATCGATAAAAGGTCGAAAAACGAGATTTTCATATTTTTTCGCTCATCGTGGAAATTTTTGTCACACAGAACATTATGATCTTTCTATTTTCTGAATTTACGTGAAAAAATACCCCTAGCATATTTTCCACACATCTCTAAACGTGCACCGCCGGAGGTTATAGCACTTGGCTGAAGGCGCATTCGGAGACAGGTTGGAAAACGAAGAGGTGAGATTTCGCTAAGTCATAACGTTGCCTTTTCACCTTATTTTGGCTTTTCCGATCATGAGTTCGCATTTTTGTTGAATTTATGGGGTTCTGACAAGGAAGAGACACATGATATTCATTTTCGTTTTTTTCATAAATCGATTTTTTTGAATAACTTTCACCACAATTTCGGGCAAAAGCGGGGCCAACCTTCAATCGGTCAGGCTCGAGACGAATCGAATGATATGCTGTTCATATGGCTTATTTGTGTGCGCTGAAGCGCGATGGCCATTTTAAGCTTTGACGCAACCGTGGGAAAGTGCGGAAAATTTTGGCCAGCATCCATACCACGCGGGTTCAATGCCCCGCCGGTGCAGACATCTTTTGCTGCTTTTTACATCATTTGCGTGTTTTCCCTATTCCTTATTTTTGTGGAATTACCATCCATTTAGTTTCCGTGAACTGTCTGATGGTATTTTGCTAAATATTTAAGAGTGCTAATACATGTGTGCCCCTCGTATTTAAGCTCACATTGTAGCCAGAGAAATTCTCTACCAAATTTTATATTAAATTTATATATCCTGATTATCCTAAGAGGCGTTCTGAGGGCAAGAAAGTTCCGGAGTTGGTTAAAACGATGATTTTGCACAGTTTTCCCAACAGAACTTTTTTATTTCGTATTTTGATGAGCTCTAATACCGAAATTCGGCATCTTCGTGCCAAATTACGCTAGAATAAATTTTAGTAAGATTTTCAAGAGACATTTTTTTTTCGATTCTACCATGACCCCCGTATCATGGCCATTTTTGAGTCGAAAATTCGAAATTTGAAAGTAATATGAATAAAGATGATTCTGGTGTATTTCGGCATGTAGAAACCGAATTTCGACATTAAATCTCACCAAACAACGAAAGAAAAAAGTTATCTTAGGAAAACTGAAAATCATCATTTTACCTCACTCCGGCACTTTCATGCCCTCAGAACGCCTCTTAGGATAATCAGGATATTTAAATTTAATATAAAATTTGGTAGAGAATTTCTCTGGCTACAATGTGAGCTTATATACAAGGGGCACACATCTATTAGCACTCTTAAATATTTAGCAAAACACCATCAGACTGTTCACAGAAACTAACTGGATGGTATTTCCACAAAAATAAGGAATAGGGAAAACACGCAAATGCTGTAAAAAAAAGCAGCAAAAGATGTCTGCACCGGCGGGGCATTGAACCCGCGTGGTATGGATGCTGGCCAAAATTTCTCCGCACTTTCCCACGGTTGCGTCCTTGTTTAGAAGTCGCGCCGAAAAAGCTTAAAATGGCCATATAAACCATATGAACAGCATATCATTCGATTCGTCTCGTCGAGCCTGAATGATTGAAGGTTGGCCCCGCTTTGGCCCGAAAAGGTGGTGAAAGTTATTCAAAAAAATCGATTTATGAAAAAACGAAAATCAATATCAATGGGCCATTTGTGTAGGCGTATTCTTCTTGTCATTCGGAACATTTTATCTGTTGGACGTATCTCTCTAGCGTTACTCCAAAAGAAACTACAGGTATCTCAAAAATGCACTTATCAGAATTTTTAAAAGTTGACGACGTTTGTCATCGTTGAAATCGAGAATTTGGAACAAAGCTCCACGTTATCTTGTGAGGGACCATATGGAGTGTCAAAATCCGGCTTAAGCCCAATTTCGAGTTTTTCAATATACCAGAGATTATTCGAATCTTAGGTGACACGCGTGATATCACGCGTATTCTGACCGATTGCAGGAAATCGACCCCCTTGCGGAACTAGCTGCAAAAGTTTGAGCTACAGTATCGGACATAAGTCACCGTCCAAAATTTCAAAGTGTTGTAACTTTTGAACCAGATAACCAATCGGTTTGATGTTTTGGCAGGACACATTAGACCTATTGATGCATTGCCACCGATAGTGACGTCATGCTACGATTTCGCAATATTGCATAGTAATGATGCAATCATATATATGTTCTTCACTTGTGATTTTAAGGTCATTGGGATTTTTTTCTAAGTCTTCTCTCTTTTTGTGATGATAGAAGGCCTCAGCATCTACCGATTAAAAAATAGTACTCATGGGGCGTTGTCGTACAGAAGCAGAACACAGGTTCAAAATAGGTCCGAAAAAAATAATTTCCATTCATTGACGTGCTAGAGACTCGTTCAAAGGCTCAAAATGACCCTTACAATAATTCCTTCGATATTGATATCTCTTAATTTGACCTCAGGGCACGAATTTTTCACTTTTTCAAATAATTGTTTTCTTCCTATTTTGGATAATCATAGTTCCAAGGCCGATTTTTGTTCAAATGTATTTTCTAGACAGGGTAGTTGCAAATCCATGGAATATACGATTCCCAACTTTTTAGAGCATTTGGATAACTTTCTCACCCGCGGCAACCGAAAATCAGAGGTCAAAAGATTTTTTAAATCGGCTATGTTTCGACATAATAAATTTTATAACTTTTTTCATTAATGATATCATGGACTCTCATACCGAAATTCGTACTCAGCACACAAAAATATCCCAGAAAAAAATTTAGTCAGGAAGTTTTGAGAGAAACTTTTTTTCGACTAATGATGGGGGTATCATGGTCATTTTTTGGGTTGAAATCGATTGACCTCTGATTTTCGGTTGCCGCGGGCGGGAAAGTTATCCAAATGCTCTAAAAAGTTGGGAATCGTATATTCCATGGATTTGCAACTACCCTGTCTAGAAAATACATTTGAACAAAAATCGGCCTTGGAACTATGATCATCCAAAATAGGAAGAAAACAATTATTTGAAAAAGTGAAAAATTCGTGCCCTGAGGTCAAATTAAGAGATATCAATATCGAACTTTGTGGGTAATCAGGAATTATTGTAAGGGTCATTTTGAGCCTTTGAACGAGTCTCTAGCACGTCAATGAATGGAAATTATTTTTTTCGGGACCCTATTTTGAACCTGTGTTCTGCTTCTGTACGACAACGCCCCATGAGTACTATTTTTTAATCGGTAGATGCTGAGGCCTTCTATCATCACAAAAAGAGAGAAGACTTAGAAAAAATCCCAATGACCTTAAAATCACAAGTGAAGAACATATATATGATTGCATCATCACTATGCAATATTGCGAAATCGTAGCATGACGTCACTATCGGTGGCAATGCATCAATAGGTCTAATGTGTCCTGCCAAAACATCAAACCGATTGCTTATCTGGTTCAAAAGTTACAACACTTTGAAATTTTGGACGGTGACTTATGTCCGATACTGTATATCAACGATATAATTATTCTAGAGTATAATAGGGACGAGAAAAATTTTGACGTCGGCCGTTTGTCCCAGAACAGTCTTTTAGGTAGTTTACGGTTTCGGGTCCGGCTCTAATGTATCTCAGCTCGCGGATAAGCTACAATGACGTCGTAGATCTCAAAATACGCGAAAAAATATTTTAAGAAACTTTTATGCTGGACACGAAAGCCTACGAACTCATTTTCATTTTGCGAAAATTAAAAACCAATGCTAAAATTGAAAAATAAAAATTTCTGAAAAATATACCCCACATTTTCAAGTAAGCCAACACTAAATTCTGAATTTAAATACACGTATTAGTCAAGGAAAAATAGGAGAAAGATCGCGCCGGGGTGTCTGGAGTCACCCTGAGCCAAAGAACTCGAAAAAACAGGTGATTTCCGAAAATTTTCGAAGATTTTCGCAAATCATCTAATTGTACTAACTCAGCCAAAACAAGATCAAAACTCGTTTTCTAAACGATTTGCTAGTTACAGAGATCTAAACAAGTAATTTAAATACTTTTTATACGATTTGGAGAAACAAAAGTTTGGCTGAAAATTTCAGTTTTCGAAGAAAAAAAATGAAAAATAAAAAAAAATGAAAAAAAAACTATCAACCATGGTTCTTGCTGGAAGATTAAATGCTTTTCTTGTTTTTATTGCGACTGAAAAAAGACCAAATGAGAAGAAGTATTGAAGATACTAAACATAAACTAGATCATAGTATTGTTTGTTCTATGAGAATGAACAACCCAACGATTGGCCTTCCTCTATTTCTCTGCATTCTCTCTCCACTTTGAACTATTGTTGTTCCCTCTCGCCTCTTTTCCCTTCTTTGCAAAGACGACAACATCCATTCCTCCTCTCTTCTCTCATTCCAATTTCCTTTCAATATAAGTTGATATTCATCCCTTCAGTCTCTATAATTCCTCATGTCATTCGCTGGTCGAACTGCTCTCATAACGGGAGCATCCAGAGGAATTGGGAAGGAAATTGCACTCAAACTAGCCAAGGTCTGGTATCGGTATCCATAATTTTTCGCTATTCGAATTGGTGGAACTGCTAATTGTCCTTCAGGACGGTGCAAATATCGTCGTCGCAGCCAAAACAATCATTCCCAATCCAAATCTAGCAGGAACCATATTTTCGGCTGCTGAGGAAATCGAACAAGTCAGTGTTATTCTCTCTGTATCACTCTCTCACTATAGAAGATAAATATGACAATTTGATAAGGCAATCGTGTGTTGTAATTATTGAGTCATAGATCACACTGATTGAGCCATAGATCACACTGATTGGGACACGAAAAGAGACGGAACTGAGTTGACTACACATAATTGCAGGCTGGAGGAAAGGCTCTTCCCGTTCTTCTCGATGTCAGAGATGAGAAAAATGTACAGGAATGTGTGCAGAAAGCCGCTGAAAAGTCAGAAATGGAAAAATGTAGTTGTAATAATGTTAGATATTTCCAGATTCGGAGGCATTGACATTCTGATCAACAACGCTTCAGCCATCAGCCTCACAGGTTTCACTCTCATCCACTTTTTCTACTCATAATCTGCATCTTCTATTGAGGAACCGAGAAGACTGAGATGAAAAGATACGATTTGATGCATTCCATCAATACCAGAGGCACTTTTCTCATGTGGGAAAATAATTTGACTCTTTTTGAAGTCAACCTTCTCTTAGGTCCAAAACATGCATTCCTTATCTGCGAAAGGGCAAGAATCCACATATTCTCAACATTTCTCCCCCGCTTTTGATGGAGAAACAATGGTTAGTTCCATCATTCCGCATACTCTAATTTCATCCCTCAGGTTCGCTCCTCACGTAGCTTACACAATGGCCAAGTGAGTCTCCCTCACTCTCCAATCCAGTCATTGATCACTCTCGGCGTCGTTGACTAATGAGATTGACGGCCAATTCCAGATTCGGAATGTCTATGTGTGTACTGGGAATGAATGAAGAACTGAGAGTGGATGGAATAGCAGTGAATGCCCTTTGGCCAGTCACTGGTAGGAGGAGTTTCCCATTGATGAGAGGGAAGGATCCATTCCAGCCATTTGGACTGCTGCTATGGAAATGTTGACTGAAGGGAAGGGAAAGGAGGGATCGAGATCTCCTCTCATCATGGCTGATGCTGCTTATGCCATATTGAGCAAGGATTCCACTAAGTGAGGGAAGAGGGGACGAAGGGGAAGAAAGACAGAGGTAATAGGAGAGAATACAGGTACACTGGAAACTTCGCCATCGATGAGGAGATTCTGAAGGCAGAAGGAGTGAAAGACTTTGAGAAATATGCCATGGTTCCAAGTGAGTTGAGGTTGAAGGAGAGGAGAGAAGAAGAGAGATTGCAGATACTCCTCTTGTTCCTGACTTCTTCATCCCAGGAGGGAAATATCACAGTCGATGGTCGACTAAGAAATGAGATCTGTTTATGTATCCATGTGATAGAAAGGATGCGTCGAAGGGGATCATAATGAGTAGTTCAAGTACACCATAAATCTCTCTCTTTCTTTCTCTGTTATTCTCTCTCTCTCGAGGTATGTCCCACTCTGTTATCGAAAAGCCGACTTCATTACGCGAGAATTTACTTGATAAAAAGTACTTCATTGCCCTATTCCTTGTCGTATATTCTTATGCTTTGAAAGATGTTGATTAGTTTCAATTCATCAGAATATTTTTTCCTCAGTGAATCGCCTCTTCAAAATCTCTATCAAGTCAAATGAGATGGTGTGAGATCCGAGGAAAGGAATGATCCCATCATCCATCTCTTCCTTCCATTTTATTCACGACAATGATACCTTATGGATTCCATTCCTCATTTCTACAGAATATCTACCATATGAAATTCGAACGAACTACGGAACTTGGGTATTGATGGAGGTTGTTTCATTATAATCCCCGTGTTTCTCTTTATTTTTGCTTTTTTTCACACTGCAGTTAATTGGCCACATCTTTACTTTTCTCTGTACAGCCTTTGCTATTTTCTTCATTGTGAAGGTATATTCTATTATATTTCTCCCTTGATCTCGTTCTCATTCATTGGAGGTACGTGCATACGATCTCAATCTCGCTCTTCTCCACTGTTATCTTCTTGTTATTCTAAGTACAATCAACGCGTTCACTCGATTCCCACTAATATTGTATGAAGGAAAGTTCATTTCTCGAGAAGGTCAGAAATTTCGTTTGAATTTCATCTCTTCATTCCATTTCAGTCCTTTCTTCTATTGTCATTCCTCTTATGCTTATAAAGTTGTCAGCCTGGTTGGGTATCTATCACTACGTTCATTATATCACCATTGAGAGGTGAATAAACACGAGGGAATGCCTCACAAGGGACATCATTCACGCTCAGATTTCTCGCTTTTTATTTCTCTTATGATTATGATAAAGATAAAAGAGTATGGATAACTGCTCTCATCATTCTCTTCAATTCTCTCATATCCACCTGCATGGCTTATCTGGTTTTATACTGTGAGTAAAGTGGAAGAATTGGATGAGTCTTTCGAATGCAGGTGAAATAAATGGAATCACGTACGTTGCTGGTAATTTCCTGCTCAGTAATTTGTCATGCTTGGTGAGATCTAACAGATATTTTCTCGAATAACTTCACTCAACCGAAGAGAAGAAAATCGAATGGTGGCATTTCGTGATAGGTCGAGATATTCAATTAGTAGAAGATGGCAAATTCATGAGAACTTGGAGTTGGGCAAGGTAGGAGAAGAAGAGGGAAGAGAGAGGGGGGAGGGGGGGGGGGAGGGGGGAGGGGAGCGTGAGGAAATTAGGGTTGGCGAAACGATAACGACATTGCGACTGCGCTACGCGAGGGGGAGGGGTAGCGCAGTCGTTACGATTGTAGCGACTGCGCTACATTTCCCGCTCGCGTATCGCCGAAACATATAAAAGCGAAACGCTAGCAGGGTTCTTTTTGAAGCTACAAGGATCCGGTTATCTCAGATAGCACTGAAAAACATCGCTTATTATAATGCCGTTTTGAACTAAGACCATAGCCTTTCACAGAATTAGCCCTCTTCTCGAATGTCCCTCCAACTGCCCGTTTTAGTCATTTCTGGATCGATTGCACACTAAAAACACAATAACTGGGTTGGTTTTGAAGATGCAAGGACCCGGTTTGTTGCGAAAGCACCGGAAAATATCTGTTATTATGATTCCGTTTTGACCTAAGACCGTCCTCCAACACGGAATTAGCCCTCTCGATTGTCCGTCCTAGTGCCTCTGCTCCCCGTTCCCGCTTCTCTAACCCGTCTCGTCTAGCGCGCGCCTTCTCGTCATATCAAAGCTCCGTTTTCGGTGTTACGCGTGCGGGAAACGTAGCACAGTCGCTACGAGCGTAGCGACTGCGCTACCCCTCCCCCTCCTCTCGGCCAGAGGTAGCGACTGCGCTATGTAAAGACGGCGCGTAACGACTGCGTTAAAGGAGGAGTAAACTCAATATTTTCGTTGGCAAACTAACGACATGGCCCGATAGGCCCTTGAACGACGTTACAAATCCAAAATTTGGGAGCGATTGGTCAATTCTGAGCCGAGAAATCCGCGCGCAGAGTTTCTACAGGGCTCCGGGACAATAGGGCCTGCGAGAGACTCTCGATGGGAAGAGGGTAGAGACGCAGACAGAGCGTGCCCCTGCCGCTCTCCCTCGCCCTTCCCTCGCCCTCGCTCTGTCGAGCACTAACAGATTGACAATAAAAAAGTCGGAAGAGTGGCTACTAAAGTTCGATTCCAATGTGTAGTAGGGATGTTTGCCGGAATTTTCGCTTTATATTATGAGAATCTCCAAGTGCATACTTGCGTTTCGAGATTGCTTGAATAGACCGCATACTGTAACTTTATCGATTTTCCTCTCAAACATTCAGATCTTTCCGAAACTTATCAGGCAGTTACCCGGACACTTGCTGATGCTACGTGTCCAATGTGAAGGCTTCTACTAGCCAAGAACGAAAGATATTGAGAACAAACTAAACAAAATGGAGGTAGATCATTTTTTGCATCATCACAATGCAATCATTTTTAAACTTACGGAGAAGTGGAAAAGGAGATCGAAGCTATACATGCTGATCTGAATGTATGCCAAGTTTCATGCAGATAGCTCATCTGGTTCGATAGCCACGGCCTATTAGATCAATTTTGTCTATCTACTTTGCTCACTCGTCGCAATGTGCACACGATGCCTACGGGCACGGCGCGTTTCGCATGTGAAGGCGCAGTTTATAAGTGCCGTTATCATCATTTGTTTCACCTACAATTTCAGTAGTTTCTTATGTATTTGCTAGCCGTTTTTTTGTTCTTACCTTGCTGAACTTTGATATTTGCTTTTTCCGGTATGGATCACCTTCCGGACCTCAAACAGGCCGAGGCAATCCTGTCAAGAATGCATTCTCTGGAAGCAAAAGACCAGCAGGTCTTCTCTGCTAGAGTGGATCAAGAAGAGGCAGCAGTGTGCCATTGCACTCTCTGTCCCTCTCGTGATCAAGAGGAGCAGTATGACTACTGCTGCCAATCCCTCTTTCGGTTGCCTCTACGAAAGAACGGCCAGCATCTGAGGGAGGGACTCAAGGAAAAGCTAAAGGATCCTTCCACTCCCTGCATCTGCCTCAATCCACTCTTCTCCAACTTCATGCTAACGGATACGATAAATCTCTCTATCGATTGATTCTCACATTTGATCTTTGATCTTTCAGGCAACCGATGCAGCAGTCGCTCTTCGCAACTACGAAACAGGCACGGTGGATATGGATGGGACCACTCGGACGCGGTATTCGAGTTAGACTACCCGCTTGTATCATCTCCGAAGTGCGCAGGAGATGGCCTAGTCATTCCTACACTGGTTTCAAACCCAGTGATGTGCTAGATGATTAATTGATAAAGTAATTGTGAACTATCATGGACCGATATCTAATCGTCGCTATCATGTCTGATTCATGCTACCTTATCTGTCATAGTACAGTAACCCACCGTAATACTACCATTTAATAGATGGAGAGGAGATGTGTTGTCTGCGGAGTAAAGGAGTTTCAGAAGAAAATGCACTTATTCACCCGAGCTCCTGACAGGAGAGTCAAATGGGGTGATTCGGTGTGTCAGACTCCCGAACAGAAGAACGAGCTATATCGGAAACTGGATGCTACAGTAACCCCTTACATCTGCTCGAGCCACTTCTCGCCTTCGGACTACAGTAATCCTCACCCGAACACATTCGTTCTCCGTAATACAGCTGTCCCCTGCTTTGTGGTGAGCATCAACATATTTACATTCAGAAATTATTCATTTCAATACTTACAATTACATTATTTACAATATTTGATTACAATATATTTCAGAGATCTACCGTAATCCTGCCTACCGTTACCCCTCCTCACTCGCTATCCCCTCTTCTTCCTCCTATCGTCCTCCTCCTCTTCTCAGCCGTCTCCCGCCTCCTTGCTGCACGTGCTGCTGCCGCCCTGAACAGGTATTATTCATTGCCTCAGAGTCCAACGATCAAATTAGAATAATAGTAAACACATAGTGGTTCTTATCCAAGTATTTTGCAGCCCAAGGAGATCAAGAAGGACCCCAACTGGAAGCCACCTCTCCCTACTACTCGAAACCTTCCTGATTCCGAATACCTCATGGTTTCGAAGGACTCGCTACTTACTCTCCTCCGGCAGTGCAACAAATGCCAGAAGGGACAGCGAAACCTCTCCTTCCGAATGGAACGATTGGCATTCGCTGTCTCTGGAGAGTCTCTGGAGACCGTTCTCTTTCACAAGTTCACAAGTTCTCTAGCTTATAACGCCTATGCCTGCTTCAGAGAACGCTGACAAACATTAGGGAAGAGGAACTACCTGTTCATTTGATGTCTTGCTCCAGTACCGGCTTCTGGGCTTGCTTCTCTTCCCAGATCTTGCGTCTCCCTGGAAGAAAGGGCTGCGAATGGTGAAAGACAAGCAATAGGGTGCGAAAGCGACTCGATTGTAATGATTCACGATTGTTTGTTATTTTTAAACTTAAATAGCTATTAAAATGAAACTATTCGATCGTTAGTTAGGAGGAGAGGAGAAGAGGAGCGTACGTCTGTTGTTCTTTCAGTAAATCAGTGAGCAAATCAATCAGAACGATGCAGCTAACATAATGATTTCACAAAGAGCATCGAACAGAATGGTTTAGAGTACAAATCTAAAATAGGCGGCGAGAATATTCGAGGCAAAGCCAGGAGTCAAGTGATAAACAACGAAGTTGAATGGGCAACTGCTTGAAAGACATTTGAAACACGAAATGCAGTGCTAAAGGGGTGATATCGGTTTCACTTACTATATGCACGCTTCCTATCTCAATTACTCGCTCATTACAAAGTATAGAACCTCCAAACGTGTAAGAACAAGACGGAACAAACGAGACTTTGGCCACTACTAGGTTTAACTCTCACTCCTCGCTCACAAACAAAGTCACATCGATCAAATACATAGAGGGGATATAGGCGCATCGAATAGGAAATGAAAGCAAAACAGGGAGCGTCAGCTCGCGTCGACGAGAGCTTGTGGCACTACTGCATTTAGCACTGTATTTCAGTTCGCGATTTCAAACTATCACGAACTGAAATTACAGTACTTTGTCATCATCGCACTCGGATTTCGTTGTAAGACGCAGTGACTTTGACGGTCCTTTAAGTGTGCGCCATCGGTGAAACCCCGAACCTTTCTGGCCGAAGTGTCATTAATACTTAGTTCCGCCCGTACTGTTCAGACCGTCTTTTGATTGTCATGTTGCAATTAGTGAGGTTTTGATTCTTACAATACGCGAAGGTTGGTCCGAAAACCGTTTTATCGTTGGGAGGGGGGGGGTGGGGGGGGGAGAAATACTTTCGCAATACGAAAGACGATCGTAGTCGCTGCGAATTTAACTCGATATATGCGAGTAGGAAAGGCGAAACTCACCTGCCTCGTTTACTCGAATGAAAATCACCTCGACAATTACCTCCTTCGACTGCAAGGTTGTACACGTAAGACGAGGATACCAAAAACGAATGAAACCAATAATGCATGCAAAATAACCTGATACAAATGAGAATTCCTGTAAAGAATGAAATGCAGAGCTAAATCCTTTACTGAATACAAATACCTCACGAAAATGTCTATTCGAAAGCATGCTAATATAATACATAACTTACAAAAAAACAGAATAATAAATACACTTCAAAGAGAGGAAACTACAGCACAGTGATCAAACAATTGATATACCCAATAGAAGCCCGACACTAAACAACTACAGTAAACAGCTACAGATTACGGCGAGATAACCTAAACCAGCGAGAAAACATTGCACGCACCATTTTGTGTCAATACTGAGTGTTTCTGCTCCACGAAATGACCTGAAACCCATGTATGGAACACTCTAAATCGAATAATCATGCTCGTGCAAGTTCTTCTGGCTGGCTGTATGTGATATTGTGACAAGAGTGTAGATAGTGCAAATCGTGGTGAGAGCTCACGGCGCCTGCAGCTCGACAATAGGCATTTCCGTCGTCAGTTGTGCGGCGTACTGGGCTGCGATTTAAGCAGCTCCCGAGGCGGTGCTCTCTGCAGCCTCGGCGGCAGCCGCAGCTTCCACAGCCGCACGCATCGTTAACTCATTGTACACTGTAATAGGACAATCTTCAGCCGCTGCGTCTGGCAAATGCCGACCACCATTAGTTGCGCCGATCATACTATTATGCCCGTCCTACCCCGTCAGCAATTGGATTGCCAACTTTGTCTTAGCCTGTCTGTGCCGAGACTTCCAACGTGATACTAGTGACGCAGAATCGAAAAGTGGCTGGCGTCGGAGACCCAGATTGTCTTGGCTCAATCACTATGACTGATCAGCTCACCGATGGCCGCTTGCCCGACAATGAGGTATGTGCTCAGGGCAAGAACGACAAAGGTGAGGGTGGTGGAGGTGACGGTGATCCACTTCGAATGGCGGCCGACGCAGTGTCTGATCGGCTTCCACCGCCTCATCACAGAGCGCAAGTGGGGCCTCGCCACCAACCAGCACCGACGAACTCTCGAGTCTGCCTGCAACAGCGATGAATGTTTACTTGCACTCAAAAAAATTGAGAAGACGAATCATTTGCCGATGGGCAAACAATGGACGGAATTCGCTTCGAGTGTCTCGAGCTAAACCATCACTCACCTGATCATCTGCATCGTTTCCGTCGTCCATATTGATAGCTTCCTGTCGCAGAAGGCGATATCCGAGTCGGTTGCGACCACTCTGAAGGGTTGGTCGTACGACTGCGTAATTTTTAATGGTAAAGTAAACGTGTAAGAGACAACAAACAATGAGCTATTCACCAACCGGCACTGAGAGCAGAGACTGGAGTGACTGCTTGATCAGGTCCATCTTGTCAGTGGCGAGGGCGATCATAGTTTTGACCAGTCCAGTGACCTCCGTCTGAAAGCAGATTTTGACTGTTTGCAGACACTGTACATTAACTTACGTGACGCCGTCGGCTCTCCCTGCGGTCCAATTCATCTCGCTTCTCCCTCTCCTCCAGTTCTCTTTCTTCTCTGCTTTCCTTCTCCGGCTGCTCCACTTCTCTCACGCAGTACCCCACGAATGCTTGCAGGATTGTGTACGCACAGCAACAACCCAGCAATGCCATTATGAAGCGATCTGCAAAGCACACTTTCTTCTGAGCAGTGCGAGAACACAGAACAAAGCACGCCTTATTTTTTGCTCTCGCACTTTTCTGCCGTCGAGGGGGGCACTCTGTGGGATGCAGAATCACTGTTGTGTATGGGACTTACACAGGATTTAGATAATAATAATAGTATTTATTAGACAAGGGAAAAGGTCACAAGTCGTGACGACGACAAAAGAATCGAATGACGCAAGAGAGCGTCAGCGAGGGAAGTACACCAGACGCGGTGGTGAGGTATCGTAAAGGTCGCGTGTACACACGCGTTACTCGCGTTGGAGGGAATAGCGTTGGGGCATACTTATAACTAGCAATTAAAATAGTGATAATTGCTATACCCAGCAATCACCAATGACAGCAGAACATGTACAAGTATTCGATTGTATTATTTCCAATCATTTCAACCCCAGGTATATGACAAACTCACTTAATACGGAGAGAACACCTTGTTTGGGCGACGTCGCCCACATGGCTCCGATGCTATACGCAGCGACCGATATCATCGTGCTGTAGGCACCGGCCTGTAATTGTGCACTCAACGTACACAGCTTTTCCGTGCGATCTCGGATTTTAGGCGACTCAAGCAAAATATGCTGCTCGAACAAGAAATCACTAATGTTGCAACTACTCACCAAGTCGAACCCGAAGGCTTGCAAAATGATTCCGACCGTAGAGGAGAGTCCCGCTACAATTTAAACAATTTAATGGACTTGTAAATTTGAGCGAATAAGGAAAAACATCATATGTAATACAATTTTTGATAGAATATACAGCTGCATTTTTTCCTGTATATTTGCAATTATCTAGGATATGCCAGCTTACTTACAAACAACAAACACCAGGATCGTGATGTAGTTAGGAAGTCGAGCCAGAGTGTACCCAAGGAGGTTCTGCAACGACTCGAATAGTGCATCACAAATAATTCAAAATAGGGGTAATGATCTCTTCATTCTGCACACTCTGTATGTCTCTCTCTCTCTCTCTCTGCAGTCGAGTCTTTAAAACCCTTTAGAAAACGAAGATACCGCGACCCTTATTTCGAACAGTAGAATCGACCATTGAATTGTTCACAGTTCGCTATAATTCATATGTAAAAAAATGGTCTCAAAATATTGTCATGCCCGTTTGAAAAGAGTCCTTGAAAATCATCGACAACGTATTCAAAATAACTCACTGCAGACTCAGGAAGGCCATTCTGGAACAGACTAAATGGGTCAGTGGAGTAGTTCTTCCACACCGAGTATTCGGTCGGAGGCTAAAATGTTGTGTAAATTTTGTTTTTAGTTCTTTCAGTTCAGGATAATTGGCAATCTCTTGAAGAGGGATGAAATGACGTTACTGTGGATATTGACATCTACGCAAAATCATTTGATGTATCTGTGCAAAATTTGTCATTTTCAGATATTGTAGATCCTATACGGCCACTTACGTAAACGCGAAGAGACTGTGTAGAGAGATTGAACTGTGCGACGATGCCAATTAGGGAGACACAAAGATAACAATCATTGAAATCAAAAGGAACGTTGTCAAACTGAAATGTAATTCGTTCGTTCTCTCGACATTTCTTATTTTTCATTCAATTAATATGTAAATAAAGATACATAATAGACAAAAAATATTTTAATAAGTATTCAATACAAGTTTTCACTAATCGCGAATGATTCGTATATGAGACGCAAAATTAGTGGAAATGATATTTCTTTTTAATTATTGATTGATATGTTCATGTAGTTCTCCTTCGTTTCTTTCATTCTTCGCAATAAAAATGTGTGATGGCTTGCTGGATTCTCATCGATTGTAAGATTAGAATGCGGCAAGCGTGTGCACACACAAATCAATTAATTGACACTGACATTGAACGGGCATGACGAAGTGACAGACACTGAAGATGTAGATCGGATGAGGCCTTGATTATCGATCTGATAGAAG
Organism: Pristionchus entomophagus; assembly: GCA_036245825.1. Classification (NCBI taxonomy): domain Eukaryota; kingdom Metazoa; phylum Nematoda; class Chromadorea; order Rhabditida; family Neodiplogasteridae; genus Pristionchus; species Pristionchus entomophagus. Next base: position 27,769,517 of record BTSX01000004.1, read on the forward strand.
ACGCAATTGTGTAAACGTTTAGGTGGATAGACATATGAAACGTGTCTTCATGCTACGAATCAAATTCGCAGTGTTAAGGCGCGAGTATTTCAAAGACGTCGAATATATTCTTCAGTGAGTAAATGGTAAGAACAACTCACAATACTATTTGGGGAACCTCCCGTTTGGATGACAGGCGTGGTTCTGTAATTTCATAGTTCCGATTACTAATTTCAATACTTGCCAGCACTTTCAACTTTATTGCACTGGAAACGTCTTAGCGTTGTTACGGTAGTGATATATTGAACTGCTTTATGTCATAATATAAAGGAAATCTCACGAGTAGCAGCTTGCCACTTTCGGGAGATAGAAGGCTTCGTTTGAGAGGGCCATGTTTTTGAACCCTCCGTAGTCGCTCGGATTCCATCTTACCCGAGGATGCGAGATGTTCTGAATATCAGTTGGTCTGTTTTAGCTAATAAACATATCAAATTTTTATAGTCATAACTCGGTACTACTGACAGCAAGCTGGCTATCGGAATCAAATTTCAATGGAAACTGCTCCTTTGAGTCTCAATAACACCATTTGTTTGCATTTTTGTCGATATCTGCCATGCGAGAAATTGCTGAAAAGGAATTATTGAAAAATTTGAAATTAACAATTAGATCAGGTTTTGCAATGAGGAAATGTAATTATTCTGAAAATTAATTGGCCAATTTTTTTTATCTTATGTCCAAAAAGACTATACGATCCGACATCTCTACCAAGTTTACCCAAACACGACTATTTTTTGATCACGATCACTATTTGCTCTGAATAACTTACAACGTCGAGGGTAAACATCACGTCCAGAGTTTTTGCGGTTTCGTCCTGAACGAGACGAAATAAACTAACGATCTTAGTATAATATACAATTTTTTATCTGTACTATGATTCCATACATTAAAAGCAGATTTGCGAATCTCACAAAGTTAATGAGACACTTACGACTTTTCTTATTGTCAGCAGGGTAATGGCGGCATGGACGATGAGGGCTGAAGAAATGTATATAACGATTCAATTTGACGCATTTAATTGCCGGAAATGTTCTATTCTAAAATAATACGCATTTAATTGCCGGAAATGTGCTATTCTAAAATATTACGCATTAAATTGCCGGAAATGTGCTATTCTAAAATGTAAAATTTACGCAAAGGCAGCGTATCTTGTGACTACTTCAGCTTCCAAATAATGTGTCAGATGTTTCAGAAACGTGATGCTTACAGGTATTCTTGAGATACTCGTCTCCGGCCTCCTTGAGCTCCGCAGTAGCGAATGCATTGAGGCGAAGGAATGGGTTGGGGTCAGTGGATGGCAAGATAGGGGAAATAGCCGTTGTAAGAGGAGTAGAGGATAGAGAAACAGAGGCAAGAGGGGAAGGAGGAGGTAGAGTGACAGGATTATGAAGAGGTAGAATAACGAGAGAAGGAGTGGCAAGAACAACGTCATGGTTAAGGTGATTAGGTGGTAGATGAGGAGAAACAGGTGATAGATCGAGAGGAGGAGGAGGAGGGGGAGGAGGGGGAGGAGGGGGAGGAGGGGGAGGAGGAGGAGGAGGAGGAGGGGGGGGGGGGGAGGGGGAGGGGGAGGAGGAGGGGGAGGTGGAGGAGGGGGAGGAGGAGGATATGGTACCGCATGGGTTGCCTCGAGGAGACAAAGGATGACAAGGAAGGTGATCATCTCAAATCGCTCTGAAAAAAAGGTTTAGCAATTGTTGTATATCGTACATGGTGGACAAACCGTGACAGATGATCATTTTTGGCCATTTTTGACTTTTTTGACTTCCAGCGAATAATCACTAATAAATTCCAATTTTCATTTCATATTTTTTGTCCACCCTTGTTTACGGGAATCGGCCGGGCATGTCCTGGTGAAATATTCCTCTAACATGGAGAAAAGTAACTACAGTAACCCAAAAAAATCAGTTCGCATTCGACAGCGTGACTTTTTCAATTTGGAGCCTCAGTGCTCGCTCTCGGTCGTTTCGCTCGTTGTATTTATCGATTTGTTGGTTTATTCACTGTTCATGGTGCTGTTCTTGGCATAAGGAATCATCAGGTGCCTAGTACCGCTGCTGTTTGACCTACATTGATGGTTCTCCGCAGTCTGTTTTAGACGCTCTGCTTTTCCGCGCATTTCGTGTGCATTTGTATTGGTTTATTGGCTCCGCTCTTTGATGTAATTATGTTAAAATGATAATGCGCAGATGCGATCGGTCGGTGCTGCTGCAGCGGCTGGCCCATCTGCCGTCCTCGTCGACCGCTGCAGCCGCCCTACACACGAGCTCGCTGGCAGCCCGCAACAACTTCCTCCAGGTGTGATTTACCCACTTATTCTCACTTGTTTTATTATTAAAACATACGCACTGATATTATAGCAATTATGCACTGCTTTCACAGTGCATTTCGTAGCTTTGAAATTGGTTAGCACCTGATTTTGGTGTGTTGTTTCCGTGTACCCGTTACTAACCTCATTTTGACCTACTTGCAGTTCATCCACGAACGAAATAAGCCTCCCGAGCGACGATCACGCTCCAAGGACAAGAGTCCCATCACCGGCTACAATCACTTCAAGGGAATCGTCCTCAAAAGTTAGTTTATAAAAAAAATGTTTACTTGGAAAAACAACCCGATTCGTTCATTCTTATTGTTTATTGAATAATATGTCCTGCTGATTACCGACTCCTTGGTGGCTTGGAAATTAGTTACTACTAGAAGTAAGGCAGAACAAATTGTAATATCAAGGTTATTCATAGTAATATCAAGGCTTTTTACAGTAATCTCCTGAAGTAATCTGATTCCATTGTTGTCGTTATATTGTGAGAAGTCCTTAGGTTTCATTGAAATAAGTTTCATCTATTCTTTAAAGACAATGAGAAATGCAGTGATTCTAGTTGGGGGTCAGTAGAGTGACTAGGGCCCACTCACCAACAGAACCACAGCTTTCTTGTATCATTAGTGCGAAATCATGGCTTGTAATTGCAATATAACATGGCTCGAGAAAAGGACGATTAGGAAAACTGTCGAGAAGGATCAGAGGGAGGCAAGATCCGGAAGTAATCGTAACCAAGAAGCTAATATGTCTCTCTTCAGTGGTAATCCGTCATCCGAAGCAGCCGAACTCTGGCAATCGCAAGTGCGCCATCGTGCGACTGAGCAACGGAGCCGAGGTATATTTTAAAATATTTATAATAGTAAAATTAAATTGTTATATTTATATTCTTTATTCGCCAACGCTTTTATGGGACGGGGAGTAGAGTATGATTGAGTGCGGATGATATTTGTGCTTGAGGTTGATTTTGAGACTTTGAGCTTGACGTTTCATCTATTGCAGGTGTGCGCCTACATCCCGAATGTCGGACACAACCTTCAGGAGCACTCACAGGTCGGTCGCTTTAAAGAAAATCATTTATCGTATCAAATCGAATTGGGATTCATTGAACTATGGCTTTCAAGATTACCCTACTCAAACCACTTCACAAAATTGCCTATATTTGCTATTCAATTCGGAAGCTTACATTAGGCTTACATTAGCTAAACAAAGTTAGTAACTATTTTCGTAAAACTGCACTTATCCTAGACCTATTTTGGAAATGAAAAGTATTTACAATTAGCTATGGGCGCACGATGCAAATTGCTTGTAGGTTATCCTCTCATTGTTATTGTGTTAACAAATAAATCATACGTTGAAAACGATTTGAAACTAGATTGTTAGAGAAAGTATGGCACAACTATACTGTAGCTAACTATAGAGTATCAATCGATGAAACCTTCTCTCTCCCAGTATCTGACTACCGTATGCTATCACAACCACCGTAACCTACTCCTACTTCAGGTCATGGTTCGCGGAGGTCGTCGACGAGATCTCATTTCCGTCAAAGCCAATATCATCCGAGGCAAGCTCGATTGTGCTCCAGCCGGAGGCAAGTAGATCGACACTAGTATTGTTCATAGTAATCGTTTCCTTGTTTGTCGTTGATAAAGTGCTCCAATAATGCTCTGATCGTATTTTAACAAAGAATATTTATCAAATCAAGAAATGAACGGACATGGTAGTAAAATGCGTATAAGGATGTGGATAAAGCTCACGTAAACTGATATCGGGTCTATGCTTGTTATTAAAGTCAACATGGTTGGAATTGCAATAGGATTGCATTGAACACAATCAATGAAATGGACACAACAGATGAGGTAGGTGAATAACTCAAAATAACATGTAACAAACTTAGAAACATTCGAGACCAAAGGGATAATTTACGCCTCCTGTCCGCCCATTCCATTGGCCTCACGAGCCTTGATCTTCGCGAGAAGCTCGGGCTTGATCTTCAGCTCCTTGGGCTGTTCCCACGGGAACGACTCGTGGCCGAAGTGGCTGTTGCGAGCAGTCTGCTCGAAGATAGGGCACTTGAGTCCGAGATCCTGCAAATTATCCATCGTTACTACTTTAAGCCTAAGATTCCGTGAATAAATCTTTTAAGCACGTTTGTATGCCTAACTTCAGGAGCTTATTCAAGAGCAACTCTTTATAAGCCAAAACTAGAAAAAAGAAAGAGAGAAAATGCTCACCTTCATGATGAATCCGGGTCGGAGGTCGAAGTTCTCGTTGACAATGCTGAGCAGCTCGAGCTCGCTCAGTGGCGAGGTGTTGTACGAGACGACGGTGATGGAGAGGGTCTTGGCCACGCCGATGGCGTACGACACTGGACGAGGCAGCGGAGGCAGACGCCTGCCTTCACCAGCGACTTGGCCACCCAACGGGCACCGTACGCCGCCGATCGATCCACCTTAACGCAGATTCACATTAATATCCAGTATTCGTAGCATAGTAAAAGTATTTGTAAATGTAGATCACAAATAATACCAGGGAAGAAGGCATACTTTCATTGCCAAAAGTGAATAAGACGTGGTCAATACTAACCTGATCTCCAGCTCCAACATCTTCCTCGTTCTTTCCGACGTGGACACCGCTAGCGATCTCGGGCGCCTGCTGCTTGAGTGCAACAAGCACATTGCACGTCTTGTAGTCGAAGCCTGAGAAAGTACACTTTACACTCTCTCGACACATCACTCTGCAGCGATAAACAGAGAAGAGCATTGTGAAATCATAGGAAAGTTCTATTTTTAGCAGTGGATGCATGTACGAACCCTTGTTGGAATCGTCGAATCCGATCTTCTTGACGGCGTTTATGACGAGACTCTGGTAGTCGACGACAGCCTTGCTCGTGATTTCTCCCGCCAGGAGAACCATTCCAGTCTTGGTTACAGTTTCTGAAAATTGAAGCAGAGAACCGTGTTATTTCCATCCCCGGGCAGTGTTTCAATCTTCGCCCACCCAAATATGATTCAGCTTACCGCAAGCGACCTTGGCGTTCGGGTCCTGGGCGAGGTGCGCGTCGAGAACCGTGTCGGAGATGATGTCGCACATCTTGTCGGGGTGCCCCTCAGACACGGACTCTGAAGTGAACAGGAAGCGCTGCGCACTGCCATCAGATGCAACGCATTTATTAATTCTTTATTTATATTATCTTTATTTTTAAATATACCTCGGCTCCGTTGCTCAGTCGCACGATGGCGCACTTGCGATTGCCAGAGTTCGGCTTCTTCGGATGACGGATAACCACTGAAGAGAGACATATTAGCTTCTTGGTTACGATTACTTCCGGATCTTGCCTCCCTCTGATCCCTCTCGACAGTTTTCCTAATCGTCCTTTTCTCGAACGATGTTATATTGCAATTACAAGCCACGATTTCGCACTAATGATACAAGAAAGCTGTGGTTCTATTGGTGAGTGGGCCCTATTCACTACTGACCCCCAACTAGAATCACTGCATTTCTCATTGTCTTTAAAGAATAGATGAAACTTATTTCAATGAAACCTAAGGACTTCTCACAATATAACGACAACAATGGAATCAGATTACTTCAGGAGATTACTGTAAAAAGCCTTGATATTACTATGAATAACCTTGATATTACAATTTGTTCTGCCTTACTTCTAGTAGTAACTAATTTCCAAGCCACCAAGGAGTCGGTAATCAGCAGGACATATTATTCAATAAACAATAAGAATGAACGAATCGGGTTGTTTTTCCAAGTAAACATTTTTTTTATAAACTAACTTTTGAGGACGATTCCCTTGAAGTGATTGTAGCCGGTGATGGGACTCTTGTCCTTGGAGCGTGATCGTCGCTCGGGAGGCTTATTTCGTTCGTGGATGAACTGCAAGTAGGTCAAAATGAGGTTAGTAACGGGTACACGGAAACAACACACCAAAATCAGGTGCTAACCAATTTCAAAGCTACGAAATGCACTGTGAAAGCAGTGCATAATTGCTATAATATCAGTGCGTATGTTTTAATAATAAAACAAGTGAGAATAAGTGGGTAAATCACACCTGGAGGAAGTTGTTGCGGGCTGCCAGCGAGCTCGTGTGTAGGGCGGCTGCAGCGGTCGACGAGGACGGCAGATGGGCCAGCCGCTGCAGCAGCACCGACCGATCGCATCTGCGCATTATCATTTTAACATAATTACATCAAAGAGCGGAGCCAATAAACCAATACAAATGCACACGAAATGCGCGGAAAAGCAGAGCGTCTAAAACAGACTGCGGAGAACCATCAATGTAGGTCAAACAGCAGCGGTACTAGGCACCTGATGATTCCTTATGCCAAGAACAGCACCATGAACAGTGAATAAACCAACAAATCGATAAATACAACGAGCGAAACGACCGAGAGCGAGCACTGAGGCTCCAAATTGAAAAAGTCACGCTGTCGAATGCGAACTGATTTTTTTGGGTTACTGTAGTTACTTTTCTCCATGTTAGAGGAATATTTCACCAGGACATGCCCGGCCGATTCCCGTAAACAAGGGTGGACAAAAAATATGAAATGAAAATTGGAATTTATTAGTGATTATTCGCTGGAAGTCAAAAAAGTCAAAAATGGCCAAAAATGATCATCTGTCACGGTTTGTCCACCATGTACGATAGTAACTATATTCCATTTTAGTTAATACACGAATGATGTCAATTACCCCTTATTGAGATTCAAAGAGGCTACTTTGAACATCTCAGTAATAAGTCTGACCCAACGGACTTACTGTAGTGATTATCGTCAACCTGCCCCGTGGCGTCCTTTGAACACCGTTTCTCCCGCCACGCTATTTCCCTGATTGATACTCAGTTTCGCCTATTCCATTTGACTCGTGTGACTTGCCACTAGAGTCTCGCTCCCTCGTCTAGTCATGATGTAGTCTTCCTCTCGACCCCCGACCCGAGTAGTCGTCGCCCCCGCGCTCTTCTACCGGGCATCTTCCACCGTTGTTCTATTGCCTCCCTCGCCCGATAAACGTCTAAGTGAAGTCACTCTCCACTTCCCGTCACACTATAAGGACACAAGCTCTTCAGTATCGATCCAGATACATATCAGTGCCGTTGAGGAAAACTCGGACTCGTTAAAAGGTTCAATTTATCATCTTTTCTTGTGTTTCTTGTTCCTGTGTGTAGTGGAGAGATCAGGTTGCTGGTCCCCACGAGTGTCTAGAACCGAACCAGAGAGCAGGTGTCTGCTCCAGAGTTCGCGTTTCTAGGTGACTACATGCTTGAGAAGCCAATTCTCAAATGGCAGATTTCACCCGTCGCACAAGAAGTGCTGCCCAATTTTCGATTTTGTCACAAATTGAAAGTGCAGGTATGACAGGCGGTGATGAAATTGCCAAGCAGAGAGAGAAGCCGACCGAGGCGCTGAGCAAAGTGCTCATAACGGCAATCGCAATGATGACGAAATGGCTGATCAGTCAGTCATCGGGGGCATCTTCCCATCAGAACCCGAATGAAATGTCCACAACGACAGTGAACGCGATCGAATCGCGCATTCAGGAGTTCGTTTGCTCCCCTGAGGGCAGATTATCGATGGAGAGAGGATGGAAAGACAGAGAGAAGAGCAGACTCAACACTCCTCACTGGCATTGGAAGGGAAACGACCCCTATGAGTTGAAGACCAACGATCCCAATGAGTCCAAGACGGGCAAGCGCGAAACGTCGCGCGTCCCAGTGCAGGAAGCGTGCCACGAGTCATGGCAAGTTTTTCCGCAAGGCAGTCCGAAAAGTCAGACAAGCGCGAAAAGTCGCGCGACCAAGCTAATAAGCCGGAAAATTTCACAATTGTCAAGGTCGTCGGTGCTGCGATTTCAGCAAAGGTCAGAGGACCGAAGGCTACAATCGAGACCGATGAGGTTACAACACCTCCAGTAGGACCTGAGGCAACAGTCGAACACGTTGAGGCTACCACGCCTTCGACAGTGAACCGATCGATACAAGGATATCGATCAATGAGACGTCCCATGAGGGAACCACAGTACGCAAAAGCCTCCCTCGCCCGATAAACATCTAAGTGAAGTCACTCTCCACACTACAAGGACACAAGCTCTTCAGTATCGATCCAGATACATATCTGCAATGTTAAGTGGAAAACCTCTCAGCCTGACGGGCATCATGCGTATATTTAGTAAAAACTTTTTGCAAAGTAAGCATTAAGATAACGTTCGTGTATTGTGACCATTGTGGTAATTCTTCCATCCTGTCCCTGTTGTATGAGCCACTTACAGAGTCTGTAATACAAACTAATCTAGCATATGACCGAACGAACAAACTCGCATCCCATCCATCCTCGTACCGGACTAGTGATGACAATTCGGAATCCGACTCTCCTCAATTTGCATGCTCTCTCGTAGGTTAGAAAAAAAGAGAGAGCCTTCGAAATTAGGATTCCGATTTGCCATCACTATTTCGAGCTTTCTGAATAATCTGCTCCTATATCTCTTAAGAATTTCTCGCAAACTGAACGTACTACGCTTTGTATGCCAAAATAATTACTTTGCGCGTATTCTCCTTCTTCTTGCGTTCGGAATGGTATTTTACTCAAATTGAAAGGTGAGCGAATATTTGTTCTATTTGTTCAGCTCTAAATTTTACTCTCATGCATTCTCTCAACATCGCATTAAAATATTTTTTCAGGCATTTCCAAAAGGAAATAATGTCTCATCAGGCCTAACGAGTTGAATGTCTGGGACGGAACCACTATACTATGTAAAGTATTTTTGTGATCAAAAGAAATAAACAAAAGTCGGAAAACAAAATTCTTCCAATTTCACTTGCCTGCGATGTGAGTTGAAAACGGTGGGAGATAGATGATTGAAGAGTTAGGGGCAACGATGGATTTCCGAAAGCTACAATTAATAGGTATTATTATGCCGCGATAATGATGGATGAATGCCAAATTCTTAGAGAAGGAGTGAGCACTTAAATTAAGGCGTTATTCGATGGGAATCTTGAACTGTGATGCAAAAATCAAATTTATTGACTTAATTTTGTGCTTGGGCCACTATTCGCGCTCACAAGCAGTGAAAAAGATGTTTCTTGATCCGCAGGTGGGGTCAATTGGCATTCAATAACTATGTTTTCAATCCAACTTTGAAGCTACAGCAAAAATTGAGGCATGTAAAGTGAGAAATGGGGCCCAAATGGCAAATATACATAGAATAGAATAGATTTATCATGCGATATCACATGTAATTGGGGGTAATTATAAATGGGGAAATACGGGAGAAGGTGCTTTGATGTATCATTTCTTCTCATCAAGCATTGCCATCATGAACTCTGAATGAGACGTAGGAAGATTACCTTTCTGCAACATGGATATTATACGTTTAGTGATTCTATGCACATATGAATTTTCTCTTAGTTTTAAACGCGCAGTATCTACGACAACTTTATACCTAGCACCACGAGTTCTTGTTTTTACAAGTGTGAAAAAATCACGCATAGATGATGCGAGCTTTCCTTTACCAAAAATCATCTGGTAAGCTAATCTCGCGTCATTAGCCGTTCTTCTATACTCAAGAGTATGTAGTTGTAATTCCTTGTTCCTCTCATAATGACTTGGTTTATTATGGTAGGTATAGTTTAGCGCTCTGTAGAATATCCTTCGAGTCACTGAGTTTTGAACTTTTTCAATTTTATGACGATCAGTTGAGTTGATCGGGCGCGAAACACTAGAACTGAACTCAAGAGTAGGGCGCACGTAAATACAGTATGCATTTACAAGCGTCTTAACGTCGTTAGTGAGTAGTGCTCGAAAAACTAGGTTAGATTTAGTTTCAGCATTTTTACAAATTGTTTTTGTGTGGTTTCTCATTGAGAGGTTGGTATCAACAATTATCCCAAGGTCCCTAACGCAATTTTCGCAATCCAATAGTTGATTACCCACGTAATATCTTTTCTTTGGGTTCTTCTTACCTAGATGGATAACACTGCATTTATGATTTGCAATGTCTAGCTGCCATGTATTACTCCATTCCAATATATCGTCAACACTTTTTTGTAAACTCACCGTTTCTATCTCGTCTGAGAAGCATTTGAATATTTTTAAATCATCAGCAAACGAGTAATTGTTACAGTTATTTTCGATCAATATCTGAGGAAGATCCGATATGTAAAGATTGAAAAGAATTGGTCCCAATACTGACCCTTGAGGAACACCACTCGTTACATTTTTGGATTCAGAAAGAATATTTTCAACGCGTACTTGAAACGTTCTCCCCGTGAGGTATTCTCTTATCCATTTTGTAGCCTTATCCGGAAAGCCCATTTTGGAGATTTTCTGTATCAATTTTGGATGGCTGACAGTATCAAAGGCTTTAGCATAGTCGAAATAAACGACGTCAATGCTTTCACCTCTGTCAATCGATTTAGACCAACAATTGAAAACCTCAAGCATTTGAGTTTCAACACTCCTGTTTTCCCTGAATCCATATTGAGATTGTGGGAAAATATCAAACATCTCACAGTCTTCTATTATTTTCTTAGAGAGACATTTTTCAAAAACTCGGCAGAAAAAGCTCGTAATAGAAACAGGTCGATAATTCAGCGGGTCACTATACGGTGGTTTCTTCCGTAAAGGAGTTATTATTGAATGTTTCCATCGTTTAGGTACCTCACAGTTATCATAGGCCTTATTGAAAATCATTTCGAGAGGTATCGATAGAGGGACTGCAATTTTCTTAATGAAATAAATGTTTATGTTATCTGGTGTTCTACACGATGAATTTTTCCACTTCTCGATCAAATTACATATTTCGTATCTATTGAAAAGTTCATCATATTCTCGTCCCACAATCAACTCTCTTTCATGAATGAAATGAGGGGTAGTTCCATTATCTTTCGTGAAAACACTCGAAAATGCGTCTGCAAGTGCATTTGCCTTGCCATGATTAGACTCGCACAAAGTATCTTGTGCATCGATCAAGGGATCGATATTATTTCCCTTGGTGTCATGCAATTTTGATTTTATATAGCGATAAAACCCTTTTTTGTCAGCACTTGCTAAGAGTACTTTTTCTCGATTTTGTGCATATTTTTGGAGACTTTTCGTACAAAGTTTATGAGCCCTTTCAAATTCAAGCTTGTACATTGGATCATTTGATTTTACCCATTTTTGCCAATAGAGGAATCTAAATTTCATCATTTTCTCAATATAGGATGGAATAGGGATTCCATTCAAGTTTACTCTTACCATCGGAACATGTAACTCTATCATCTGTTCAAGTATGATAAGAAGTTTCTCATACATAATATTCACACTGTCATCTGGCCGGAAAAAAGCAAACCAATTAATTCTAGCAAGAGCTGAGTTTATAAGCTCGTAATTTCCCTTAGAGAAGTTTTTTCTTGATCGAAATTTAGGAGGTTTGTGATCTATCAGTAGTTCAAAAGTCAATGTTTGATGATCAGAGTTTCCTAGCGGAGGTGTGACTTGAACATTGTTTATTAGTTTATTATCGTTTGTTAGAACCAAATCAAGAAAGTTTGTATCACGTGTTGGCAATATAACAACCTGTTGGAGGTTACACACATCTATTATATCTTTGAAATCTCCACCAATCCCTTTGTATTCAATTTTGTCATCTAGTGGCCATTTTAAAGAAGGTATATTAAAGTCTCCCATTATCACACTCGAATGTTGACAAACCATGAAGTCTTTCATTGTTTGCCACAATTTTTCACTTTCGCTTTGTGAAAGAGCAGGAATTCTATAGACCACGAAAATACGCATTAAGATTGAACTAATGTTGGCATCAAAAATAAGCACTTCATATGAGTCGTTTACTGATTCTTCGAAAACAAGTTTAGTCTCAATACTGCAATGAACGATAGCGCATACACCTCCTCCTCTTTTTCTCTTTCTATCACATCGAAGTATTTGGTATGTTTTCGCATTATCACCTAGGGTCATTCCATCAGGGATGTTTGACTTCAACCAAGTTTCTGAAAAGGAAAGAATCGAGTATTTTTGTTCATCAAGTAACATTTTAATATGATTGTGATTATTTACATTTAAAATAGAACGAATATTTGAATATAATACATGAATTTTAGGGAATTCCTTGTCCAGACATTCATCCCTTTTTAAACAACATACATTCAAGACAAACATTTCAATGGGGAGGTGGACGCCTTAATTAGTTGCAATTTGCGAATTCAGAGGCAAGCCTGGTGTAGAAAGAATGACGAAAAGAATGAAGGAAACGACAGGAAAAGGATACAGAATTTTCACCCTTCCTCCTCCCCCCCCCCCTTTCAACGAAAAAGAGAATGAAGCGATTTCTTGAACTGCCAATACCTGTCTAATGTGGTGTTAGTTCTCAGGAAATGGTACTGGAAAAAGTAAAAGGGGCGTTAGTTTACTCGGAAAAAGCTCTTTGAAAAAGCAAAACATTTGAATTCCCGAAATTTCATATCTTGATTCCCTGTAGAGACTTGAAATTTTGGTTACCATGTTCAGAGGGTCCATAAACCTCATAAAACAATTTTCAAGTCTCTAGCTCCACTGGGGACCGAGATACAAAAGTGCGGGAATTGAAATGTTTTGCTTTTTCCAAGAGCTTTTTCCGAGAAAACTAACACCCCTTTTATTTTTTCCAGTACCATTTACTGAGAACTAACACCACATAAGTCTTGCGGAAGGCAAGGGAGGGAGGAAGTTCTGATTTATCTCAACACATACATGTAACCACGGGTAGATGACGTAACCTGTTGACCGACATGCAACTGAATAACCTCGATATGTGAGCTATATCACTATCAATTGCAGTTCACGCCTATAACCTAATAATCGACCAAGTGCGGCTCTCAGTTGCAGTGCCATTTGTCAACCCTTCAATATGATCTCAGAAAAGATTGTTTTCATAGGCTAATTATATTTTTCGATTCTTTAACAACATGTACAAATCGTTTTACGGTAGCTTGCGTCACTAGTGTTGTCTCAATCTCAACTAGAAACAACTAGCTCATATGAATTGGTCAAAACTCTACTAATTTAAGTGAACTTGAAGCTTTTTGCGCATTGATAGATCAGATCCGACTTGATGTTTTAGATTCTGAAACTGTGTAATTGTGTTACCGAGAATGCTGAAAACGATGGTTGTGATCCTAGCTCCATTTTCAGGTACTCGACTTGGTTAGAGCTAATTCAATGTGTGAGTGCCTCATTGAGTTGATTAAAACAACATTCCCATTAAAAAGTCTGTTTTTTGTGAACTGAAAGGAAGAATACACGACGCGTTCTCCCTACACCTCCCCTTCCCCATCTTCTCTACATCTTTTCCTTTATATTTTCTCCCCTTTCCTCTTCTTGCCTAACCTCTCTGCTTGTGCTCTCTTGTTCCGCACGCTATCTCCCTGTGGAAAAACAACCACGTTTCATTGTATTTATGATTAGATGGATTACAACTGCACCTTCACTCTCGACCTGTATAATCTGTGAAAAAGCTGGGAGAAAACCTCGTGACAAAAATTGCGAGCTTTTTCGATGAGAAATAAACTGTTTCTCTTGTTTACACACTCTATTTTCTCTTTCTCTAACCTTCCCGTCGAAAACCTCGTCCGAAAAGCTGCGAGAAAAGCTCAGAGAAAAGGTTGCAGAAAAGTTAGCGAAAAGCGAGAGAGCTTGTGTTTGAGGAGAGGTTAGAAGAAGTAAGAACTTATTTAATTCCTCTGTGCTCTCTCGTTTCGCGCGCTCTCTCGCTTTTCTCTAACTTTTCTGCCACCTTTTCTCTGCGCTTTTCTCGCAGCTTTTCTGACGAGGTTTTCGACGAGCTGGTTAGAGAAAGAGAAAATAGCGTGTGTAAACAAGATAAACAGTTTATTTCTCATCGAAAAAGCTCGCAAATTTTGTCACGAGGTTTTCTCCCAGCATTTTCACAGATTATACAGCTTTCCTCTCCATTGCCCACGCGGAGATGGTTTTCATGGAATAACTCGGCTCGGAGATCAGTTAGAGACTAACTCTAAAAAGCAAAAATGTTATTCAGACCGAGACAAAGGTATTGAGCTCACATTTGGACTGGTGCAAACAATTTGACAGATCACCCTGCGGTCTCTACCTGTGTCAAATTACGTTGGTCGTTATTTTTTATGCAGTCGTTTCAACTCTTCCACTATCCGGAAATTTGTCGAAGAGGAGATGAGTACACGATATGGCTGACGTTTCCCGAATATACTTTGATAAACAAGGATTCATCGAAAATAGAGAACGATTATCCATTATCCGTTATCCTTTCTTGACCAGCAGATGAAAATATTGGTGAAAATCAAGCTATGGAGATAGAAGAGTAAGAACGCCAATCAATATGGGATCTGATAATCTTTATCTGAAGTTTTAGTGGGTTGGAATGATATGGTGATGAAGCTGTAGCATCATGTTGAATTGCTTAGCGACGGCCTGTAAGGTGTGCAATTAGTTTCATCAGATCCGCATTCTTTGATAGACATAAACCGAGTGTGCACTGAGACGGGGTTGGCGAAAAGGATAGAGGAAAGTGGAGGTGATTGCACTGAATAATGATAACTATGCTCACGCTCTTGATCTATCTCACCCCGTCCCTTTGAATCGAGGAATCAGGTCCAAACCCCCGATACCGTCTAGACAACACTAGATCATAATGCGCTTCATTGTGACCATCCATTTCATCATGTCATTTTAGTGACAACTCTAGCACTAGGCACTTTGGAATACGAGTTGCTGATTCAAAACTTTAGTTTTCCAAAATCCTGATCTTACCGAGGATTTTGTCTGCGGCATCACCGGACACGGCGACGGCAACCAGGGCGACGATCAGAAGGACGACAACGAGAACTCTCATATCTGTAAATATTTATTCAAATCGATGCGAACAAGAAAAGAATCGAGCAATGAAAGCAACTAAGAAATGGAAATAGCAGTGTCTCTGCGCATCGATCAGCCCCCTTTATATCAGCAGAATATCCGATACTTCCTCTCACTTTCGTGACCGCCCACTAGGCGATGGATCTCTAAAGGGAGAAAGAGTTTAGAGAGGTTGCAGAGAGAGAAAGTAGCGGATTGAGAGAGAGAGAGAGTCGTGTGCAAAGGAATCTTGTTCGTGTGCCCAATTAATTCCGATCGAAACCGAGGTCGTAATCGATTCGTATGGTGTGACCGATATGAGCAGAGAAATTGGGGCAAATCGTGTGAAGGTCAGCGATTGTTTGAACGGGTAATCGAATGACAAATGCAGATCACATGACTACGAAAAATGCAATTGAACGAACAAGGAACTGTTTCAATAAGATTCATTCGGAATGAAACAACGTGTCAATTGACAACATTTGTGCCATCATGAGCGTCGTTTCTCAGATAAATTTGATCTAGAGTAGCTAAGCGCTGCATGTCCTAAAGGTGATGCAACATAGATCAACGCCAATTTTTGAAAACATACTTCAGATATCATCCGTTGCATAGAATCTGATATAAAAGTGAAGGAAAGAGTAAATCGAGCATCACTGTTGTGTATGTTAGAAAAGTGAAAGGCACAGATTATGCATTACGGATGGCTTCGCAATAATTGCTCTCTTCATTTCACACACTCTCTCGACAGGTCGACTAGTTTGGGCCCTATCTCTCGACAGGTCGCAATGATTCGCTTGGATATATTTCTGTCACAGAAACTTACATATTCATAATAAACAATTATTTATTTTATGAATGTGGAAAATGCACTGTTTTGAAGAAAATATAACTTCCGCTTTCAATTTTGAGCCAAAAAGTTTTTAAAAAGTAGTTAGCGAGCCAAAAGCGAGGATGCTGGCTATGTTTGCTTTCGAGTTTCCAATGACAGCTCGGGACTCAAAATTGTACAGTTGGCACACTTGAAACAATTCCTTGTGATGCCCAACGCACCTACTAGTTATGAACTGACTGTGATCCATCTTCAAAATATGTATTATGCAATAATTTATTGCCTATCGAACATTGATGCATGAACCTTTTTCAAACGTGAAGGAGCATGAATAAGTCACACATAAACCCTGGTTTTGGTGTGATCATGAGAAGATCCGCAATCCACGAACAGCAGTGCTCGGAAGGCAAACGCCAACGTGGATGCGCCAGCAAGAATTTTGCCTGAGAATAACGAATAAGCTGTATCATTCAATAGAGGCGAGTTTTGCATTATTGATTGAATAGAGATAGAACAGTCCGAAATTATCTAGTCACAACTACCGATTTCATCCGCAATGGTGACCGGTAAGTTACACCCGTACTCTGATCTGTCTTGTTTACCCTATCTTCCCCCTTTCTCCTCTCTCCCTGTGAGAACAGGGAGGGTTCTAGGTCACCATCTGTTCATGCCTAGTGCCAGTCTCTAGTCGCTTCTCTCAAAGAGAATGGTCGCCATGTGAGGAAAAAAATCCGCAGATGAAGATGATTCCACCTATCCGTAGTTCGCGCATCCAACGATAATAAAGACGGACTCACATGGCATATAGTTCCTCAAGCTGGCGTCCTCGACGATGAAGAACGTCAACGTGAAGAAGGTGAAGTCTTGAACGCTCTGAAAAGATGTGTTTTCATGTTCGCTTTTCATTTAGTATTATCAGGTTGGTCAGAAAGTTCCCGCGGGTTTTAATTGTTTTCGTTTCTGACCTTTGATGTTGTTTGGGTTTAGCCAATCAGCATGTGGTTTTTCACGTTCGCTGAGGCTTTGTATACTCTTTATAGCGCACATAATATCAGGGCTGATAGATCAGTAAGATGAACGGAATGGAAAGCCTTAGTCGCCACATTCGACCATGAACCATGCGCATTTCTCCGAGCAGTGCGCCGTGGAGAACAGTGATAGGGCCCAACCTGTGTCACATTTGTAAAGTACGATGACTGATGATTATAATTTAGTCAGTGCAACGGTTCATCTACTTTAGACATGTTAGATATTTGAACCTAAAAATATGTTGTGTAAGTCTGAAAGCGACCAAAATTGGTTTCTTTGGTTGTATTCACGAGCCGATAGAAAAGGAGATCTGAAATATGTTTTAAGGTGAAGTACCAATCTTTGTGAGTTCACAATATAATTTTGGAAAGGATCGATATCTATAATAATAATGAGCGGAATCGTTTAGAATTCAAATATCGAATTTTGACCATCGAATTTCACACATTCGGCAAGTATCTGACTTCCCTACGCATTGCAATGCGAATAATTTGCGGTTAAAATAGTAAGCGACCCTTGCTCTAACACGTATATTTTTCGAATAATTAAAAAATCGTCAGGTTTCATTTAATCTGATGTTTTCGAAAACACCGAAAACAGTATTTTTCGGTATTTTATGGCATTTTTGTTGTTGTTGCAAAACATCTCGCTTCTGACAGAGGAAGCTGAGCAGGATTAAAAAGTTCTATATAATGCATAGACCCGTGGTTAGTGAATCGAGCGCACTTATGTTAAGGTCAGCATCTCCATCACCGCGCGGGCAATGGAGAGGAAAGCTGTATAATCTGTGAAAATGCTGGGAGAAAACCTCATGACAAGATCAATGAAGTGAGAGATTTGATTGATAATTTGCAGTCAGTTTAGCGGGAGCAGTGTGTATGATGAACCTGATCTTTCATAAAGAAGACGTAATGCTACTATTTGCAAACGTATCCGGATGTATCTCCAAATATTAGGTTGGTCAGAAAGTTCCCGCGGGTTTTGAGTGTAACATTTGAGTTCATCCATTTTGGCTGTTTCAAATCTCGATGACCTTTCACCGAGGCATTATGTAGAAGCATACTCCAAAAATACTACCATAGTATGAAATTATGATAGGCCTTCCGGGCTTGTGAGAAATAGAGGTTAAATCAAATTCGATATATTCACGAAAAATGAGTTTTTATACTGCGAGGTTGCGCTTTCTGACTCTAGCATCAGAGATGCTGACCTTAACATAAGTGCGCTCGATTCACTAACCATGGGTCTATGCATTATATAGAACTTTTTAATCCTGCTCAGCTTCCTCTGTCAGAAGCGAGAGGTTTTGCAACAACAACAAAAATGTCATAAAATACCGAAAAAAAAAATTTTCGGTGTTTTCGAAAACATCAGATTAAATGAAACCTGACGATTATTTAATTATTTGAAAAATATACGTGTTAGAGCAAGGGTCGCTTACTATTTTAACCGCAAATTATTCGCATTGCAATGCTTAGGGAAGTCAGATACTTGCCGAATGTGTGAAATTCGATGGTCAAAATTCGATATTTGAATTCTAAACGATTCCGCTCTTTATTATAGAAATCGATCCTTTCCAAAATTATATTGTGAACTCACAAAGATTGGTACTTCACCTTAAAACATATTTCAGATCTCCTTTTCTATCGGCTCGTGAATACAACCAAAGAAACCAATTTTGGTCGCTTTCAGACTTACACAACATATTTTTAGGTTGAAATATCTAACATGTCTAAAGTAGATGAACCGTTGCACTGACTAAATTATAATCATCAGTCATCGTACTTTACAAATGTGACACAGGTTGGGCCCTATCACTGTTCTCCACGGCGCACTGCTCGGAGAAATGCGCATGGTTCATGGTCGAATGTGGCGACTAAGCCTTTCCATTCCGTTCATCTTACTGATCTATCAGCCCTGATATTATGTGCGCTATAAAGAGTATACAAAGCCTCAGCGAACGTGAAAAACCACATGCTGATTGGCTAAATCCAAACAACATCAGAGGTCAGAAACGAAAACAATTAAAACCCGCGGGAACTTTCTGACCAACCTGATAATACTAAATGAAAAGCGAACATGAAAACACATCTTTTCAGTGTAGTATGGATGTTTGCCGGAATTTTCGCTTTATATTATGAGAATCTCCAAGTGCGTACTTGCGTTTCGAGATTGCTTGAATAGACCGCATACTGTAACTTTATCGATTTTCCTCTCAAACATTCAGATCTTTCCGAAACTTATCAGGCAGTTACCCGGACACTTGCTGATGCTACGTGTCTAATGTGAAGGCTTCTACTAGCCAAGAACGAAAGATATTGAGAACAAACTAAACAAAATGGAGGTAGATCATTTTTTGCATCATCACAATGCAATCATTTTTAAACTTACGGAGAAGTGGAAATGGAGATCGAAGCTATACATGCTGATCTGAATGTATGCCAAGTTTCATGCAGATAGCTCATCTGGTTCGATAGCCACGGCCTATTAGATCAATTTTGTCTATCTACTTTGCTCACTCGTCGCAATGTGCACACGATGCCTACGGGCACGGCGCGTTTCGCATGTGAAGGCGCAGTTTATAAGTGCCGTTATCATCATTTGTTTCACCTACAATTTCAGTAGTTTCTTATGTATTTGCTAGCCGTTTTTTTTGTTCTTACCATGCTGAACTTTGATATTTGCCTTTTTCCGGTATGGATCACCTTCCGGACCTCAAACAGGCCGAGGCAATCCTGTCAAGAATGCATTCTCTGGAAGCAAAAGACCAGCAGGTCTTCTCTGCTAGAGTGGATCAAGAAGAGGCAGCAGTGTGCCATTGCACTCTCTGTCCCTCTCGTGATCAAGAGGAGCAGTATGACTACTGCTGCCAATCCCTCTTTCGGTTGCCTCTACGAAAGAACGGCCAGCATCTGAGGGAGGGACTCAAGGAAAAGCTAAAGGATCCTTCCACTCCCTGCATCTGCCTCAATCCACTCTTCTCCAACTTCATGCTAACGGATACGATAAATCTCTCTATCGATTGATTCTCACATTTGATCTTTGATCTTTCAGGCAACCGATGCAGCAGTCGCTCTTCGCAACTACGAAACAGGCACGGTGGATATGGATGGGACCACTCGGACGCGGTATTCGAGTTAGACTACCCGCTTGTATCATCTCCGAAGTGCGCAGGAGATGGCCTAGTCATTCCTACACTGGTTTCAAACCCAGTGATGTGCTAGATGATTAATTGATAAAGTAATTGTGAACTATCATGGACCGATATCTAATCGTCGCTATCATGTCTGATTCATGCTACCTTATCTGTCATAGTACAGTAACCCACCGTAATACTACCATTTAATAGATGGA
The DNA here is from genome assembly GCA_036245825.1 of Pristionchus entomophagus. Lineage (NCBI taxonomy): Eukaryota > Metazoa > Nematoda > Chromadorea > Rhabditida > Neodiplogasteridae > Pristionchus > Pristionchus entomophagus. Next base: position 27,789,954 of record BTSX01000004.1, read on the forward strand.
GAGGAGATGTGTTGTCTGCGGAGTAAAGGAGTTTCAGAAGAAAATGCACTTATTCACCCGAGCTCCTGACAGGAGAGTCAAATGAGTTGATTCGGTGTGTCAGACTCCCGAACAGAAGAACGAGCTATATCGGAAACTGGATGCTACAGTAACCCCTTACATCTGCTCGAGCCACTTCTCGCCTTCGGACTACAGTAATCCTCACCCGAACACATTCGTTCTCCGTAATACAGCTGTCCCCTGCTTTGTGGTGAGCATCAACATATTTACATTCAGAAATTATTCATTTCAATACTTACAATTACATTATTTACAATATTTGATTACAATATATTTCAGAGATCTACCGAAATCCTGCCTACCGTTACCCCTCCTCACTCGCCTATCCCCTCTTCTTCCTCCTATCGTCCTCCTCCTCTTCTCAGCCGTCTCCCGCCTCCTTGCTGCACGTGCTGCTGCCGCCCTGAACAGGTATTATTCATTGCCTCAGAGTCTAACGATCAAATTAGAATAATAGTAAACACATAGTGGTTCTTATCCAAGTATTTTGCAGCCCAAGGAGATCAAGAAGGACCCCAACTGGAAGCCACCTCTCCCTACTACTCGAAACCTTCCTGATTCCGAATACCTCATGGTTTCGAAGGACTCGCTACTTACTCTCCTCCGGCAGTGCAACAAATGCCAGAAGGGACAGCGAAACCTCTCCTTCCGAATGGAACGATTGGCATTCGCTGTCTCTGGAGAGTCTCTGGAGACCGTTCTCTTTCACAAGTTCACAAGTTCTCTAGCTTATAACGCCTATGCCTGCTTCAGAGAACGCTGACAAACATTAGGGAAGAGGAACTACCTGTTCATTTGATGTCCTGCTCTAGTACCGGCTTCTGGGCTTGCTTCTCTTCCCAGATCTTGCGTCTCCCTGGAAGAAAGGGCTGCGAATGGTGAAAAACAAGCGATACGGTGCGAAAGCGACGCGATCATAATGGTTCACGATTGTTTGTTATTTTTAAACTTAAATAGCTATTAAAATGAAACGATTCGATCGGTAGTTAGGAGGAGAGGAGAAGAGGAGCGTACGTCTGTTGTTCTTTCAGTAAATCAGTGAGCAAATCAATCAGAACGATGCAGCTAACATAATGATTTCACAAAGAGCATCGAACAGAATGGTTTAGAGTACAAATCTAAAATAGGCGGCGAGAATATTCGAGGCAAAGCCAGGAGTCAAGTGATAAACAACGAAGTTGAATGGGCAACTGCTTGAAAGACATTAGGGGTGATTTCGCTTTCACTTACTAGATACACGCTTCCTCTCTTGATTACTTGCTCATTACAAAGTATAGAACATCCAAACGTGTAAGAACAAGACGGAACAAACGAGACTTTGGCCATTACTAGGTTCAACTCTCACTCCTCGCTCACAAACATGAACTATTCGCGTCACATCGATCAAATACATAGAGGGGATATAGGCGCATCGAAAAGGAACAGAACTGGAGCAATTACACATAAAATAATTAAGAAAATGAAAGCAAAACAGGGAGCGTCAGCTCGCGTCGACTAGAGCTAGTGGTACTACTGCATTTAGCACTGTAATTCAATTCGCGATAGCAAACTATCACGAACTGTATTACAGTATATTGTCATCATTGCTAGCGGATTTTGTTGTAAGACGCAGTGACTTTGACGGTCCTTTAATGCCGAATTACCGACCCTAGAGGAAATGCCCTATCAGGACATTCGATTGCTCCTCTTCGGAAATGCAGCACAAATAGCATTCTACCTCGCTTTATTCTTCATTCCACCGCTCTTTCTAGGTATTATTGTTCTTCTTTATTTGACGAGCACATATCTAACCACGACCTAAGAAGAAGAAAAAACGCAATAGAAATCAGAGATTAGCAGTTATTTTGAAATAGACTCGTCGAGTGGATATTCCCGGTATGTGTACTGTACAGGGCATATCACCGGGAATATTCACTCGACGAGTCTATTTCAAAATACAGGCTACAGGCTGTACAACCCCAGCGTGAGAGTTAAGGTAGCAATCCCGAATGGTGGTCGACTCTCGAAACAGGCAAGGCCGTATTCCAATTGGCATGTTCTTAGTGAATCTTCCCATCATAGTCCATCCAATATTCCTTCCATTGTTGCGTACATCTTCGTCACTTTGGTATTCCATCGACATCGAGTTTATATCAAAATGAAGCTAGGATGGATTGACGAAGAGAGTAGAAGATCAGCATCGAATCAACGACAAATCAATTCACCTTCGACAGATGAATACTTCAATGCATTGAGAAAAGCTTGGAGTTGATTCTATTGTACGTCATTTTCTCTCTGATAAAGATCTTTGTCACATCTCTTCTCTTACGTAGACATGTATCTTATCTGAATTGAGACTAGGTGAAAGGAGTGTGAGAAACGCTCACAATCGAATGTCTGTGTGAGAATATCTTCTCATTCAATTTCATTATTCTAGTGAACAAAATTTTCTTCTACGAGGATGAAATGATTCCTTCTACGTCCTCTGCCTTCCATTTCTACCATGATAATTATACATTTTGGATTCCATTTCTTGTTTCTCCTCATTTTCTACAAGATCTGATCCGCTACAACTACTTGCTGTGGATCATTATAGAGGTTTTATAGAAGTAGAAGAGAAGATGAAGAGGTTTGATTTGAACTCATCGGTCATTTCGTCTCATTCATATCCAGCCTCTTCGTAGCTTATGTTATTTGGAAAGCAGGCCATTGATTTCAGAATACAAGCTTGTGTTGTATCTATTTGATCAGACTCGTTTCGAGGGTCAAAAGTTTTTATCAGACAACCACTCCACTAGTAGATTTTCTGGTGTATTTTTACTCGTAGACATCGATTTTCTACATTAGAGCTCATGAAAGTGCACACGAAAAAAGTTGTGATCGAAAAACAGGGTCATTTCAGCCGAAATCGAGAGAAAGTTCGAAAATTGAAATTTCACTCGAATTGATGGTTAGTTCGCAAAAAATAACTTAATCTAGAACATATAGTCATAGAGCGAAGTTCTCTAGGAGAATACTCTCTATATGCCTGAAATATCAATTTTCGAACTTTCTCTCGATTTCGGCTGAAATGACTCGGTTTTTCGATCACAACTTTTTTCGTTTGTACTTTCATGAGCTCTAGTGTAGAAAATCGATGTCTACGAGTAATAATACACCAGAAAATCTACTAGTGGGGTGGTTGTCTGATAAAATCTGTTTTGACCCTCGAAACGAGCTTGATCAAATAGATACCTCGGTAGATGTTCTGACCTCTATAGCAAAAAATGCCTTATTTTTAAAATTCTAAAAAAAATAAATTAGACCTAATTTTCGATGTAGAATCCGAATATGATAGCTAGAAAGTGCACTTCAGACATATAATTTTTCTATAGCTCGATTTGTACGATTTTCGGCCATAAATGTCGGGTTTTTGACCTTAACTTTTCCAAATCATCGTTTCATGAGCTCTAACATAGGAATTCGTGCTCTACGAGTGAAAATACGTCGGACAAACTACTATTCATATTTTTTGAGATATCGACTTTTTCGACCCCCAAAATAGGGGGGTACGGTAACTCTGCCAAAGTCGACCTGAGACCTTAGCTTTTGGTGCCTGCCATAATCCCTTGCAACCCCCATTCCAGGAAAAAAGTATGGGAGAAATCTATTTTTTTGCCATCCGAGGACCCTTGCACAAGTGCCCCGCTAGCTCGTGGACGGTCTCTTAAGTATATGGTTTCTTTCCTATGAAATCTCACAACTATCAAAAGGCTAATTTTTATTATTTCTTTCTATGATATATAATAATTTTTTATTATTATTTTTAGATGAAAATAACCAACATAGAAGGTTCGAGAGGATATGATATAAAAAATATTTTTTGAAAGTAGTGCAGGGAATGGCACTTTTCTACTAGTTCTAATTGTATTCAAACTATCCATTTGGATGAGCCTCAATCATTATGTATTTTATATCACAATTGATAGGTTATTCTATGAAAATCACGTGTCAGTTTACATATTAACAGGAATCTGGCACTGAAGTACGCATCAGATTATGATGCCCGATAACGGATCTGGATATCATTGGGGATTATTTGTTTTAACAAAGTACTTACGTCAGCCATCTCATTTCTTCTGGTCAACGGTACTAATCCAGTGTAATTTTAATAACACTAAATTGATTTTGAAAAGGGGTTCTGGACGGTTTCTTATTCATCACGATTATTTTATTTCTCAGTAACTATTTATGTATGCGTGGTGAGAAATTGATTATGGGATGTTTGTTTACTGAGAATCAAGGTATTTTCACGAATTACGGCTTTGAATAAACAAGAGGAGAGAAGACTCATTCAATTTTCTAAGGAGGCTCACTATTCAGTGGCTAAAAATGGCAAATCAGAGACAATATCAATGTTGCTAAGGCGAATTAACAATTCGACAGAAGAATAGAAGATAATCGACCTGTACAATTTGTGAAAAAAGCTGGGAGAAAACCTCGTGACAAAAGATGCGAGCTTTTTCGATCAGAAATAAACTGTTTCTCTTATTTAAAAACGCTATTTTCTCTTTCTCTAATCAGCTCGTCGAAAACCTCGTCCGAAAAGCTGCGAGAAAAGCTCGTAGAAAAGGTGGCAGAAAAGTTAGAGAAAAGCGAGAGAGCACGCGAAACGAGAGAGCGCAGAGGAAGTAAACAAGTTGTTACTTCCTCTAACCTCTCCTCAAACACACGCTCTCGAGAAAATAGCGTGTGTAAACAAGAGAAACAGTTTATTTCTCATCGAAAAAGCTCGCAACTTTTGTCACGAGGTTTTCTCCCAGCTTTTTCACAGATTATACAGGTCGAATATCAGGAGATTCTATTTCTTCTATTGGATTAGCTGGACTCATTGGATTTTTCATGGACTTTTATTCTTCCTCCCTCCTGTAGTTCAACATAAACCAAACCTCTAAGATCTGAATAAGATAATAAATTCATTCAGAGGATCCCAAATGGAGATCGGCATTGCAGCTGAGTAAAGCAATATTCCAGCTGATTACTTCTTTGTGATCTCTACGATATTAATCTCTAAATATCTCTGAATTACAGTGGCTGCGCATCAGGGTTTCTACATAATCCAGAGTATGGCATCTCAGAAACAGCGCCATTATGCAAAGTCGTTGCTTGGAATGAGAATAATAGCTAAGATGTTAGTGATTGCTGTAGATGAACAAATGAATAATGATAGAGTTATTCCACAATTAGATCAGATCTGTTCAAGGGACGGGTCAAACAACAGACGAATACTTCGCGAGTATCAAATCATCTTGGAAATGACGTCGAAAAGTGTGAGAGTTGAAGTGAATAAAGCGACGCCACAACTTTCCTTTCTCTTATCAACAGACAACATTCACTCTTCTACAAGTTCTTACAATTAGCATAGATGGAGGGAAAGGGGGGAGGGAGAGGAGGGGAACGGGAGAGGAATGGAGAGGGGAGGGAGGGGGAGGGGAACGGAGTCAGAAGAGATAGCATCGAAATGAACTCGATGGGAGGAAAAAGAAGGAGAAGCGAAAACACTTCTATAAATGCAACAATGAGAACGGAGTCGGGAGTGCACTTCCATTCTCGTCTCTCTCCTTCGTCATTTCTCCTCTCTTCTCTCCATTAGACGATGGTTCATATCTGGGAGAAGGATCCATTCCCTCATGGAGATCCTCGTCTTCCTCATCATATCTTTCCTCCTAGACGACTCACTCCTGATGATCTATTCAAGAAGACTGGAGCGAATGTATGGAAGGTCAGTCACTCTTTCTTCCCTCTTCTAATATCTCTTCTCTTATGTTCTAGGTCAATATATCTGATCCAGTAAGTGTGAGCAAGCGAGTTACAACTCTCAAACTGGAAAGGGGATTCGGTAGAGAGGATATATTCATCGTCGATGCTTCCAGTTTCAATAATTTCTCTGAGAAGGCAAGAGATTGTCCTCCAACAAGATTGGAATCTATCCCACCTCTTGTAGTTGGATGAACTCTACACAATTCGAGCCCATAAGGAAGAGCAGGCAAAGATGATATTGGATGGAGAGGCATATTTCGATATTGAGAGTGTAAGTCATCGATCAAGAGATGAGCGTCATCTCATTTATATTGAGGATGATACGTGGATTAGAGTACTCTGTGAGGCGGGAGATCTCATAACAATTCCTGAGAACAAGGCATTCAGAATGACTACCACTCCCAAGGTCAACTAATTGATAATAAAAACTCGCAAACCGACAATAGAAAGCTGTTCAGTGAATGATTAACTGACTTTGCAGAATTTCATCAAGATGAAACGTTTTTTCAAAGGAGAAGAGTAAAGAGAAGAAAGTGAAGATGATTGAATTGATGCAATAAAGTATTCATCTGTTCGTTTTCGGTAACATCGTACTGAAAAGGAATCATATTATTTGATACTGAGTAGTAAAGAGGAAAAAAGCGGAGAGGGAGGCTCCAATACCATATGACAAGGATCGCGAGTTACGCGACCTGGGGGGGGGGGGGGGGGGGGGATAGAAATTCATCATCTCCGATCCGGATGAAATTATGAACCAAGGTACTAGAAATGAAGCTCTACAAAACTGCGTTGGCAGAATATTTTTAAAAAAATTGTTTACGAGTACGGTAGGGTCAAACTTGTCGGGTCGAGACCAAAACAGGAAATTTCGCCTACGAAAATTGATCATAACTTGCTTCAAAATGAAGCTAGAAACGCATTCTTTTTTCAGAATGTAGATAAAGTAACCCTCTAAAACTTTAATGTTGAGAATTTCATTCCGTCTCGCTCACCCGATGAAGGGCGGTCAGTTGTGTGAAAATTATGCATAACTTTTGAAATCGGAAAATCTACTCTTTTCTTTTGTGGCCGATTTATACCCCCTACCATATAGTTTTAATCGCCAGAATACTAGAACAACAAAACTTTGCAAAAAAACCGCACTCGATTTTGTACGAAAAAGTGACAATTTTGACGGTTTTTCAGGTATAACTTTTTTCATGCATGTTTTCATGCATTCTCATATAGACGGAATCAGCACACAGAAATACACCAGAAACTCCTATAGAAGTATTTCTTCGAGATAAATTTTTTTCCGACTCTTACCACTTTTTCACCATGTGGTCCGATTTTTTTCTTTAGATTTTAGGTCCCTTATCGTACTTGGTGGGCAAACCGTGACAGATGATCATTTTGGGCGATTTTTGACTTTTTTGACTTCGAGCGAGTGTTGACTTATAAATTCCAATTTTTCATTCTTATTTTTTGTCCACCCTTGTTTACTGGAATAGGCCTGGAATGTCCTGGTGAAATATTTCTCTAACATGGAGAAAACGAAAGCCAAAATGCAGTGATTACGGTAGTATAGAGTAGGTAGGTAAATCCTACCGTAATCCCTCGTTTATTTTCAATTTTCATATTTCTTTCTTTCTTTTTTCTCCAGTTTAGAGAAATATTTCACCAGGACATTCCAGGCCAATTCCAGCAAACAAGGGTGGACAAAAAATAAGAAAGAAAAATCGGAATTTATAAGTCAACATTCGCTGGAAGTCAAAAAAGTCAAAAATTGCCCAAAATGATCATCTGTCACGGTTTGCCCACAAAGTACGATAGGTCCGATTTTGGTCGAAATTTGTTTGTCTCAGAATCATGTCGCAATAGAAATTTCTGTCTTATTTTTGAGCGTAGAAAACTAGAGCTCATGAAACCTCGAAATAAAAAAGTTATGCTCCACAAAAAATCCTAAGAAAAATTTCTTCTCTATTTTGGTTATAACTTTTTTATTTCGAGGTTTCATGAGCTCTAGTTAGCAAATTCGTTTTCTACGCTCAAAAATAAGTCAGAAATTTCTATTGCGACATGATTCTGAGACAAACAAATTTCGACCAAAATCGGACCTAAGGGACCTAAAATCTAAAGAACAAAAATGGACCTAAAATCGGACCACATGGTGAAAAAGTGGTAAGAGTCGAAAAAAAATTTGATCTCGAAGAAATACTTTTTTTGGTGTATGTTTCTGGTGTATTTCTGTGTGCTGATTCCGTCTATATGAGAATGCATGAAAACATGCATGAAAAAAGTTATACCTGAAAAACCGTCAAAATTGTCACTTTTTCGTACAAAATCGAGTGCGGTTTTTTTGCAAAGTTTTGTTGTTCTAGTATTCTGGCGATTAAAACCACAAAAGAAAAGAGTAGATTTTCCGATTTCAAAAGTTATGCATAATTTTCACACAACCGACTGCCCCTTAATCGGGTGAGCGAGACGGAATGAAATTCTCAATATTAAAGTTTTAAAGGGTTACTTTATCGGCACTTCTCTGTTTTTTGGCCCACCCACCTCTGCCTCATTTCCATTCACACTTACTATTCACATTTCCCATCACTGCTCTCACTCGGAACGGTCTACGCGCGCGCCTTTTCCAATTCAATTAGAAATAAGTTCAATAATAATTGAACAAAAATCAATTATCCCCTCGCGCTATCTTTCCCTTCTTCCCCTGATTGGATTATCTCTCTTTAATTGCACACTCTCTCGTCTCCCTCATTTCCCTCTCACCTCGCGCGCTCTCCCCTTCTATAAAAGGCACGAATTCCCCTTCACCAAATCAGTCGAGCACTCTCCTCTCTTGAGAAGAGTGCGGGGAGCCTTGCCCCCTTCGGCTGAGTCCTCCCCTAGAGGGAGGACATGAGGGGTTCCCCTCAAAAATGGGTGGGCCAAAAACCAGAGAAGTTCCACTTTATCTACATTCTGGAAAAAAAGAATGCGTTTCGAGCTTCATTTTGAAGCAAGTTATGATCAATTTTCGAAGGCGAAATTTCCTGTTTTGGTCTCGACCCGACAAGTTTGACCCTACCGTACTCATAAACAATTTTTTAAAAAAATATTCTGCCAACGCAGTTTTGTAGAGCTTCATTTCTAGTACCTTGGTTCATAATTTCATCCGGATCGGAGATGATGAATTTCTATTTCCGCAGACCCCCTCTAGTGGTCGAAAATATCGCGATCCTTCTCATATATCGGGTTGAGGAATAAGTAACGCTCGTTTTTCCAATTTCAGATTATGACCTCTCCCGTCTTTCTAAATTGTGCAATTTTATTCCGGTTTTTGATGATCGATAAGGGCTTGGATACTCTCTTTAGCGCACACTATATCATATATCTCCGATCATTTAGGCGATCACAATGGCTGGCTCAATTCAAAGTTGTCGCACCTCACCCTGAGATTTTGACAGCTCAGCACTGAGGGAAGAAGAATTATTGAGCCACAATTAAGCTGCAGTAGTAAAGTATCATGGTTATACATTACACTGATGATATTCAGAGGAATATCCAAGTAAAGGCCTGTGTGAGATATGCGCCTAACGAGAGTGTAGGATTTTCAGTTACTGACCGAAAGAAGTTTTGCTAGCAGTGTTTTCTTAGCAATAGATCTAAAGACCTCAATTATGCTTGAAAGTGGAGTACCTTTCCTGTTGAAAATATGGACGAATTTTGCTAAGTGTGGAGCATTCTCTTTATGAGTTAAATTGCTCGTAAGTCCGATATCGAAAAACAAGCCTCGAAATCGACATTTATTGCTATTTCCTGTAAACCGTACTAATTGAATGTAAGGCCTTAGATGGATAAATGGACGAGCAACTTTTGCACTATCATCCACCAAGTGGCCACAATTATAGAATGGCTACTATGTCTTGGGTATGGTTTAATCCAAAGTCCTCAAAACACGCATTTCTTTTGATTCCGTCGCAAAATAATATTTTTGGAAAACTGTTATTTTTCAAATAGGAGCATAAGTAGCACCAAATGTTAATAGTGATAATATAGCTCCATAGTGAGTGACTGGAGCGCACTAGTGTATAGGCCAGCACCTTCGATCCTCAAGGTAGACAAATAAGTTAAGTGAACTGCAATTTTTCACGAACGTTCCCCTTGAAACGTCTATAAAAATACAACAATGAATCGAGCACCATTCTCACTTCACCATGGAAGAGGTGTAATATCGGGCTGCTCACCTGAGAATGTGTGAATTTACCGAACAGTTTCCACGTTAAATTACACAATTTCGAAAAAAATCTAAAATTTTCGAAAATTATCAGGTACATTGAAATCTAAATTTCTCTCCTACACAGGAAGCGTGATATTAATAATAATAACAGCTATGATACTCGAGCATACCCTGAAAAATTGCTATAAAGTCAGCTCGTTTAGATTTGATTGGCGGGAGATATATGAGCCCAAACACGATGCTCAAAAACAAGCGTTACTTATTCCTCAACCCAATACTTTCTCTCCCGTCGAACATTGAATTCCCACGTGTTCAATAAACATCTCATTGTCACCTCTGATGTTCCGGAGTGTGCGAATGAGTGATGTGTAGTCATTTGAGGGCGATCTCCGTGCTCCCTCCTTCCCTTCCTTCCCCACTCTACCCCTCCCCCCACTCCTCCTCCCCCCCCCCCCCCCCCCCCCCTCTCCCCCTCACCCTCCCCTCCTCCCTCGTTGCCACCCCTACTTCCCTCTCTCAATAGTCGTGTTCCCTCTTCGCTTATCTCTATTCCCTACACACTTTCCAATCTCCATCAGTCAGAATCTTCCTATATAAGAGAAGTAGCGAAGAGAGGAGACAGGAGTCTCCATAGTGACACCACAATGATATTCTATTGGGTTGAGGAATAAGTAACGCTCGTTTTTGAGCATCGTGTTTGGGCTCATATATCTCCCGCCAATCAAATCTAAACGAGCTGACTTTATAGCATTTTTTCAGGGTATGCTCGAGTATCATAGCCGTTATTATTAGAAATATCACGCTACCTGTGTAGGAGAGAAATTTAGATTTCAATGTACCTGATAGTTTTCGAAAATTTTAGATTTTTTTCGAAATTGTGTAATTTAACGTGGAAACTGTTCGGTAAATTCACACATTCTCAGGTGAGCATCCCGATACTACACCTCTTCCATGGTGAAGTGAGAATGGTGCTCGATTCACTGTTGTATTTTTATAGACGTTTCAAGGGGAACGTTCGTGAAAAATTGCAGTTCACTTAACTTATTTGTCTACCTTGAGGATCGAAGGTGCTGGCCTATACACTAGTGCGCTCCAGTCACTCACTATGGAGCTATATTATCACTATAAATATTTGGTGCTACTTATGCTCCTATTTGAAAAATAACAGTTTTCCAAAAATATTATTTTGTGACGGAATCAAAAGAAATGCGTGTTTTGAGGACTTTGGATTAAACCATACCCAAGACATAGTAGCCATTCTATAATTGTGGCCACTTGGTGGATGATAGTGCAAAAGTTGCTCGTCCATTTAACCATCTAAGGCCTTATATTCAATTAGTACGGTTTACAGGAAATAGCAATAAATGTCGATTTCGAGGCTTGTTTTTCTATATCGGACTTACGAGCAATTTAACTCATAAAGAGAATGCTCCACACTTAGCAAAATCCGTCCATATTTTCAACAGGAAAGGTACTCCACATTCAAGCATAATTGAGGTCTTTAGATCTATTGCTAAGAAAACGCGGCTAGCAAAACTTCTTTCGGTCAGTAACTGAAAATCCTACACTCTCGTTAGGCGCATATCTCACACAGGCCTTTACTTGGATATTCCTCTGAATATCATCAGTGTAATGTATAACCATGATACTTTACTACTGCAGCTTAATTGTGGCTCAATAATTCTTCTTCCCTCAGTGCTGAGCTGTCAAAATCTCAGGGTGAGGTGCGACAACTTTGAATTGAGCCAGCCATTGTGATCGCCTAAATGATCGGAGATATATGATATAGTGTGCGCTAAAGAGAGTATCCAAGCCCTTATCGATCATCAAAAACCGGAATATAATTGCACAATTTAGAAAGACGGGAGAGGTCATAATCTGAAATTGGAAAAACGAGCGTTACTTATTCCTCAACCCGATACTTCATTCTAATCGCTTTTTTCTTTCTCACTTATCGTCCACTTCTTCGATTCTATAGAATACTCAAGTAATAATTCTCTCTAATACCTTTCCTCAACATATTTCCTATCATGCAGGCATAAGAAACGTCTCTCAGCCAATATCCCAGGAGATGAGGGAGTCCCCGTCCTTGGACATATCTTCGAATTCGAAATGGACCCTCAAGGTTTCGCTTTGAGTCACTGATTATCATTCAATCTGTATATTATTGAGTGATGCCTCATAGAGCGGTGGAGAGAATGAACAATATGGTGAAAGAGACGGGAGTGCAGATTATGAAGTTGTGGTTCTTCCATGATAATGTCTATGTTCCCACTAATGGAGAAACTGTCAAGGTATTCAAACCTCCTTTATTATTCATGCAGATACAACGTTTATTCACTTCATTGATGAGGATAGCAAACATCCGAAATCTCCAAACGGCCGATGTATCACGGTGGTAAACAAGCACGATTCCAGCACATTCTCGATTCGAATGAAGAGATTACAAAGGGAGAAGAATATGATATCTTCGTGCCTTGGTTGGGAAAAGGACTTCTTATCAGGTTTGTCATATTCAGCTACTATATCCTTCGTTTACCAATATAACTATTTCAGTACTGGTGATAAGTGGAGATCTCGTCGAAAGATGCTCACTCCTACCTTCCATTTCTCTATGCTCGATGGATATATTGCCACTATGAATAGACATGCAAAGGTAAGGGTCCATTCTCATTCCATTCATTAATGATCGAATGAAACAAAATGATAAGGGATGAGATAAGGACAATGAACACGTTTTCACTTTTTGCGTATGAATCCATAGAGTTGGAAAAACTCGAATGCGAGAGTATATGAGAGACACGAGATTTTGAACATATGCCTGGAACAAAAGTCGATTCGAATGATTAGCTCCATATTTGCACAGGAGGTAGTGCTCGGTAAGGTAGGCAGGTTGACCACCTTGGGGCAGACCGCGACGCGTCCGCAGTGCGTTAGAGCGCGCGAAATTCGAAATTTGACGAATTTTGAAAAATTAATTTCTTTCTTCTCCAATTGTTTTGAACTTGGTACCAATAAATAGCTATATTCATGGACATCATTTCATGCGTTGCGTATAATCGAATTTTGAGAAAAACTGCTTTGGGGTACTGCAAATATTTGAATTTCTTCGTTTTGACGGCGTTCCCAGGCAAGCAGTGATACGATTAATTGTCATAAATCTTGCATGAATTTACTAATAAGATGTATGAAAAGGAAATTTGAGTTTGCACGATTCTGAATAAAAAACTTTTTGTAGATGGAAATTCTATCTACAAATTTTAGATGTAGACGTTTTGCATCTACAAAAAAATTTTTCTTCAGAATCGTGCAAACTCAAATTTCCTTTTCATACATCTTATTAGTAAATTCATGCAAGATTTATGGCAATTAATCGTATCACTGCTTGCATGGGAACACCGTCAAAACGAAGAAATTCAAATATTTGCCGTACCCCAAAGCAGTTTTTCTCAAAATTCGCCCCTCCGGCACGCAAAAAAAACGATTTTTGTTATCATTATTTATTCATATTTAAAATATCTAACATATTATTAAATAATAAATATGCCCCCGGGTATGCATTAATATTTGCGAGTGAAATCAATTTTTGATCTTGTAATTTCGCCATGAAGCTGAAACTTTCATAGATTATACCCAACTCAACAAATGATGCCCATGAAATGAGCTATTTATTGGTACCAAGTTCGAAGCAATTGGAGAAGAATTGAGCAAGAAATTAATTTTTCAAAATTTTCGTCAAATTTCGAATTTCGCGCGCTCTAACGCGCTGCGGACGCGTCGCGGTCAGCCCCAAGGTGGTCAACCTGCCTACCTCACCGAGCACTACCTCCTGTGCAAATATGGAGCTAATCCCTCGAATCGACTTTTGCCCCTAATTCCAGGCATGTGCAGATATTTGTTCAAAATCTCAGATTGTCTCTCATATAGAGTATAAATAGAGTTTGGTGATCTAATATATCACGCGTGTCGCCTAATATTCGATTAAAATTGCGGAGCGGTTGGCACATTTTTAGACCCCTATGTTTATAAACTTTTTTCGATAGCCCATAAGATCCCTCCCAAGATAGCGTCGAGCTTTTTTTTGTATAAGGTCACATTTAAAGGGACCCAGTAGCCTCAAACTTTGAATTTTTATTATTTTTTATATTTTCAATATCGACAGAAATGCCTGGATTAAAATCAATATTAAAATTTAAAATTAAATACAATTTTACTTTATTTTTTAAATAGACTAAATAAAATCAGCGAGAATTTGAACGGGGTGGTGAACTCTGGCGAGGTTCACCACACCATTTTGCAGTCACGATTTCCGGACGCGCGTCCTTTTACTTTATTTTTCTTTCATGCCGTTTATTGATTTATTGACCATTTCGCTTACTTTTTTCTTATCAGAGTCTCACCTTAGGTCCACCACGATAGCGTGATGTGATATTTTACCACTATCGCGTAGCTGCGCTTGCGTCTGATCGTTTCCTCGCCACATCACCGCTATTTGCGTGACTGGTCACTCAATATCGTTGCGATAGCGCCCGTATTTTCTAGATGGCGCGTTTCGAATTGCCGCCTGCCCGGAAGCGCCGCGACTCCTCGTCCTCTGCTTCGGGCTCCAACTCGGCCAGCAGCAACAGCTCCAAGGGTAAGCGCCCAGGCACTAAGTAGGGCCGGTATTTTCGAAAATGGCGCTTCCTCGCTTGTTATTTGGCCAATTCACTGTTATGTTCGATTATTGCGGTACTTTATCCTGCTTTACATTAATATCGCAGAAGCTGTTCCCTCGAAGAAGGCGAGAATGTCCTCGTCGCTGTCCTGCAAGCGGAAAGCCTCGCCGCCGTCGCATTTATATTATTTATATTTAAATATATAATTTAAATATTGATAGACGATCGTCGGCGCTCGCGTTCGCCTCGCCGCGACGGCAGAAGGGAGCGCGACAGGGATGAGAGTAGGCGCGTTGATCGGTTTGTCGTTGCTTCGTTCGCTATTCTATCGTACCAAATAGGTTCAAAGCCAGGTGTAAATCTTTTGTAATCTGCCTACTGCGCTGTCCATGTGGTTGGTGGCCCTGTGTATATCAAATTATTCATATTCATATAATTTAAATATTAATTAATGATATTTAGTCGTCGATTTCCTTCCTCGACGAGATCGAAGCCACGTCGCTCGAGATCGCCCAGGTATTTACCTCGAATTTGTGTTTAATTTTCAACCAGTGGGGCACGAACTATCATCGAGCTCGAGGTTCGGGATTTTTGTGATGACAGTGAAACATAAGTTCAGCCGGGAATGATAATTGCAATATAGACAGCTGTTGAGAGTAGTTCCCTGATGCTGAACGTTCCGGTGAGACTCACTCGAGCTATGCTGATAATAAAATAATTACTAAATTATTAATTTA
Organism: Pristionchus entomophagus; assembly: GCA_036245825.1. NCBI lineage: Eukaryota > Metazoa > Nematoda > Chromadorea > Rhabditida > Neodiplogasteridae > Pristionchus > Pristionchus entomophagus. The sequence continues at coordinate 27,805,394 of BTSX01000004.1, forward strand.
ATTATTTTAGAAGGGGTTTCTCGACCCGTCGTGATCGATCGCCGAGAAGAGACAGAGGAGGCGACAAGGACAGAAGGGATCGATCGAGGTACAGGTACTGTACTTTCATGCATAATATAATAATAATACACACTAAATAAAGAGTATAATACGCTTCGGTAGGGAATAGCCATTTCAATTGCCCCATCTTGCTTCTCGGTAGATCAAGGCCGCTCAATCGATTCCCCATGATATTTCGATCTGTATCGGTCTCAATTGGTACCATATCAGACTACTGTAATTGTATTCCTTTTTTAATGAGGACGCTGCGATATTATTAAATCCACCTAACCTGGTTTCGTCCAGTGACTGTGGCACTAAACTGCCTGGATTGGATGTACCGTTATACAATTGATTTGATAATATATATTTGTAAAGATTTTAAAATGGTATTTAGATAAATATATTTGCAGAGATCGCCGCCGCTCGCTCGCCCGCAACGAGCGCGGAGATGGATACGATCTGTAGAGGTACGGTAACTTTTATGTTCCATGAACGTCCTTGTCGTTTCCTCTGACTATTGCGAGAATGATGCTGTTAATTTCCGCTATCGCACAATACCAGGGGGTTTACACTGCACCTTTCTTCCGACCTGTGCAGTTCAAGACATGTGTGTACTTCTCGGAATAGATAACTACCGTAATCCGAAGATGCATTGGGGTTATTTATTGCTTCTCAGAATTCAAGCGCGAAGTGAAGGAGCAACCCGGCTCGCCGCAGCAATCGCAGCTGATGAGAGCGAGAGACGCGAGGAGGTTTGGTATATCAACAGGTATCGATTGAGATAGTATTGTTAGAAAAAAATTCACTTGCATGAGGTTACGGTAGCTACTAGTTTATCTATTGATAATTGTTTGCATGCTTATATCAAACTAGATTCTTTCGAGTTTCTTTCACTTGCTAAAGTCTGATGTTTCATTGTCAATTTTCCGATATCACAATACTATAATTACAGATCTGATGAAGACTGACAGATTGACGGAAGGAAGGAACGACATAAACAATTGTGAGTCAATTTATAAAATTACAAGATAATCAATGCTAACAAAAGTGCACGATCCCTTGCATGTCCCCCTCGACCCTCTCTAAGCCCTCTTTTCGAAAGTGTTTGATTCTTCTTAATCAACATCTCTCCATTCCAGCTGGAGAAGTACACGGTGTGTGCTGGCCGAGCAGGCATCCGAATCCATGGGTACGGTGCTTTATTGATTGATGTCTGACTGTCTGTCTGACTGGCATGCCGATGCAGGCAGGCAGGCAGGTTCGACTCCCGCCCGCAGGTGATATTTTGCAAGAGGTAGAGAAAGGCGCGGCATCCCTTGAGGTCACCCTTTCCCCTGCAGGTGAACTATTCGTGCCGGCTGAAGTGACTGATCCCAATGGACCAGCCAATGGAGGAAATGGAGGTGAACAGGGAGAGGGAGGGAGGGGCCTAATGATGATGACATTTGAGGAGGGGCAGGGTCGTTCCTCAAGGGACTTCTCGCTGACGGTGGATCGACTCCTAGAGGGGACACGATGCCATTTGTGAGTTGAGAGAAGGGGGAAGGGAAGGGAGGGAGAGGGAATACAGTAGACCATGACTATCATGACTATCACTCGTTTCAGTGGCAGACAAGCCAGGTCCCTCTGGCACGAGTGGATCAGTGGCCATGCGGACTGTGGGAAGGACCATCCCAGGTACAGTACCCTTCCTCCTCCACCCTGGCACACCATATCATCGATCGATTTACGGTAGTCTTGGATCAAATGGATACAGAAGTAATCGATCGAAGGAATACAGAAGTGATTAGAAAGTGAATTCAGAATATGAACGAGCGATCGGAGAAGGTTGCGGCCGTGGATGCGACTGAGAATTAGAAGAATTGAGCGATGAATATGGCATCTCGATCAGCCAAATTAGTAGAGAAATTGGAGAAGAAGAAGTGGTATAACTTCTGATGAGACAAGAAGAAGAAGAATGTTTTTGTTGTATCTTCATATTGTTTCGCGTATTTAAAATTCGGTTGTTCTATCCATTATTTCGATAGTTTTCACGTTTTTAAGTATTATTGCCCGTTAGTAGTCTCGTGAGAATAAATATAATTATACATGCTCGACTGAAGTATCAATAATACAACTAACCCGAGAACGGCTCGTGGTAGGGAGTGGCATTCGTAGATCATCTTGCTCGTCACGCGGCCTATCATCGATGAGTAGGCCATCCATCTCGTCTAATTGCCCATCTACCGTATCCACTGATGGCTATCGCTGTAAGAGATAGATCAACCTAGTAATATGCTATGCTCTTTTGTCTCTTTCGTGGCCTCCTCAGGGCGCAAGGGCTTTGCAATCCGCCTCCTCAGTGCATTCTACAGTAAGATTATGTTGTCTATGAAAGTGGTGCCTACTTCTTGGCGAGTGGCTGCTTGTCTCCTGATTTGGGGTGAAGGTGGATCAGGAGGGACACGAAGCTAAAAACCGCGGAATAAGGAGAAAAACTAGAACTAAAAAGTCTAGCAATAATGGCCAGTGCTTCGAACGACGTGTGGTTATACGATAAATTGTTAGATCAAATAGTATGTATCAATGAATAGTGACTGACGTCGACGGGCAGGGCATCCGTCTTGTATTCTTTGAAGTGGCGGAAGCAGAGACGTGCTCGGCCGCCGCCTCGTTGAATTTGCGCGCTTCGCTCGTCCACCTCCTTCATTTCTTCCTCGAGAAGGTTAAGGCGAACCAGCCATTCCCTCCTCAGCGTGGCATCCGTCGGGAGCGAACGCAGTTGCGTGGCATAAAGCTTGCAGACGACGCACGGTTTAGTCGCCATCCAACTGGGAGAAAAAATAAGCGATAATTGCAAACTGTCAAGGTTCGTGAGGCAATCAAAGCGCATTATCGACCGGTCCCACGCCTTTTAGCTTGTAAGGACTGCCTAGAAATACGATTCAAAGCAGTATCAAGCGAAATACAACACAATAAACTGAAAATAATAAAAGGAAACCTAGCAAACGCTTCCGAAAATGCCCGAAGAACGGCGAAAAGTGAAAGTGAAGTAACAGCACGACATTCCGGGCCACTTCCAAAATCGAAATGCCTTGACTACCGTACTTTTTGGGATTCATAGGAAGAGCACACCACCTGTCAAAGTGAACTATAATACGGTTTTACTTCTTTCTTGTGTTTAATAAATTTATTTAATTTTTTGTATTTATGCCATTGAAATAAAGGAGCATCAACGATCAAATTGAGGCATACTTCATTTTTGGGTACTGGATTTTTGGGTACTGGAGGTACCGGATCTCCCGGGTAAGTAGGTCATCAAACTTTTTGAGAGCCGAAAAATGCGGTTTTCGGAGCGATGTCCTGCCTTCCAGAGTGGTCTAGGATTTTCATCGTCAACAGAGAAATGTGCCTACGGTCATGGAGAATCCGCATGAGCAATTGGTTTGTCGATATATGCATTTGCATCTTGGTAAATCGATTAAATTGATTATCTTTCTTCACGAATCGAAGCCGAAGGTTTTGATGAGCTATATCGATCAAGCTCGAGAAGACGAATCGAATGATATGCTGAAGGTATAGGCTACCGGCTTGCGGAACTGAGATAATGGCATTATTAAATATTTTCAAAGCCTTTTTGACGATTTGAGAGAGGGAAAGCCATTGTTCGCCGTCTCATTCCTCACTTTCTTGCTCAATGAGACCGGCATCGAGGACAAAATGAGAAAGAGAACAATGGATAAACCTCGTTTCTCGGGGATAAAATCGCAAAATTATAAATAATGCCATTGTCTCAGCTCCGCATGCCGGTAGCATATACCTTCAGCATATCATTCGATTCGTCTTCTCGAGCTTGATCGATATGAGGCCGTTTGCGTAATAGTCGAACAAGGTGTGGAACAGTGATTTTTCAAAAAGATGTGAAAATGGGTTCACGAAGGTGCTGATCGTGGTGGTATGCTTCATTTTGCACCATCTCGATCGGTTGAGCCAGGCTGCATCCGTGCTCTAAATCACGATTTTCACATATCTCAGGTTCCAGTGATCCAATGGTTTTGAAATTTTCAGAGCACATGGAATCAATTATGGTGAATCCAACCATCAGATTCACGATTTCCCACATGTGCTATTTTTCATTTTGATCTATACTTTTCGAATATGAAGGCGTAGTGGAAGTCGATACTTGTATCGGAAGATCCGCCTCATCTCGAGGATCATTTTTCGTATAAATAGTATGGGGTTTGAAGTTGACTAAATTAGCGCAATCTTCCATTTTTTTACGCATTTTAAATTTCTCATCGCGAAAATTACGCTCGAAATGAAGAATGAGATGAGTTCCATCACTATTTCGATTCGATTCCTTTGTTTCCTGGAATGAAACTCAAGTCATTCCTCGCCAAAAGCGCGAACTTCGCGATCCGAAATAGCAATGTCGATACAAAATAGAAGATTTCGCTAATTTAGTCAACTTCAAACCTCACACTATTTATATGAAAAATGACCCTCGTGAAGAGGCGGATCTTCTCATACAAGTATCGGCTTCCACTACGCCTTCATATTCGAAAAGTATATATCAAAATGAAAAATAGCACATATGGGAAATCGTGAATATGATGGTTGGATTCACCATAATTAATTCCATGTGCTCTGAAAATTTCAGAACCATTGGATCACTGGAACCTGAGATATGTGAAAATCGTGATTTGGAGCCCGGAGCCTGGCTCAACCGATCGAGATGGTGCAAAATGAAGCATACCACCACGATCAGCACCTTCGAGAACAAATTTCCACATCTTTTCGAAAAATCACTGTTCCACCGATAGTACACGTTTGTTCGACTATTACGCAAACGGCCTCATATAGCTCATCAAAACCTTCGGCTTCCATTTTCGGAGAAAGATAATCAATGTAATCGATTTACCAAAACGAAAATGCAGATATCGACGAATCAATTGCACATGCGTATTCTCCATGACCCTAGGTACATTTGATCTGTTGACAACAAATCTTCCAGACCACTCTGGAAGGCAGGATATTGCTCCGAAAATCGCATTTTTCGGCTATCAAAAAGTTTGATGACCAACTTACCCGTTTAATGCTACCTTAGGCGAAAAAGCTCGACGCTATCTTGTGAGGGACCATATGGGCTATCAAAAAATGGCTTCAGCTCATTTTCGACTTTTTGAATGTGCCAGCGTTTATTCGAACCTAAAGCGACACGCGTGATATTGAGTTTCGCGGAGTCTTTAGTTGAAACGCTTCAACCATAGATCTGCGTTGAAATACTGGAGGATCGAACAGGAAAAAAAGTGGATATGTACCCTGTAGTGAAGATGTGTGCACTCGATATTATATGTGGTGAGATCATTGTCAAGTGAATGTGATCCAAGTGATTTATTCTAGAAACAGCAATGGGAAAGGAACTGGACGCACAACGTCAACACAATCAGCCTTATGTTGAAGCAATTGTGAATCTGATGAGTCTTGGAACAGAGATCAGCATGAAATTTTATCTTTGGCCGAGGGTGATGAGGTGAGAAAGACTAACAGATTGAGTAGATATCAATGGCAGCCCATCTCAGATATCTCCTCGGTGTTCAACAAAAATTCGATTCTTCTCTTGCCATCGCTCACAATTTCACTCGAACGGTGAGATTTGACTCTGATTTGAATGAGAGAAGAATTAAATTAAGGTTATAGCAGAGAGAAGAGAAAGACTTGAGAAAGGAGAAGTGGAATCAAATAAGAGAGCATTCCTTGATATGTTATTAGAATTGAAGGAGAATCAGAATCTATCAGATGAGGATATTAGAGAGGAAGTGGACACTTTCATGTTCGAAGGTACCATTTCTCTCCTTTTATATCTAATTTCTTTGTACCTTCAGGGCACGATACTACTTCCTCTGGATTGGGTTGGACTGTTTGGTGTATGGCGTGTAATCCAGAAATACAGGAGAAAGTCCATAAAGAGATTATGGAATTAATCGGTATATTGATTGTTTATTGACCTCATCGAACTCTAAAAATTTGTCAGGAGATGACTCTGATCGAGATTTGACTCGTGATGATATGGGGAAGTTGGTATATCTGGAGAGATGTATGAAGGAATCAATGAGATTATACCCTCCAGTTCCCTTCGTCAGCAGACAATTGCAGAATGATCTCCAGTGTGGTGAGTGAATGAGTCTTCCTTCTCAAGGGAGATCCTTCCCTTATCAAGGTCAATATCTTCTCCCTCAACACGCTAATATGTCCATCGCACCCTTCATCATCCATAGAAATGAGTACGTTGATTATACAATAGTAATTAATTATACAATAGTAATCTATACTTGATACTCTTCAGGAGCATTTATCCTAATGCCACTCAATACAATCCTGACAATTTCCTCCCTGATAGAGTGGCCACGAGAAACGCCTACGACTATATTCCCTTCTCTGCTGGACCGAGGAATTGCATCGGTAAGTTAGAATTTAAACTAATATCAAACTTATGTCATCATTTCAGGACAGAAATTCGCGGCATATGAGGAAAAAATTATCATGAGCTGGCTCTTGAGAAGGTTTAGATTTGAATCTGAAGAGTGAGTTTTGGAAGGATGACCACCCATGTCTAATCTCTTCTCATTCTAGATCCCTCACTTCTCAACAATTCGCCGCTGAAGCGATTCTAAGACCAATTAATGGAATCAAAGTGATGGTTCATAGAAAATGAAATCGTCTTGTACATATTCTGTTATAATTTTGGATCAACTCATTGTTCACTATTCTTTCGCACGTTGATGATAAGTAAATGAGAAATACCACATTCTGACTTTGACGCCAATCATGAATATGATTCCGTGATCATTAGACTCAATGAAACTCATTAGTTTTTCTCTAACTTGGAATTTTAAAAAATTCGCATTCTACGCTCAAAAATAAGCTAGAAAATCCTATAGGGACATGATTCTGAGACAATAATTTTTCGACCAAAATCGGACCTATTGATGAACAAACCGTGTCAGATAATTCATTTTTGGCAATTTTTGACTTTTTTGAAATCCAGCGGATGTTGATTCCTAGAACATGGAGAAAAATGTGAGCGTAATAGTAGTGATTACGGTAGTATCGTGAAAAGCTGCTGGTATTACCGTAATCCTTTGTTATTTTTATTTTTTCATATTTATTTAGGGAGGGCATCTGTGTTCCAAGACTAATTTTCTTACAAAAATGCTCTTCAAAGCTTTCGCGAGTATCGATAACTGATTTTTCAATGTCTTGTTTTTGAAAATAAATTCCGACTTTAATTGCATTTACTTAGCTATTTATTTTGTCAATTAAGGTGCCTCATATACCCGTTCACACTATCGTTAAGATGGTTTACTCAAAGTATTCGAAAATATGCGTTATTCTTCTTGCAAACGTTGCACTGTTTATGCAATCTTTTTTGACCTGCAACTTCCGATAACGCTCTTCCCATCTGATAGCACTTTCATGGAACATTCGTGCGTACATAGGGTACCTTACTAGAACAAGCACACGCCTGAACTCTCACTCGGAACTATCGTTTTTCAGCTTTAAAACTCCAAAATACGCGTATTTCGCTGTTTTCTGCCCTTGCAGACCTGTAGCATCTTTATATTTTCTTCCCATTCTTATTAGCCTTATACAGCTTGTTCTATGGGTGCTTGGGACTCTTTTAATAATGAAACCAGTTAGTTTCTATGACTCGGAAGTATCGATTAGCGGCCCGGAAGACAACGCATTATTGTTTTCGAATATCATCGAAATTCTCGTTCGCACACAAGCGTTTGCACTGTATTTCGCCCGCGTTCAACTCCCATTCATTAGTTCTCAAATTAAAATACCTGAAAATAAATAAAATATTGTTTAAATATGTTTAAAACAGAATTCGCAATTTCTAGTAGTAAATTCGCTCTAACTTGACAAAATCGATTACGGTAGATAGGCAGTCAATCAAAGATTTTGTTAAATCTCTCTATTTTATTATATTATCGTTTTTATGGCTTTTCTTTGCTGTTTTTAGATTCAGCACACTCGATTCCATAGGCGAAGCAAAAGGAATAAAAATTAGGATTTGTTTATCAATACCCCATTGCCCTCTCTATATTTAGGGACCACCAGCCCTGCCCCTTTTCCCTCGACACCATTCCCCTCAAAAGCGAGATCGAGGGAGCACAACCGGCATTCACAACCAAATCACTCGCCCAAAAGCCTGATCAGTAGCTATTACCATTATCTATCGATTAAGCGGCCGGCGAGCGGTATCTGACAAGTCTGAGTAGGTCAAAAATCGATATTTAGGTTGGGAATAGGGTGATTAGGGTATTTCCAATGCAAACACACTGCTCGCCGGTTGATATTCTGTTACTTTGTATTTTTTGAGGAATTTTAAGAGCAAAAATGGAATTTTAATAATTTTCCCCGAATTGTGCTTGAATTAAATATGAGCGCGTGAGGAGAGCGGCGAGAGAGCGGGGGGAGCGAGAGAGACACGTGCGAGAGAGGCCCTTTCTCTCTCGTCTCGCCTTACTAACCTCTCTGGCTGAGGGACGCGCGCGCACTTCTGAAGCTCTCGCGGGCTTGAGAGAAAAGCTATCGACATACATCCAAAAGCAAAAATGATAATGAGATTCTGCCGGTCACATTGAGCCTACTTTTGACTAGATTCCGTAAAGTCGGCTCTCAGGCTGGTGGTCCCTATCTATATGTATTGCTCTTTTTTCATATAAAAATGATCATCTGTCACGGTTTGTTCACCAAGTACGATAAGGGTGAGGAAAAAAACCAAGGTGAAAAATGGCCAAAGTAAAAAAAAAGATTTTCTGGTGTGTTTTGACACGCTGATTTCGAATTTCGATATGAGAGCTCATGAAAACAAGAATGAGAAAATTTATGCTTGAAAATTGTCAAAAGTCGCAGGTTTTTCGTACAAAAGTCCCGCCTTTTTTTCCTAACCGATTTCTGATTGAAGAGGTGGTGGTAGGTACTAGTTTTTTCTCAAATCACTTTTCGGCGCTTGTATTAGGAAAGTTACACCACTTTAAAAAAAATAACTGACGGCCCCGATCCAGCGCATGGACGGGGAATGACATCATCAACATAAGAAATGTTACCCTCTGCCGCCTCACTCGAATGCTTTTTTGGAAAACTCTCTATAGTGATTTTAAAGCGAGTTATGTTTTGTTTTCCTGAGGCAATTTTGGACGTAAATTTTGTCATTTCCCTACTTTGACCTAACAATACTCCAAGTTGAGCCCAGATATCAAAAATCGGCAAACACAGTTTAAAAGAGCGTCATTCAAAGTACTTAAATTTTAATTTTCAGATGAATCGGAGAAACTATTTCCTACCGCCGCAGGGCCCTCGAAAATCTGGCGATTCCTCTCTTATGTATAAATTTGCACCTCGTGCGGGATTTATGTGTACTTGTGTTAATACTCAAATTCTCCAGTTGTCCATTCATGAGATGGATCTGCGGGTCCTTCCTGTGCACTGTGTATCGGATTTTGTGTTTCAACAGTCACTATGAAAGAATCGGGCGAATGAACAACTGGAAAATGATGGGATCATAAAATGGATTTTTAACGTGGATGGATAATGGACATGAGTTGAGTGAGTAATTGTGCCGTGATACGTGTCCCATCCGTGGCACTCCCCACTCTACACACTCTCCCTTACCTCTTCCGATAATTGTCTGACCCCACAGATTCCTTTCTCTGCCTACTTCAGTTTCTTATCTATCGGGTTGAGGAATAAGTAACGCTCGTTTTTCCAATTTCAGATTATGACCTCTCCCGTCTTTCTAAATTGTGCAATTATATTCCGGTTTTTGATGATCGATAAGGGCTTGTATACTCTCTTTAGCGCACACTATATCATATATCTACGATCATTTAGGCGATCACAATGGCTGGCTCAATTCAAAGTTGTCGCACCTCACCCTGAGATTTTGACAGGTCAGCACTGAGGGAAGAAGAGTTATTGAGCCACAATTAAGCTGCAGTAGTAAAGTATCATGGTTATACATTACACTGATGATATTCAGAGGAATATCCAAGTAAAGGCCAGTGTGAGATATGCGCCTAACGAGAGTGTAGGATTTTCAGTTACTGACCGAAAGAAGTTTTGTTAGCCGCGTTTTCTTAGCAATAGATCTAAAGACCTCAATTATGCTTGAATGTGGAGTACCTTTCCTGTTGAAAATATGGACGAATTTTGCTAAGTGTGGAGCATTCTCTTTATGAGTTAAATTGCTCGTAAGTCCGATATAGAAAAACAAGCCTCGAAATCGACATTTATTGTTATTTCCTGTAAACCGTACTAATTGAATGTAAGGCCTTAGATGGTTAAATGGACGAGCAACTTTTGCACTATCATCCACCAAGTGGCCACAATTATAGAATGGCTACTATGTCTTGGGTATGGTTTAATCCAAAGTCCTCAAAACACGCATTTCTTTTGATTCCGTCACAAAATAATATTTTTGGAAAACTGTTATTTTTCAAATAGGAGCATAAGTAGCACCAAATGTTTATAGTGATAATATAGCTCCATAGTGAGTGACTGGAGCGCACTAGTGTATAGGCCAGCACCTTCGATCCTCAAGGTAGACAAATAAGTTAAGTGAACTGCACTTTTTCACGAACGTTCCCCTTGAAACGTCTATAAAAATACAACAATGAATCGAGCACCATTCTCACTTCACCATGGAAGAGGTGTAGTATCGGGCTGCTCACCTGAGAATGTGTGAATTTACAGAACAGTTTCCACGTTAAATTACACAATTTCGAAAAAATCTAAAATTTTCGAAAATTATCAGGTACATTGAAATCTAAATTTCTCTCCTACACAGGAAGCGTGATATTTCTAATAATAACGGCTATGATACTCGAGCATACCCTGAAAAAATGCTATAAAGTCAGCTCGTTTAGATTTGATTGGCGGGAGATATATGAGCCCAAACACGATGCTCAAAAACGAGCGTTACTTATTCCTCAACCCAATATATCTACCATCCCACTTCATAAGCATTCTCCCCTTCCATCAATCCAGTCACTTCCATGATCTTTCAACTCTTCCTTCTCGCTATTCTCTATTTTATCCTTCCACCTCTCATCCAATTCATACGTGAGACACTGTAAGGTTCTTTCACGACAATTCGTATGTTCCCACTAGTGGGGAAACAATCAAAGTAAGGAAATAATTGTTAACTGGCAATAGAATATTCAATTGTTTAGTACATTCTTGATTCTAACGACGAGATCACAAAAGGAGATGAGTATGAAGTGCTCGTTCCGTGGTTGGGAAGAGGATTACTAATCAGGTAGATAACTCTCATCTACATCTACAGATGCGAAGAAACTACTGATCTCGTAGCAAAATTGTTCTCAGTACTGGTGATAAGTGGAGATCTCGTCGAAAGATGCTCACTCCTACCTTCCATTTCTCTATGCTCGATGAATATATTGCCACTATGAATAGACATGCAAAGGTAAGTGTCCATTCTCATTCCATTCATTAATGATCGAATGAAAAATGATGATGATAAGGGAGGAGATGAGGACAATGAACACAATGATCACGTGTGAATCTATCTCTATCACAAATATCACGAATCATATGTACCTGATAGAAGGAGGAATAATAATAAAACTGTAGATCTGCGTGGATCTTCTGGAGGATCGAGTAGGAAAGAAAGTGGATATGTACCCAGTAGTGAAGATGTGTGCACTCGATATTATATGTGGTGAGGGTAAAAATGAGAGATGAAGGAAAAGGATAGAATAAAGAGACAACGATGGGAAAGGAACTGGATTCACAACGTCAACCCAATCAGCCTTATGTTGAAGCAATTGTGAATCTAATGAGAATTGGAACTGAAGTGGGAATGAAATTCTATCTATGGCCACCGATCATGAGGTGGGATCATCATCTATAACCCATTCCAATTTCCATCTCAGATACATTCTCGGTGTTCAACAAGAATTCGATCGGTTCAATATCGTAGCTCAGAAGTTCACTCAAACTGTGAGTCTCTTGAATAAATCCATAATAAATTAACTCATAATGTCATATTTTCCAGGTTATCTCTGAACGCACTTCAGGTCTTTTGAAAGGAGACGTCGAGGCTAACAAACGAGCCTTCCTCGATCTTCTACTTGAACAGAAAGAGAAACAGAATCTATCAGATGAAGATATTAGAGAGGAAGTGGACACTTTCATGTTCGAAGGTGAATCCTTCAATCAATCTCAGTCATCATTCTTTCTCAGGCCACGATACGACTTCTGCTGGTCTAGGATGGGCTGTTTGGTGTTTCTCCTGCCATCAAGAAAAAAAAAGTGATGGAGGTGCTAGGTGGGAGATAACAGAGAATCCAAGTCCGTGATCCCTCAACTATTCAGGAGATGACCCTGTTCGAGATTTGACTCGTGAAGATATGGGCAAATTGGATTATCTGGAGAGATGCATAAAGGAATCAATGAGACTCTACCCTCCAGTTCCCTTCGTCAGCAGACAATTGCAGAAATATTTCACTCTTGGTAAGGTATTCCGTCTTATCACAATTCATCTTTCCATTCAGGAGAATACACTATTCCCCAGCACGCTAACATGGCTATTTCTCCCTTCGTAGTACATAGAAATGAGTGAGTTGACATGATATTCTCTTCCTTCCCCCCCCCCTTCATTCTTCTTTCCTTCAGAAGCATCTATCCCAATGCCACTCAATACGATCCCGATCGATTTCTGCCTGAGAAAGTCTCCGCGAGGAATGCTTATGATTACATTCCATTCTCTGCTGGACCGAGGAATTGCATCGGTCATTGATTCGTGTTGATTATGAGATGATGATTCATCACAGAAATTCGCGCTGTATGAGGAAAAGATAATTTTGTCGTGGATTTTGAGAAGATTCAGATTCGAATCGGATGAGTCAGTTCACATAGATAATTTCAAATGGTGGATAGTCGATTGTTACAGAGCCCTGTCATCTCAGAAATTCGCAACAGAAGCCATTCTACGACCAATCAATGGGATCGAAGTCACTGTTGTAAGACGATAGTCGCGTCGTACTTATCCAGCACTGAATGTGATTAAATGCAGCTATAGATATTAGGTTGATGCGAAAGTCTTGACCGATTTGAAAATATTTCTTGTCACTCCCGTCCTTCCTGTTTGCCCAATCAACTTCGACATTTCACATCATATGAGGGCTTGGAAACCCTCTTTAGCGTACACTTTCTCAGACATAGCTGATCGACATAAACGAGTACATTGAAAAAAAGAGTTTTTTCATGGTTCATATTCGAAGACCCATAATGTGCTTTCAAAATGATAGAGCACCATTCTCACTTCAACATCAAAGAGACCAACCATCGGGCTTCTCAATCAAGCTTGTGCGGTTTTACTCATAAATTTCCCCGTGAATTGTAACTGCTTTGAAAAAAATGTATTTTTTTTGGAAAAATTTTCGCTCTCATTCAAATCTAAATTTATCTCCTGCGCAGCAAGCGGGATATGTTTCATACTAATGACTGTAATTGCTAGTTGTACCCTACAGCTACGTTATAAAGATAGGTCGCGATGATTTGATCCGTGCGAGAAATACGCGCTCAGACATCAGGTATCAAAATCGGTCAAGACTTTCTCATCATATATATTTTATCTACGCTCGAGGCGCAACGAGATACGGTAGTAAAATAATGATGTGATTTTGACAAGAACGATGTGACTCTCCTCTCAATGAGGATAATAATGGGAGGGGGGGGGGGCAAGTATAAATACGAAGATCTAATCCGCTGGTTCCTTCTGTCTTTCTTCTGGGTGAGGGAAACCGAGGAGGAGAAAACTCGGGCACCAGGTAGACTATTCTCCGGAACCAGTTTCATAGATCTCTAAAAGGGGGGACTAATAGGAGGGGGGAAAGGGTTGATGTAGATTTACTTGACGATCGTTGAAGGAGGGGGAGGGGTGAGGGGAATATAAGGGATAGAATATTCGAATATTACTAGCGAAAGATGTATTTACTAAAGTCGAAATCTAATTCACGTAATCTCTTCTTATACACATAGACACTAGACGATGAATGAACAAAAGATGGTAGAGCATTCAATATTCTAGCGATTCTACGTGAGAAACAATGATATCTAGGTGTGGATTTGGTGTGTTCAATGTGTATTCCAAAGTTATTGGACCGTAGTCTAACTGGGGTGAACGTGAAGAATCTAATACGGTCGAGAATGGTTTCTCCATTCATAATTCTACGGGCCAGAACAAGATCAAAGATGACTCTCCTCTCAAAAAGCGCTTGAATACCGAGATGAGACAGACTAAAACCTGATAATAATAAATAATTCAATTCCACGCGGAATTCAATTGATTGAAATAAGCAGCAGTCGTTTCATTGACGTTATTAACTCTTCTTTCCATTCTTCTTTCCGCTCTCTGCAGCGTATCCAATCTCCTCATACTTTCCAAGACCATGATTGGGGACCACAAAACATCCCATGCATTGATCTAAACGATTCATTGTCAATTTCGCCACTCGATTCCTCTACCAATCCGATCATATTATTGAGGTAAATAGGGTCTATTTAGAGTAAGATCCTGATCTTTCCAATGAAAAGAAAATAGGAGAGATGCACTGCATTGAAGAGGATTTGATGAATGAGAAGAGGGAAGGCGAGGCGAATAGACTGAAGTGTCACAGATTGCAATTGTGAAATAAAACTGAAACATCAGACACAACGGAAGTTGAAATATGTTAAACTCACGCGTAAGTTTAAAAAAAGTATTATCTCTGAGAGTATTGGCTATTCGAGTCTTTCTCCATCGCTGATTGAGATTGAAAATAAAGAGAAGGACCTTAATCAATCAATGTTTCCAATCGACATAGGGGAATTATACATACAAGAACAGTCAGTGTGACCATAATGGCCTGTGCATAAGCTGCACTTCCCGGAATCTGAATGACGGCAAGAATAATGGAAATGAAGATCTCAATCAGATGGATATTCCTCCCAAAATCGGAAAATTTCTCTCACACAAATAGTGCTGATTATCAATGAGAACCGAATGTTGTCCGTTCGAACGGCGAATCTACCATAAAAAGAGGAAATAATCAATTGAGTGGACATGAATAAGCAGAAGATACAGATGGTAAACAAAAGGAAGAAATTCAAGCGATTAGTGAACTCCTGTAGGTGATCAATTTCCGTTTCTCAAATATCTCTTAAAGAATTACCGAGAAGGGTGGATCTTCTCTTCCCGAAACAAATCCTCTGAATAGAAGACTGTAGATTCTTCTTGTGTTGTTTATGGGATTTCGTAGTTTTGTGAGAAAGAGCAACGAGCTGAACAAATACACAAAAATAATATAGAAGAATGTTGTTGGATTACTCACCGAAAGACTTGAGGAATCAAAGGGTAAACTGAGATCCTCCACATTGCTATTATGGATGCAATGAAAGAAAAGAGACAAATAACAATTTCAAAAATGGATAATATAAGAGCAAGAGGAGTTATCTTCACAAGAGGAAGAGTTGTCGAGTTATTCATTGATATGAGATGGGAGACTCACAATCCTCCTTCTCCTTCTTCTCCTCCTTCTCCTTCTTCTCCTCCTTCTCCTCCTTCTCCTCCTTCTCCTCCTTCTCCTCCTTCTCCTCCTTCTCCTCCTTCTCCTCCTTCTCCTCCTTCTCCTCCTTCTCCTCCTTCTCCTCCTTCTCCTCCTTCTCCTCCTTCTCCTCCTTCTCCTCCTTCTCCTCCTTCTCCTCCTTCTCCTCCTTCTCCTCCTTCTCCTCCTTCTCCTCCTTCTCCTCCTTCTCCTCCTTCTCCTCCTTCTCCTCCTTCTCCTCCTTCTCCTCCTTCTCCTCCTTCTCCTCCTTCTCCTCTTTCTCCTCCTTCTCCTCCTTCTCCTCCTTCTCCTCCTTCTCCTCCTTCTCCTCCTTCTCCTCCTTCTCCTCCTTCTCCTCCTTCTCCTCCTTCTCCTCCTTCTCCTCCTTCTCCTCGACTCTTCTCGAAACATGCATCACATGTTTTTCCATTTACGCTTCGTTTTAAATGATTCTTACTTCCTTTTTCACGGTATCGCATGTGTAATTCAAAGATCCCTCTTTTGCAACAATGATTTATCTGGAGAAATCATTGGACTTGATGTTTCAAATTAGACTTGATGACTCAAAAGACATGCGTGTTTTATTGACGTGAGAATTTACAATTTTTGCAAGAAAGTGTATCTAAATACGTCCGAGTGTCCTTATCAAAATGTGGTCTCTTCTCATTCTTTCCATCTGCAGTCAATCCATCACAGACCAATTCAAACGTGTGTAAGGTCATCTTCTTCTCATCGTTCTCTCAATGATTGGTCAACTATTCCTTCTAGTCTTCTTAGTATGGATTGGTCGTCCTCTCCTTCGATTCATTCAAGATATCAGGTGGGAACTAGACTTATATCGATTTATCCTCTCCTTTCAGACACAAGAAGCGTCTGGCAGCCAATATTCCAGGCGACGAGGGATCTTTCATTCTCGGTCATATTCCTGAACTTGGAATGGATCCTCTTGGTGTGATTCATCACTTATTCCTTCTCATATCTTCTATTCAGTTATCGCATCTCGAGTTGTCTCAAAGATGAATCGAACTGTACGAGAAAATGGACATCAAATAGTCAAATTGTGGTTTCTAGGAGAGAATGTATACATGCCGACTAGTGGAGAAACACTAAAGGTGAGGGAAGATAAAGAGAGGAAGAAAGGAAAGAGTAGTGGAGCAGACTCTGAATGAGTCATTCTTTCGCAATTCCAACGGTTATCTTTGAGGATATTCTTGATTCGTCAGAAGAAATCACAAAGGGAGACGAGTATGAAGTGTTCGTACCATGGCTGGGAAGGGGTTTATTGACGAGGTAGATCCTTCTCAATGAGGAAAGAGAGAGGGAAAATATGACAGTACGGGAGATAAATGGAGAAGGAGAAGGAAGATGCTCACTCCTACCTTCCATTTCACGATGCTCGACGGATATGTTGCCACTATGAATAGACACGCTAAGGTGATCATTACCATTATGAAGATGAGTGGTAAAAAATTACAGATTTGTGTTGAACTTCTAGAGGATCGAGCAGGGAAGGAATTGGATATGTACCCTGTAGTGAAGATGTGTGCACTCGATATTATATGTGGTTTGTAATTCTACATTATATTAGAATATAATATGAGTCCAGAGGCGACAATGGGAAAGGAATTGAACTCGCAACACCATCCCAATCAGCCATATGTATCTGCCATATTGGATCTAGTGAGACTCGGCACTCAAATCGCCCTCAAATTCCATCTTCATATCAAAATTGTTCGGTGAGTTATTCAGGTTTCAATTGTGTACTGAGTCCTTTCAGTCAGCTTCTCGGAGTACAAAAGGCATATGGAGATGCACTTGTGGTCGCCCATTCCTTTACGAAAACAGTGAGAAAAGAAAAAAAAGAGAGAAAAGAGAGATAAGAAGGAGATTATTGAAGGTGATCGAAGAGAGGAAAGAAGCCCTTTCTCGTGGAGAAGTAGAGATGAATAAGAGAGCATTCCTAGATATGTTATTGGAGGAGAAAAAGAAACAGAATCTATCGGATGAAGATATTAGAGAGGAAGTGGACACTTTCATGTTCGAAGGTACTGTAGATTGGACTGATTGGGAGGAAGAGAGGGAATACAGGCCACGACACGACATCTGCTGGATTGGGATGGACTATCTGGTGTCTGGCCACTCATCCCGAGATACAAGAGAGAGTGTATGGAGAAGTGATTGAGTCACTGGGTGAGGAGGGTGAGGGAGAGATCCAAGATCAATCGGATTTGAAGGAGAGAATAGAGATCGAGATATTGGGAGAGAAGACATGGGAAAACTCGTCTATTTGGATCGATGCATCAAAGAGGTTAGAGATTAATCTTCAAGCAGTTTATGTTGTCTCGCTCAGGCGATGAGAATCTATCCTCCAGTTCCATTCGTGAGCAGACAATTGAAGAAGGACTTTGCTCTCGGTTTGATATTAGACCCGATATGTAGGGACCACCAGGCTGAGAGCCGACTTTACGGAATCTAGTCAAAAGTAGGCTCAATGTGACCGCCTGGGTCTCAATATCATTTTTGCTTTTGGACGTATGTCGATAGCTCTTCTCTCTAGCCCGGGAGAGCTTTCGAAGCGCGCGCGACTCCCCCAGCTAGAGAGGAGGGAGAGGCGAGACGAGAGAAAAAGGAGCGGAGCCTCTCTCGCGTGTGTCTCTCTCCCTCCTCCCGCTCTCTCGCCACGCTCCTCCCGCGCTCATATTTAATTCGAGCACAATTCGGGGAAAATTAGTAAAATTCCAATTTTGTGCTTAAAATTCATCTAAAATGCAAATTAATATAATATCAACTGGCGAGCAGTGTGTATGCACTGGAAGTGCCTTAATCACCCTATTCCCAACCTTAATATCGATTATTGACCTACTCAGACTTGTCAGATCCGGCTTGCCAGCCCTTCATTGATAGAGGACATCGAGAGCTATCTATCGCGCTTTTGGGCGAACGAATTCATCGCGAATTAGCTTTGTGTTCGCTCGATCTCGCTTTTGAGGGGAATGGTGTCGAGGGAAAAGGGGCGTGGCTGGTGGTCCCTACCGATATGACGACGTGGTTATTTTGGTTCAGGAGATTATTTGCTGCCTGTGAACTCCCAAGTGTCCATTTCTCCCTTTGTCGTTCACAGAAATGAGTGAGTTCACTCTCATTGTCAATCAGCTCCCCTGCCCCTCCCCCCCCCCCCTTCTCTCCCCCCCCCCCCTTATCTCCTGTCCATTCCCTCCTCTTCATTTGAGAAGTATCTATCCGAATCCTCTTGAATATGATCCGGATCGCTTCCTCCCTGATAGAATGGCCACTAGACACGCGTATGACTATATTCCCTTCTCTGCTGGACCGAGGAATTGCATTGGTGAGACAACGAATGAAAGAAGATTATTCAATTCAGCAATCACTAATCTCTAATTCATTTCAGGCCAGAAATTCGCTTCATTTGAAGAAAAGATAATGCTCGCGTGGCTCATTCGTTCATTCCGATTCTCTTCCAATCAGTTCGTTTCCCCATTCGACAAAGGTGTCAACTTCTATTCAGATCACTCGCATCTCGAAGATTCGCTACTGAAGCTATTCTAAGACCAATCGATGGGATAATAGTCAATGTTGAGAGAAGATAAAATAGCTAATCGTCTTCGATAAACTTCATTCTCAATTTATTGAAACATAGTCTTCAGTTGAAACGACTTGAAATGAAAAAGTTTCTCACTGAGAAACCTGCACGATACTCAGTAGGAAAACATACTGGGAAACTACTAGGAATCTTGTGGGAAACTACTGGAAAACCGTCCTTACTGGGAAACTAGTAGGAAAAACCACTGGGAAACTACTGGGATAAATTCTCCTAGTAGTTTCCCAGTCATTTTTCCTACTAGTTTCATAGTAGGGACGGTTTCCCAGTAGTTTCCCACAAGTTTCCTAATAGTTTCCCAGTTTGTTTTCCTACTGGGTATCCTGCAGGTTTTTCAGTGAGAAACTTTCTCCAGAGGAATGGAACTAGCAGATAAAGACAAGCTCATGTCTCAGAGATTCTTTTCTTGTCTCTCACTAGCCAATTACCATAAAATTTGGAACAATTGAATGAACGAGAGTGATTCCCTCATTGTGAAACTTCCTTCTCCATTCACTCTTTTCCCTCTCCTCCGTGGGGGTTCGTTTGCTCTCCCACTCATAATGGACGATGATGTATTTAAAGCGGTAGATCAATGGACGATACTACTGTAATCTCTAATCGCCTATTCATATGATCTTGCAGCATGCTCGTGAGATGGAGAAGATAGACAAGGGAGAAGGAGGGGATGATTGCAAGTCGAGTACTGTGCGAAGGAGGTCCATCATCTATAGAGATACAATTGAATGATCTTTGATCTTTTGAGGAAGACTGTCCTTCCCTCAGCCGAGGATTTCGCAGATGATGGATCGAAGGAGACATCTATTATCAGCACTCTTCAATCCACGTCAGTTTGTGATTGGAATGAGTATTGGCACAGTGCCAATTCCCCCATCCAACCACTCGAATGAAAGAATGAAGAGGGAAATGATCAGGTACATGCTACAGTCGGAGTATCGTCGTGATCCCCAGAGTGCTCATTTCGATGGAATGAGAAGAAGTGACGGATGGATTGTGAGGTTACGTCTTCAATAGCCCATCCATTCCATCAATGAAGTGATTCAGGTCTGAATTCGAACGAAGTGACGAGGAAGATAGTAAAGGACCCAAACGAATCGATGTACGGTACTAGGGATACTGTAGTGAGAGGGAGGGGTACTGATAGTGAGGGAAGGGACGTCTATTGCAGTTGGAGGCGGAAGTTCGTCGTGTTCTCTTCTACGAGAGAGATTCGACTCTGATCAATCATCTTCTACTCTCTTTCGATTCGGTAGATCATCCAATCCTTCTCTCCATTCTCATCCATTCCCTTTGAGGGTTCACACGTCCCGTGGAACTTCGCCCTCTTCCCTCAGTATCTACTCACCATTCCCGAGTTCATGATTGAGGCTGATGCTGCTGATAAGGAGTGAATACTGTAGAGAGGGGGAGGGGGATACTGTAGGAGTGATTGGCACGATGCCAATATTGGATTGGAGAGTATTTATTGCAGTCGAGGGACTCTACTCCGCATTGCTATCCATGCATTCCTCGGCCTCCGCAATCTCCATTCCACTGATATTGTACACGGATCTATGAGAGTGAGAAGATAATAGGAGATATTCATATCGGAATAAGTTGTTTATCGGGATTTTATCGTCAGCATTTGTATTGTGCTCCATTACCAGTATTGTGATTAATATATTTGATCAGATACATTTTCTCTTCTTGACCTCTTCAATGTGTTCCTCATCTCTATGAACTCCTTCCTTGACCTACAATAGACATAACATCAGTTGTATCCTCACTATCCAATACCTTCTCATAAATGCATCCTTTCACGAATAGATCCCAATTGAAACGACGTTTCCCACTTTCTTTGTAGATTGATGGAACTCTCTGAATTACACATTATTCCTTATCTTGTTGCACTCAACTTTACCTTCTCTTCAATTGGAGGAACCACATTAGTCTGAAAGGGATTCGATGGCTCGGACACCGAGTCAATCTTGGTTCCAATTGGCTCTGCAGACTCTTGTCCTTTGGTTCCAAGTGCAATGAGAGGAGATGAACTTCTTGAAAAGTCTGTTGAATGATAGAAGGAATTCGATTGATATGAGATGGGTTGGACCGATTCCTGTCGACTAGTGAGAACCGTGGAGAGATGTTGGACATCTGTGTGGATCTAAACGAAGTTTCACCATGACTAGGCAATACGGGGGCGATTGGAACTGACATGATTGATAATCTCATTACAGCTCTTTCCCTTGATGTCTACTATTCCATTCTCCTTATCTCCACTTTTTCTTCTATGATGAGTCAATGAGTGAAGGGCAAACTCCTGAATAGATAAAGTGATGACAATGGAATGATTGAATGGATTGAAACCTCTCCTTCTCTCAGCCACTTCCCACACAACTTGGATCTACATTGAAAGAATGCCTCGCCTTTCTCATTCTTCTTCACTTGGACTGAACAATCGTCAGACTGAAAATACGGTAGGATGAGAAAGAGAGAATCAGATCGATAATTGGATTATCCTGATTCTTATCCTGAATAGGTATCAACTACACTCACTTCTCTCTTCGCTCCTCGTCTCTTCGTGTCTCCATTCTTTCTTCTCAAAGACTCTTTTGGACATCCAGTGATTGCATTGCAGAGACTTGATCGGAGAAATGAACCAATCGAAGTTGATTCAACCAATGGAAGAGAAGACATACTGAGAGAGAGGAGAGAGAGAGAGAGAGAGAGAGGAGAGAGAGAGAGAGGAGTGAGAAAGAAGGAAGAGAAGACTGAAATGGAGAAGAGTGATGAATGAACAAAACAGACGCGAACCATGGGTGACCCCTTCTCTCGCCTTTCTTGCAACATACAAGCATAGTGTGAATCGAGATGAGAGATCACACGAATCAGAGAGATAGCAGAGAGACAGAGAAAAAAGAGAGAGATCGTAAGGTATGAAGAGACGCCAAAGAGAGAGAGATTAGAGTCCTGTGAGGGAATGGAGGATTGGGGAAGGGAGACTGTCGAGTAGAGATAGAAAGATGAGGAAAGAGACTGGATAGAGAAGGGACGGAGGGAAAAATAATGAGACAGACGTTTACTTTATTTGAACGGATAGATAGAGACCGCAAGCTCCGCCCACTTTGAGGAGAACTGACTTCCTCCAAAACCTGCGCCTGGCAGGCACAATTCGAATTCTTAATCGAATCGGCCGATCAAAAGCGTTTTCTGTAGCTCTCATTAGTCTTCACAAATGACGAGTGGAGCAGCCTGATCGGTCAACTCTAAGTGGGTCAAATTAGGCCATTTATGGTCAAGAATGGGCATTTGGAGTGTATCTAGTCGTAGTACACAGCTGCTCCACTCGCAATTCCTTTATTTGTATTTTAGAGGAATTTTAAAATTGATTTCAGATTTTTAATAATTTTCTCCGAATTGTGCTCGATCGCGGGGAGAGGCGAGCAAGAGAGCAGGAGGAGGGAGAGAGACACGCGAGAGAGGCTCCGCCCCTTTTATCTCTCGCCCGATTTCCCTCTCCTTTCCATTGCCAGTGCGTGCGTGGTTTTAAGAGGAGAACTCGGCTCAGAGATGACATAGAGACAAACTCTAAAGAGCAAAATTGTTATTCAGACCAAGACCAAGAAATTGAGCACACTTTTGGACCGGTGCAACCAATTTGGTAGATAACTCTGCGGTCTCTACGGATAGAAGCTTATAACGACCTTTGTATAATATGATGATGAGAGAGAAGGAGTGTAGATAGAGTGAGAGAAGAACTTGGACATGAACATTACTGAACCAACCTATTATCTCGTTCAGAGGCGAGAACAAAGTAGATGAATACGAAGAACTAAAGAATCAATGAGGAATCTGAAGTTGATGGAAGGACAAAGCGATCCTTCCTTATTTTAGTGCAATTCATATGCCAATTCCGTGGTGAGAGCGAATTCATGTAAAGATCCGTTCCAGCCAGTACACATGTTGGAGTTTGAGTTATGTGAGAACGCCAAACCATGATCTCAGTCGGAAATTTCAAAGATATTTTATTTTATTTTTTTATTTTATTGATACACCCCAACGGGTGTGACAGCATGTGAAATAACATATACAGATTGAAAGAATAAGAGGGGGTGAGAGAGGGGGGAGAGGGAAAGGAATGGAGAGACGGGAGATTAGAGTTGGTCACTCTCACAGATGCTCTTGAATGGTGAGATGGACGAGGCCTCAGAACGGGAATGGGACCAATCCATTTATATCTTATGGATTTAGAGCAAAAGTGGGACCTACAGATTGGGTATATCTAATTGGAGAATACGGGCGGTATGGGGATTAGATAGCAAGCGGAGCTTAATTGTGGGTAACGACAACTTAGGGTCAACTATGCGGTGAATCTTACAAAGGAAGCGGATAGATCGATGCGAAAAGGAGGATCTCACATTCTCTCTACGAGCAATGGGGATGTGAAGGGAAAATGCGTTGTGTCTAGAGGATACATTACGAAAAGAATAAAAGTGAGACATAGGTAGATCAACAATTCCATTAATAATCTTGAGAGAGAAGATAATATCAGATACAACTCGGCGAAGTTACAAAGATCGCAAATTAGCAGAAACTAGTCTCTGATCATAACAAGGTGGAGATGAAATACGAAAAGAAGTACGGTAATGCAACAATCGGGTGAATAGATGCTGACATCTTTCTAATTGCCTAATTGGTCCTTTAGCTGAAGGAGACCAAACAGGGGAAGCGTACTCTAGAATAGGGACAATGAATGAACGATAAGCAGGGATATAGGGGTCACTAGATGTACAAGAAACAGATCTAAACAGAAGATAAATAAGCATATTAGCTTTCTTACAAATGATGTCGATATGAGGTAAGAAGGAGAGTGAGGGATCAATGTAAACTCCTAAATCACGAACTGGATCGGGGGTAGAGACTGTGGATGGGAGAGGGAGATGATAAGAGTTGATAGAGTATGGGTTGAGGGGATTGTTTTTACCTATGTAAAGGGCGGTGCATTTCTTTTCAGCAACCAATAACTGCCAAGTTTCGCAGTATTCTAGGATACCCTGTAACCCTTGTTGAAGTTGAGCCGGGATAGAAGGAAGCTCGTTAGGTTTATGAGTGATGTACAGCTTGATGTCATCAGCAAAGAGACGAAAGTTGACTAGAGGAAATGGAGAAAGAGCCCCGGGTAGATCGAAAAGATAGATAAGAAAGAGGAGAGGACCTAATACGCTGCCTTGTGGGATTCCGCTGAGAACCAATCTCTCAGAAGAGAAAGAGGTGCCAACTTTCACTAATAAGCGACGATCGAGCAGGAAATCGGAAATCCAATTAAATAAACAACCGCGAATACCTAGGCAATTTAATTTATGGAGGAGTTTAGAGTGAGAAACCGTATCAAATGCCTTAGCTAGATCAACATAAACGGCGTCAACACAATGATTTCTATCAAGAGATTCACGCCAAGACTGAGTGCAATCAAGAAGTTGAGAAACAGTGGACTTACCACGGACGAATCCGTGTTGCTCAGAAGGAATAATAGAATGGATTTCACACCAACGAACAAGCTTAGGTTTAATAATTCGTTCCATAACTTTACTAGGAATGGGAGTGAGCGAGATAGGGCGGAAGTCCGACAAAGAGGAAGGAGAAGAAACTTTAGGAATGGGAACAACAAAGGAAAGCTTCCAAAGAGAGGGGACTTGGCCAAGCATCAAACTGTAGTTCATAATGTGAGCAAGTGGTTCAGATAGAGACAAATAACACTTCTTTAAAATAACAGACGGAATACCATCGGAAGGAAGTGAACAAGAATCAGAAACGCGTCTAAGATGGTATGCAATATCCATTGGGAGGATAATAGAGAAAGGCATGGATTGAGGAATGGTGAGGGGGCAATGAGGGAGAAGACCATCATCAGCAGTGAAAACAGATTCAAAGTAAGAAGCAAACGCTTCTGCCTTATCAGAGTCATTGATTAGAGTATTACCATGAGGGTCTAATAGAGAGGGGGCAATTGAGGAACGAGGTTTAAATCGAGTCGAGATGTAACGGTAATAGGAACGGCTGCGATTGCCTGATAAAAGCTTGTTTTCCTTGTTACGAATGAACTTCCTTATCTCAGAATCAAGCTTAGATGACACAATAACGAATTGGGATCTAACAGGAGCAAAGGAGAGCTTATTAAAGAGACAACGTTTATGATTAAGGAGAGATTTGATATGAGGAGGGTAGTTCTCGAATGGAAGGAATTCCTTCTTGAAAGGGACAAAGGAAGTGAATAGGTGAGTGAGATAGTCAACAAACTGAGAGTACATATGGGAAATATCAGAGAAATTATCAAAGATCAAAGACCAATCGGTGCTGGAGAGAGTCGAGTTAAGACCAATGAAATCAGTCTTACGGAAATCAAAAGAAGGAATGGAAATCGGAACAACGAAAGGCCAGGAAAGATGGAATGTGACACTGGAGTGGTCAGAGTTCTTGAAGGGAGAGGAGACAACACAGTGAGAGATGAGGTCAGGGGGAGCAAGGATAATGTCGAGAAAGTTGGAACCTAGAGTGGGGGAGGAAACAATTTGGTGAAGAGAAAGGGAAGAAGCGAAATCAACGAGAGAAACTGATTGTCCAGTGGCAAGAGAAGGATTAGACCAATCAATGTGCAAGTTTAGGTCACCAGTAAGAACAACGGACTTATCACACGAAGAAAGAATGGATAGTAGGTCGAACAAAGCTAAGTTGTCACTAGATACA
Organism: Pristionchus entomophagus; assembly: GCA_036245825.1. Classification (NCBI taxonomy): domain Eukaryota; kingdom Metazoa; phylum Nematoda; class Chromadorea; order Rhabditida; family Neodiplogasteridae; genus Pristionchus; species Pristionchus entomophagus. The sequence goes on from BTSX01000004.1 coordinate 27,831,377, forward strand.
GTGTTGGGGGGACGGTAAGCAAGAATGATTCGAATGGAAGAGAGACCAAGAGGGGGAAAGAGATCGAGACAGACAACGTCAGACGAGACAGTGGATGGGAGAGATATGCGAGAACAAGGAATGTGATCACGAATGATTACACACACACCACCATCTCGTCTAGCGCGATCTGCTCGATAGATACGGTAGGGATACGATAAGAGAATTTCGGAGTCAACAATGCGAGTTGTGAGCCAGGATTCAGAGATAAAGAGGACATCGGGACGGTCAATTGATAAGATACAGTGTAGATCGGGCAACTTATTACAGAGAGATCTGGTGTTGAACATCAAACAATTCAAGAAAGGAATGGAGGGAGAGAGTGGAGAGAAAGGAGAGGCAGAACAGGGATAGGATGGAAGACTCAATGGATGGACTAGGGGTGTATCAGCAATTAGTTTCCCCGGGAGTCGCGTGCGGACACGAGAGGGAATGTCCCCCTTATGCCAGATTTCACCTCGATAGACAACGAATGGAGAGGAGGAATCCTTAGCACGCCATTCCCTAACCTTCGCTCTCATCTCCTGATGCCTCGCCAACTCTTCCCTACTCATGGACTGGCGAATGTATATGCCCTCAAACTCAGAGTTACCTCTGAGAGTGGAGGCATTTTTAAGAGCCGTGAATACAAAAGAGCGGGCGGGCATCACAAGTTTAAGGAGACGGGGGCGATCCGACTGTTTACCCATTCGGAAGATCTGATTGGGCATAGCATCAACCTTGAGATGACTGAGAAGTCGGGCCACGCCCCTTCTATCAGCCTCGCACCTTTCCTCCAAACCCAGACTGACGTCAGGTTCCGGAAGGCCGGCAACGACAAGGGATCTTTGCCTCAGATGCAACTCGAACGGGTCCACAGCAGAGGGAGGGGAAGAGGAAGGGAGGAGGAAAGGAGAGGAAGCAGAGGGGACAGACGAGAGAGTGTGGGAAATGGGGAGAGTGTGCGAGGTCGAGGGGAGTGAGGAGTGGGGAGAGGAAGAGGAAGGGGGAGAGAGGACGGAGAGACTGCCACTGGACTGTCCTGCGACCTGCTCGAGAGCTTTCGCCAATGAGGAGAGCAGACCAGTGACTGTCTTCCACTTTTCCTCGTCGACACCGGACGGGGCGTCCTCCAGGGAAAGAGCGAGGACGGACACGACCATGTTACTGAGCGTGCCACCCTGTTTCTTAGCCGCAGGACTAGAACACGCCGACATCGTCGAGGCCCTCTTTTTGGGTGGAATGGTGGAAGAACAGAGACCAAAGATCAAATAAACAATAGAAGAGTGGGAGAAAGGGGGGGGGGCTAGTAAACAAACAAACACGCGAGAGAGAGGTATAGAGTAGAGGGAGGGAGATTGTGATTCGTTCCTTCTTATATCTTCTCTCAATCCAATCTGATACTGAATGAATCAATCTGAAGCCTCTCATCAAATCCTGATTAGACCGTGGTATCATGGACCTCTCGGGGTTACTATATTTTATATATCACTTATTTATATATTGATTATTCATGCCATTGGTATCCTGACTCTCCTTCTCTATTCCTATGAGCTTCTGTTCCTTCATCTCATAAGAGAGATCTCTCCATTCAATTCAATGTTCTTCTTTCTCTGGAAGAATGAGGTAAACACTACCAATGATGATGTCTATGACTCCTTAATTAATCAGGCCATAATCGATATCTTCCTTCTCCTTCACTATTTCCTCGCTGATTTCATTCGTAGTTTTCACATCACTTGGGATTTCTTCCTTTCCCTCAATGGATCTATCTTCCCTCCAATTCTCGAGGTCATCTTCTATACTCATATCATTCATTCATATATTTCTCCAGTATTTTATGGTGTTCCAAGTGACTTCTGAACTGGGAGAGGTCACTCTCATCTCGATCCATCGATTTATCGCTGCTTGCTTACCCGTTTCCAATCTAAAAAGGGTTTGGTGAATTGAATAGTACTTCTTAATGATCTTCGTTCTCAGAGGATAGACAACTCTCCTCGAATAATAGTAACACTCTTTCACTTATTTCTGTCTTCTCCACTTCTTATCCCTTTTCTTATCGCGAAATCCGCATGGTAAGTCGGTATATTTTTATCGAACATTAATAGTTAAGGTCTCCAGTCATTACTTCGAGCCCTACAATACCGGAGTGCAACTTTATACAACTCATCATGCGATAATAGTCAGTTCTTCTCTTCTCATCTCATCATCTTCTCTCTTCAGCAAAGTACCATTCTGGGTCTCTTCTGTCTCACATCGACTCTCATCTCTTTCTTCTCATACTACTTTGTCTTTCTTCGTGTCTTCAGGTTCATTCCTCTCTTTTCTCCTTCTCACACCTCTTCCCTCTATAGATTCTCTAGACGGAAAGGACGTGTGAACTCTCAGGAATTGAAGACAACTTCACCCGGTGAGAAACCAGGGGTTGAAGACTAGAGAATCCATTCCCTCTCAGCCTTTGCGCTCTTCTCTTCTTCTCTACTTTTCCTTTACATTCTTGGCAGCTCTAGCGACTGCACTGAGGGGAAAGGAAGGAGGGGGAGAGGGAGGGTTGAGAGTCGATGTGATTCCTTCAGTCTGATCTTATCGTCTTCATTCAAGCCTATATCTTCTTCCCTACTTTCATTCTCTCTATCACTAATCCTTGGTGTCTCATCCTCAGTGGGACACTCAAGCCATCAAAGAAGAACGGAGGATACACTGCTAATCCATTCTCTACATTCAAAACTATTTGGGCAGCCCAGTCCCGCTGATTCGCCATTAACAGAATATATTGTTTATTGAACACTTATTGACATAAATGTGATTGTGGTGGGGGGGGGAGGGAGACTTCTCCCTTCTTCAAATGGTATCCATTTCGACTTCGTTTCTTCTCATATCTCTTCTCGGTTTCACTCTGTGACTCGGCCCCTCTTGAAGAGCTCTTACCACTTCAGCGATCTGGGAATAGATAATGGATAAGAAGGAACTATTTGAATGGGACTAACCCCAACTCCTCTCGTCTCCGGTAGTTGCCAGGAGAGAATTCCGATGCAGATCACACCAGGAATGATGAAGAGAGGAATGAAAATGAGAGACCCAGAGAAGCCGAAGGACTCTTCATTTGAGGGAATCACTTGAGAAGGGAAGGATCACTAACCGATTGTATCATAGAGAGGAAGAGTGATGAATGAAAAGATAAGTCCAAGGGACTGATTGATACAGAGGGCTGCACTCTGGGCAGTGGCCCGATGGGAAAGAGGGACCAATTCAGCTGTGATGAACCATGCGATGGGACCAACCGCCAGACTGACATGAAACGGGAGCGGAGGACCAACCGTGTCTCACTGAGCAAGGGACCGGGATACTGTAGGTGGGGGGAGGGATACGGTAAGGGGGAGGAGAGAGAGGAACGCCACTTGCCTGTAGCTGATTCCATGTAGACAAATTGCCGCGATACAACCATACTTGGCCTCGTCCCATGAATGTTGAAGAGAAGCTAGAGTGAGCGGGAGGTGATAGAGGGAGGAGGAGAGAGTGGAGGGGGATGGAGTGGGGAGAGTGGAGGGGGAGGGGAAGGGGAGAGGGAGGAGGGGGGAGGGGAGGGGGGAGGGGAGAGGGACTGAATCTGACCCGAGAGAACGAAGAGAATGAGAGCGGATACATTGAGAGCAGCGAATGAGAGGAAGATCTTGCGACGAGAAAATCTCTCAACCACAATCATCCCAATCACAGTAGAGATGGTACTGTAATGTGGCGTTAATTCTCAGGAAATGGCGCTGGAAAAAGGAAAAGGGGTGTTAGTTTTCTCGGAAAATGCTTTTGGGAAAAGCAAAACATTTAAATTCCCGCACTTTTGTATCTCGGCCCCCAGTGGAGATAGAGTCTTGAAAATTGTTTTTTGATGTTTATGGGCCCTCTGAACATCGTAACCAAAATTTCAAGTCTCTATCTCTACTGGGAACCGAGATATGAAATTGCGGGAATTCAAATTTGACGCCTTTTCCAGCTTGGAAAAACACTGGAAAAAGCAAAACATTTGAATTCCCGCAATTTTATATCTCGATTTCCTGTAGAGATGGAGACTTGAAATTTTGGTTACGATGTTCAGAGGGTCCATAGACCTCAAGAAACAATTTTCAAAGTCTCTATCTCCACTGGGGGCTGAGATACAAAAGTGCGGGAATTCAAATGTTTTGCTTTTTCCAAGAGAATTTTCCGAGAAAACTAACACCCCTTTTCCTTTTTCCAGAGCCATTTCCTGAGAACTAACACCACATAAGTGAATATTGGCATATTGCCAACTGATTGATTACCCTTACGAGAATAGAAGCATGAGAGTGGATACTCCCTCTGCAGTCATGGCATCTATATTGGCACGGACGAGGAATTCAGTAGAGAGATAGATAATTGGCCAGATTGAAGTAGTGAGTTGAAGGGAGAGAATACCAAGAAGGAGACCTGAGATGGAAGAAGATGAGATGAGAGGGAATGAAGGGGGCCATACCCTTCTTGAGATGGGGAACACGAAGGAAATCAGAGAAACCAGGGGGAGACTCATTCTCTATCTTCCCTCCTTTCGCTGTTTCTTCCTCTGCCTCACGAAGGAATCTATCGCATTCCTCGGCGTCTGGTAAGAATGGAAATTGTTGAATAAAGATGTGAAAGGCATTGAAGTGAGTGAATAATACCTGCATTCTGGTAGAATCGGAGTGAATTCTTCGCTGCTTCAGCATCTTTCTTCTTTAGAAGGAGGAACTTGGGAGATTCGTGGAATGGGAAGATAATGAGGAGAGAGAAGAGAGAAGGAATGATGGCCAGACTAAAGGGAAGAGTTGGAGATCAACTAGGAATGAGATCAAACCCAGTCAAGAGAAGGAGATTCCATCCAAGGACTATTCTCATTCCACAGACTACTCCAATGGCATTCGTGATGACGAAGGCCATCTCGGCATAGAAGGACATCGTACCACGAAGAGATGAGGGAGATGATTCCTGGAGAAGACAAGAGAAATAGAATGGAGAGGGAGAAGGAGAGGGGGAGGGGGAGGGGGAAGGGGAGGGGGGAGGGGGAGAAGGAGAGGGGGAGGAGGGGGGGAAGGGGGAAGGGGACCTGGAGGAGGAGAATGAGCGAATTCATCGAGATGGCAGCAGATACAGCGAAGAGAAGACGAGATCCCATGTAGAGCCACCAGAGACTGGAAGAATAGAGAAGGTATGAGGGAAGGGGGGGGGGGGGGGGGAAGGGGGACCACCCAGCCACTCACTTCAGGGGAATGGCAAGACAAGAGAGAGTGGCTGAGATAAAGTTGCCTGCATTTCCAATCAAAAGACAAGACTTCCTTCCAACTTGATCTGCTAATGGGACAGAGAGAAGAGAACCAATGGCGAATCCAATGAACCTGAGAGAGAGAAGGGAATGAGAAGGGAGAGGGGGAGGGGGGAGGGGGGAGGGTGGAAGGGGGAGGGGGAGGGGGGGGGGAGAGATAGACTCCTACCAGATATTGAGCACGGCTGACCATATCCATGAGAAGGAAGGAGGATCGAGTTGGCCATCGAAGGACTGAATAATATAAGAATTTATCCTTTTCAAATCGGCCATTATTGGTATAAATTGTCAAACTCACATCATTGAGATAAATCTTGAATGTTTCGATGGAAGTATTGGGGTATGCATTGCTGTATCCCATCTGGAGAGAATTGATTAGATGTTCTAGATTATAAATGATTGATACTTGGAAGATGGAAGAGAAAGAGAGAAGGGCTCCATATAGAAGTAGTTTCCTCGTGGCAGAACTGCTGATTGAAGTCCGAGATTCTGTCCCCATCTCAATTAGAATGAGTGAGAGGGAGAGGGGAGAGATCAATTGAGGATGATACGAAGTGAAAGGTCAAAGAAACGATTAAATGTGACATCAACAGAGAAAGTGATGAAATAGAGAAGAAAATATTGGTATATGAGAGAGAAGGAAGCCTTCAATCACTAGAAGAGCTAATGGATTCTCGATTTTCGAGCAGCAAGTAGCATATTAGAGAACAGCCATAGGGAAAATGAGAAGAGAAATTGAATGGAGAGGGAATGGAGAGAAGGGATGAAGGGCGAATGATTAGTGTAATAATAGAAGATGGAGATGGACTATCGAAGCAATCGAGATAAGATCTCAGACAAAACACTAGCAACTTCAGTAGGTTGACGAAACTTAACAAAAATGAGAAAATGGAGAGGGGTGGTAGGCAGAAGCTAAAAGAGAGAAGAGAATGAGAAAAGAGGAAGGAGAAAGAGAGTGAGAGGAGAGGATAGACAACGAGAGAGTCCACACGCAAAGCACACTCTTTCCTGATCTTTTGGACTCTCAGAAAGAGATCTTTAGTGATGCTGATCAATTCGACGAATGAACACTACTTTCACGGATACAACACATTGCATCAATGATGTCTTTGAAATGATTGATTTCACACATTGTGAATGTTCTGCCCCGATTATTATTGTAGATCGAGGTTCGATTAACAATAATCTTTCGAATGCAGTCATATCATAGAAAGTCCTGCTTCATATGGTTCCGTTGTTCCATTAAAGTTTAGCACTAGCCTTAGTTCACAACTGTCGTTCATTGACTAATGCCGACCCGTATCATTCAGTAGACAAGATGGCTGTCTCATTCCCATTCCCACTTTTGCACCATCTTCGTTCTATGAATCTGTCGATCCCATATCGAAATGTGTCGAATAGACTAGAGGAAAGCAAACAAACAACAAACACTAAGGGACTAGATCACTCGATAGTGAGATTTCTATCACTTTTGGCGTCCTTTTCTTCTCAGACTCAGCTCAATTTTCACTCATGAATTTCACAATATGATGATACTCTTTCACTGTTTTCGTGTTTCACTAAATACTATCAGATTAAATATTTTATCAATTGAGTCAGTTTATTCATCATTTGTCATTCCGATGTAAATCCTCTTTCATCTTTTCCTTCAACATCTGAATATCATGGAGAATCCGGTCGGTTTCTCACATTAAATTTGGAATTTTTTTTTTTTTTTTTTCGTATATCTCTTGAACCATTCTCAACATCTAATCCAGGCTCAAAGATGCTTCCGTGAACACCAATTGTTGGGTGGAATTCAACACGAGAATATTGTCAAGTTTCTGTTCGCTTTCACACCCGATTCATAACATGAAAGTCTTCAAAATGTGTGAGTTTATCTTCCAAGATCGTACATATGAGACGAATCGCGAGAGAATTGAGAGTATTGACGACCCCGTGGCGGTAGGAAATAAGTATCCCCAATCCTGCTGAAAAGTATAACTTAAGTACTTTAAATGGAGCTCTATCAAACTGCGTTTGCCAAATTTTGATATCAGGTCTCATCTCCGAGTATTGGTAGGTCAAAGTGGGGACACTTTTTTGTCAAAATGTGCCTCACTAAAGGACCATAACTCTCTTCACAATTGTGTTAGAGACAAATCCAAAAAAGATCTCGAATGAGAAGACAAAGTGCAACATTTGTTCTGTTGAAAATGCCAATCCACGTCAATGGGCTGGAGCGGGGCGGTCGGTTTTCCAAAAAAGTGGTGTAACTTAGCTAATAGGTTATTCTACAAAAAATTCTCGAGAGTGATTTTAGTACTTACCGGTACTACCACATATCCAAAAAACAGAGGAATCGGAAACGGGGAAAATTTTATGCGCGGTGTTTTGTCCAAAAAACCTGCGATTTTTGCAGCTTTTCGAGGTTTTTCATGCATAACTTTTTTCATTCATGTTTTCATGAGCTCTTATATCAAAATTCGGAATAAGCGTGCAAAATACGTCAGAAAATTCTATAGACATATTTTTTCGAGACTAAACGTTTTTCGACTCTGACCACTTTTTCTCCATGTGGTCCCCCCTTTGATCCAATTATGGTCGAATTTTTTTGTTGTCTCAGAATCATATCCAAATAAGAATTTCTGGCTTAATTTTGAGCGTAGAAAACGAATTTGCTAACTAGAGCTCATGAAACCTCGAAACGAAAAAGTTATGACCAAACTCCAGAACATTTTTTTTTGGGATTTTATTTTTAGCATAACTTTAGTATTTCTGGATTTCATGAGCTCTAGTTAGCAAATTCGTTTTCTACGCTCAGAAATAAGCCAGAAATTCTTATAGGAACATGATTCTGAGACTAAAAAAATTCGACCAAAATTCGACCTAGAGAAAAGCATGGTGTCTGACTGGCATACCGACGCAGGCAGGTTCGACCCCCGCCCGCAGGTGATGTTTTGCAAGAGGTAGAGAAAGGCGAACCAAGAGAAAGGCGCGCGACCTAATGGGCATGGTGTCTGACTGACATGCCGACGCAGGCAGGTTCGACTCCCGCCCGCAGGTGATGTTTTGCAAGAGGTAGAGAAAGGCGCGCGCCCCAACCACTAGTCTCCGTCAAGCGTTCCCTGCGGTAGGCCGCCCTGGCCTAATGGGCATGGTGTCTGACTGGCATGCCGACGCAGGCAGGTTCGACAGATAATTTATTAAAATTAAAATTAATACATGCAATACGAATGCGTCGGCATGTCAGTCAGACACCATGCCCATTAGGCCAGGGCGGCCTTCCGCAAGGAACGCTTGACGGAGACTAGTGGTTGGGGCGCGCGCCTTTCTCTACCTCTTGCCAAACATCACCTGCGCGCCTTTCTCTACCTCTTGCAAAACATCACCTGCGGGCGGGAGTCGAACCTGCCTGCGTCGGCATGTCAGTCAGACACCATGCCCATTAAGGGAAAAAATGATTGGTGAAAAAGTGGTCAGGGTCGAAAACAATTTTATCTCGAAAAAATATGACTATAGGAAATTTTCTGAAGTGTTTTGGCACGCCGATTCCGAATTTCGATGTTAGAGCTCATGAAAACATGAATTTAAAAAGTTGTGCTTGAAAAACCTCGAAAAACTGCAAAAATCGAAGGTTTTTCGGACAAAACACCGCGCATAAAATTTTCCCCATATCCGATTTCTCTGATTTTTGGATATGTTGTAGGTACCAGTAAGTACTAAAATCAATATGGTCGTTTTAATGACGAACATTTTGACAAAAAAATCAGAGTGTCCCCACTTTGACCTACCAATAATACTCGGAGATGAGACCTGTTATCAAAATTTGGCAAACTCAGTTTGATAGAGCTCCATTTAAAGTACTTAAATCATACTTTTCAGGAGGATTGGGGTTACTTATTTCCTACCGCCGCGGGGCTCTCGATTATCTCGGGATTCATCTCATATATGGTGACAGAATATCCTGGAGAAGATCTGGATAAATTGATCCAGAGAGAGACACAAGCCAGACATTCCTATGATCTCAAGGACTTCAAACCAATGCTCATATAACTTCTCAATGCCATTCAATTCCTAAATTCAGCTAAAGTAAGTTAGAACTAAATTAACTTAAATGTTGATTCACATTTGAGGTGATTCATCGTGATTTGAAACCGCAGAATATCGCCATCAAATCGAATGGAAAACTTACTCTTCTAGGCTTGCATTACAAATGACGATAATAGACTCAATCGAATTGACTCAGATTTCGGATAACTCTAGTGATAGACACTCAATGAGATATGAGAGGAATCGCGAGAGATTCGAGAGCACCGCGGCGGTAGGAATTTGTACCACCGATCCTCCTGAAAAGTTAAACTTAAGTACTTTCGATGATGCTCTTTCAAACTACGTTTGCGGAATTTTGATATCTGGTCTCCTCTCCGAGTATTGTTAGGTCAAAGTTGGTACACTATGAAATTTTATGCTAAATTCGACTCACAAAAATGATCATAACTCGCTTCAAAATTTTGATAGAGAAATTTCCAAAAAAGCGTTCGAATGAGGAAGCAGAGGGCTAGATTCGATACGTTGGTGATGTCATTCCTCGTCAATGCGCTGAATCGGGGCGGTCGGTTTTCCAATTAAGTGATGTAACTTTCCTAATACCGATTTCTACAAAAAGCGCCGAAGAAGGATTTGACAAAATCCATTAAAACTCACAATCCAAAAATCAGCAAGATACGTTTATAGGAAAAAAATGGCAGTCACTTTTGTCCAAAAAACCTGCGATTTTTGCAGTTTTTCGAGGTTTTTCAAGCACAACTTTTTTTTCATGAGCTCTAAGCGTGCAAAAATACACCAAAATTTCCTATGGTCATATTTTTTCGAGATAAAATTGTTTTCGACCCTGACCACTTTTGTGGTCCCCCCTTTGGTCCGAATTTGGTCGAAATTGTTTTTTCTCGGATTCATGTCACTATAGGATTTTCTGGTTAAATTTTGAGCGTAGAAAATGAATTTGCTAACTAGAGCTCATGAAACCTCGAAACGAAAAAGTTATGACCAAAATCCCGAGGAAATATTTTTTGATATTTTCTTTATATCATAACTTTTTTCTTTCGAGGTTTGATGAGCTCTAGTTAGCAAATTCGTTTTCTACGCTCAAAAATAAGCCAGAAAATCCTATAGTGACATGAATCCGAGACAAAACAATTTCGACCAAATTCGGACCAAAGGGGGGACCACATGGTGAAAAAGTGGTCAAGGTCGAAAAAATTTGTATCTCGAAAAAATATGACTATATGGAATTTTGGTGTATTTTTGCACGCCGATTCCGAATTTCGATGTTAGAGCTCATGAAAACATGAATTTAAAAAGTTGTGCTTGAAAAACCTCGAAAAACTGCAAAAATCGCAGGTTTTTCGGACAAAAGTGGCTGCCATTTTTTTTCCTATAAACGTATCTTGCTGATTTTTGGATTGTGAGTTTGTGAATGGATTTTCTCAATTCACTTTTCGGCGCTTTTTGTAGAAATCGGTATTAGGAAAGTTACATCACTTAATTGGAAAACCGACCGCCCCGATTCAGCGCATTGACGAGGAATGACATCACCAACGTATCGAATCTAGCCCTCTGCTTCCTCATTCGAACGCTCTTTTGGAAATTTCTCTAGCATAATTCTGAAGCGAGTTATGGTCATTTCTGTGAGTCGAATTTAGCATAAAATTTCATAGTGTACCAACTTTGACCTAACAATACTCGGAGATGAGACCAGATATCAAAATTCCGCAAACGTAATTTGAAAGAGCATCATCGAAAGTACTTAAGTTATACTTTTCAGCAGGATTGAGGATACTTATTTCCTACCGCCGCTGTGCTCTCGAATCTCTCGCGATTCCTCTCTTATTTATCGAATCTGCATTTGCGACAAGAAATTTAACCTTCTGAACTGAGAGTGAACAGAAGAAGGAAAATAAGGAGAAATGCCAAATATTCTATATTTCCTGATGCCATTCTCGCAATTTAGATGGGATGGATTCATTTTGTGCGAGTTCGTCTGAGATGGAAATAGGAGCTACTTCTGACTACTAGAAACTCACTTGTAGAATACTGTGCATGCTCAACATGCATTGGTTGAGAGATGATTGGAAGAAGTAGGAAGGTCACAGATGAGACGAGACACAATACCAATGATATTCGCATTGAAATTGGATGAAGATTCATAAACAGAACTCACCATTTCGCTCATGTGGTGTAAAGTTAATGTAGTGGAATGACGGAGAATAACAGGGAATGGGATAGAAGGGATAAAGTGCTTCGTTTGTGGATGGAATGTAGTGAAGGTGGAGAGTTCGAAAGAGACATGGACATAGATAGAGCCCAGTTGGACAGAGGAAATACACAAACGAAAGAGAGAGACTCTGTTTCTTTGCTGCTTCGGGAAAATATAACTAGTCGTTGGTGAATGGAATGATTGATCACACATCAAGAACATACAGAAGATCTATTTTTACATCACAACAAAACCTCATAGAAATGATAATTACTGCGGTGTAATGTGTTAATTTGAAATTTGAAATTATCTCAATTAGATAATCTCGAAAAATCAAGTCTATCGGTAATATTGAAATCACGGCCATGAACTCGCTCAGCCAATGGTATGGATAGGGACCACCAGCCCGAGAGCCGACTTAACGGAATCTAGTCAAAAGTAGGCTCAATGTGACCGGCAGAATCTCAATATCATTTTTGCTTTTGGATGTATGTCGATAGCTTTTCTCTCAAGCCCGCAAGAGCTTCAGAACTGCGCGCGCGTCCCTCAGCCAGAGAGGTTAGAAAGGCGAGACGAGAGAGAAAGGGGCGGAGCCTCTCTCGCACGTGTCTCTCTCTCGCTCCCCCCCGCTCTCTCGCCGCTTTAATTCAAGCACAATTCGGGGAAAATTATTAAAATTATTAAAATTTTTGCTCTTAAAATTCCTCAAAAAATACAAAGTAACAGAATATCAACCGGCGAGCAGTGTGTTTGCATTGGAAATACCCTAATCACCCTATTCCCAACCTAAATATCGATTTTTGACCTACTCAGACTTGTCAGATACCGCTCGCCGGCCGCCGGCCGCTTAATCGATAGATAATGGTAATAGCTACTGATCAGGCTTTTGGGCGAGTGATTTGGTTGTGAATGACGGTTGTGCTCCCTCGATCTCGCTTTTGAGGGGAATGGTGTCGAGGGAAAAGGGGCGGGGCTGGTGGTCCCTACGTATGTCGATAGCTCTTCTCCGAAGCCTGGGAGAGCTTCCGAAGCGCGCGCGCATCTCCTAGTCAAATTGGATGGGTGACAATTGCGCAACTTTTATTTTTCCGCAACTTGATTTTTTTCCGCAACGACATTTGCGCAACTCGACCAAAACGACATTTGCGCAACTCGACATACCTCGATTTCTAGCCATCCTAGAATCTTGGCAGAGGTGTCAAAACAAAAAGAAAGTTATGCTGATCAGAATGACACCTCTGCCAGGATTCTAGGATGGCTAGAAATCGAGTTATGTCGAGTTGCGCAAATGTCGTTGCGGAAAAATAAAAGTTTCGCAATTGTCACCCATCCGTCAAATTGGGGAGAGAGGCGAGACGAGAGAGATAGGGGCGGAGCCTCTCTCGCACGAGTCTCTCTCACTCCCCCCGCTCTCTAGCCTCGCTCCTCCCGCTCTCCTCTCGCGATCGAACACAATTCGGGGAAAATTATTAAAAATACAAATTTGTGCTTAAAATTCCTCTAAAATACAGAGGAATCATATTTTCACTGTCCAAATAGTGTGGTCCTCCTAGAAAGTGTAAAATTAGATGTTTCATGGCTATTTATTCGAATTTTGACCTACTCAAAAAAGTCAGATCCACTTCGGACAGAGTTCGTTCGACAGGGAATTGTCTGAGTTACACAACAAGCTCTCGGGCGAGTGATTTCATTGAGAACGAACGTTGTGTTTCCTCGATCTCGCTTTTGAGGGGAATGGTGTCGAGAGAAAAGGGGCGGGGCTTGTGGCCCCTAGGTATGGAAATATCAATTTATCTGAACGATTGACGTTATGATTTTGAAATTATAACGGAATCGGGGTAATGTAAACACACAATGTAGACATAAACTTCATGGATTGAACCTCACTGATCCTAGAGGATGATGAATTTATTTCTCATCTAGGTACTTTAGTGACTGAGGAGAATCCTCCACAATTCAATCTTTTACACTCCATACATACATTATTTGGTGAAGTTGAAATGGTAAAAAAGTAATTGCTCGTAGCTTCACTCGTTCACACTTTCTATCAATGTGGGAAATCTCTCATCAAGGGTAGAGAAGAAAAGGAAAATGAAGGAACAGAACTGAAGATAGGTTCCATTCGTGTTTGAAACGCTTTCAGAAATTCAGCACTTATGAAATCAGAATAATCCCCGTTTGATGTCGATGATAATCTGTGAATGGTCTGTCTTTTTCCTTCTTCTCATTCCTTCTCTTCATTCCAAATCTCCTTCTCCTATCGGCCCTGTGAGTGTATTCAGTCTAATCGATTGATGAGATGGTATGATAGACAATCGAATATAAATTGGGAATCGCCCTTCTCGATGCCACTCATCATAATGGATCGAGTAATAGAATCATCATTGACCCAATGAGACCCATTCAGTGAGTGAATGAATCATCAATTGAATCAGATCGGATATTTCAGTGTGGAAGAAGTGATTTACTTCTGGGATAAACAGTTCCTACCTGAAGTGAATTACATCCAATTGAAGTCAATAATCCCATTATATATTGAGATGAACACAAGCTGCACTCAATTTGAGATGAATGGAAGAGGAAATGGGACTATTTGTGATCCCACCAAACAACAAATGTCTGTATTCTTAGGACTCATGAGTCAATCTCTTTTCATATAGATGCTCTAATGAAATAGCTGAGTCTCTCTTCCAAGATAAGATCACATTCGACAGTGGAATAAGGTTAGTCCAACTCCTCCTCCTTCCTCCTTCTCCATTTCAGTCCATCTCGTCTTGTCTGGCTCTGTCCTCACTGCTGTGATCTCAAGTGTTGCCTTCCTGTCTCTTCATATATCAAGTGATTATACCCATTCATATCCACAGACTTTCAATTATCTTAGATTGATCATCATCTTCTCTCTCATTGTTATTCTCCTTTCTCTCTCTATCATCATGCATAGGAAGACAAGGGTGAACCAGGAAGAGATATCCAATGGAGAACAACAACACAAAACAAGAGCATAATCTTCCATTATGCACCATATCTAGAAGGATAAAATGATGATCTCCCATTCCTTCCCTTCCCTTCTCATATTACTCTTATCACAATTGAAAGGGAAGATCGTCTCACTCATTTCCTTCTCTTTCCTTTCATCTCTCTCGTTAGTCGTAAACAGTTCGAGGCGTTTTATCACTACAAAAAAAACCTTACCATTCTTTCAGTTTCCTGTCTTCGATTTTGGTTGCCGCCGATATATTCCATTATAAATAAATGTTCTCAACTCGGATGAGGAAAAATGAAGTGGTTTAAAAATTCAACGAAGTACTCATGAAATTTTGTGTGGTTTCTTCCAGTATCCATTGCTTCTTCTCAGATATGGGTCTTTCTCGGAATATATCATTCTGAGGATTTATTTCCAGTTGGGTGATTCGAGAATTCGATTTGTTTATCTCATCACTCGATTGCTCATCGCTTATCTACTCAATGGAATAACATGATCATTCTCGATGTTCCATCCTTATCATTCAATTCTCATCCTTCCTTATTCTCTCTCATGTCACTCATTCATAACCTACATACTCTATTCCTACTCTCATTCATCAATGCACTACCTTCTAAGCCGATTCTTGTTCAAATGGTCAGTCTCCCCCTCCCCTCCCCTCCCCCTCCTTCCCCTTCTCCTTCCTCCCCCCCCCCTCCCCTCCTTCCCCTTCCTCCTCCCTCCATCTCATCCCTTCTCTCTCAGTTTTATTCGTCATGCAGAACGTGCTCCCATGAATGTATTTACATCTGAATCCTCTTCAAAGTTCTTCCATCGTGGATTGGGAGAGATATCAGATGTAATTGGTCATCTCTTCCATTAATTCACAGATCAATCAGATCGGAATCCATCGAGCTACAGAGATGGGAAGATCATTTAGACGGAGATATCGATTGATTGGACTATTGAATGACAATACAACGAGTGATGAGGTTGATGAAGAGAGTATTATATATCCATTCCCTCATTTATTCTTCAAGATCTTCATCCGATCTTCTCCCCTCACTCGTACTCTAGTATCAGCTGCTTCTTTCTCCAATTCTTTTCTCGGTTATTTCACGAACTTCCATAACTCCCTTTCTTTATTTTTTTCAGGTAAATCATTTAATTCATCTCTACCAATCATTCACACCTCCCAAAGCGAACTGGATGAGCAGGTATTTTTTCCTTCAGTTTAATATCAATTCTTCTTCTTCTTCTTCCCAGGTTTTTATACATAATGGAATCTCCATTGTTCCGATGCAAGGTACTGGCCAACCACAATATCTCAGATCCCATGTGCAGAATGGTTAGAATCACACAACCTCTTTTTTTTAATACTCATCATTATTCAGAGTCTCTTAAGAGAGAATATTATCAGCTCTTTCCCTCTTTGTTCCAATTTCACATACGACGCTATTGAAGTAAAGAATCCATTAAATTCGCCAGAGTATTTCCTGTTTAATTCCAGGCTGCACTAGCTGAATTGGAGCAACCAAGGTTGAAGATATATAACGACGATCTCAGGAAATGTGCAAAAAGGCATGGAAAGAGAATATCGTACAAAGTGATCATGAATCTTATTGAGAATATCTAATTCTTATCTCAGTGGTTGAGTGCCATTCCGGGAGTTGGAAGTGAATTCGATCTATCCAGAGCAAAAGAATCCATTGGACCTCTCATGGCTATAATCCATAGAAATATCGAAAGAGCAGTGAACAATACATCCAAGGAATATTTTCAGAATATATTATACTGTGAGTTTAGTTGAGAATAGACACAGACGTCAAAGTTATTTAAGCATGACCAAGTTTTATTGGCTCTTTCTCAAGCACTTGGAATAATCTCCGAATTCAATGGAAATTCTCCCGATTTCTCGTCATCGATCACTCTAGAAGTATGGAGATCAGAGAGAGATGCAGTCACCATTAAGGTATTACATATATCCTCAACAACTCAAGGGAAGTTATGTTCAGATAATAATAAAGAACGGAATCATCAATAGATTCAAAGACGTGCTCAAACTGAGTAAAAACAGACTTCCATCGTCAGATTTCTCCATTTGTGGAAAACGACGAAGAAAAAATTCAATGGGATGAGAGTCTGGACTGAGGTGAGAAAAGAGGGGGGGGAGGTCAATGAGAATGGAGAAATGATCTTCAGATATACTCGAATGATCAGTACAATGAGGATTCAACGTGATTGAATCGTCTTCATTTCAATAAACACTTACAAGAAAATTTTGAAAGAGATCGATCAAACAATTAAATCAGGGTAATAAGAACAATGAATATGGGTGATTGTGGCACTTAAGAAGTTTTGCATTTTCTCCAGAAAGCGATGATTCTTCTCAGATAGATAACTGCAATGATGAGAAGAGGAGTGAAGATGAAGTAGAGGAAGATCTTGAGGGAATGAAAGACGTCGTCGTTGAGAGAAAGAAGTGCATGGAATGGAGAAGGAACCATCCTCTCTCACTCCATCCATGTAGACGGGACCACTTTTAAAAAAGGAAGAGTTGAGGGGAGGGAGGGAGGGGGGGGGGGGGGAATGGTCATATCACCTCTTTCTCTGTCCTTGGATTGTGACTTCTCATTGCATGGATTTTCTTCATAATTTTCTCCACAATTGTAGTCCGTAGTCCTCGCATTCACAATTCCAGTCACTCCTTCATTTCTCTTCTCTTCCATTAGAGCATTCGCGAATTTCACCCATTTCTTCTGTTCGACAACTTCTCTGATCATATAGATTGATAGTCCTCCTCGATTACTCTCCCAAAGATCATACTATATTGACCATAGAAGAAAGAATGGAAGAGGGGCCCATTTCACTGTGATGAAGATAATAAATGAGAGGAGGAAAAGGAATAGATCACTCACTGAATTCGAATCAATCGATCGAGAGGAGCCTCTTTCTCTTCCCATTTCTTGCCTGTCTCTGGATCGATTCCTGACATGGGAAAGATCATCCTGGGTGGTCCATGGACTCACCCCAATCTGCTTCAGCGCAGAAAGTATTCATGGAAAGGACATGGGGGAC
>BTSX01000004.1:27849980-27870138 GCA_036245825.1 Pristionchus entomophagus
GTGAAGTGATAGAAGTGATAGTATCTGCCAGAGATGAGGGAGAATTGAAAGGAATTACCGTAGTGGAGGTATCCCATCTACCGTATCCCTTGGATGACATCTCCCCTCTTTAGATCCATGTCGACGACGTCAACTCTCATCCAGTCTTCCTTCCTCAACCATTCTCTGTCCATCTTCTAGAGGATTCTTCCATTGGATCATCAGTTGTCATAGTGAAGGCAGAAGATAATGATAGAGGGGAGAATGCACGGATAGAGTACTCATGTGAGGATTGTGACAAGCACTTCACCATCAATGCAACAACTGGACAGATTACGGTATGTTAGAGAATGAGTCCACTGGGTCAGATTGATGCTAGGTGGCTGCTCCCCTTGACCGTGAGACACGCAACTCATATCTACTGATGGTGACTGCATCTGATCATGCCACTCCGCCCCTTTCAACCACAACAACCATGGAGATAATCATTGATGATGGTGAGGGGGAGGGTGAGGGGGGAACCAAGGGGAAAGGGAATAGATGGGATCAAATTCAAATCCTCTGGCATCCGTTCACTCCATAGGATACTTCCTCTCTCTCTCTCTCTTTCTCTCTCTCTCCTTCTCTCCTCCATTCTTCATTTCCGTAAATAAGTTGGACAGCTGGTCATTGCATGGGGACGTTCCCTCTATCCCCCCTCCTCTCCTTTCTCTCCCTCTCTCTCGTCTCTCTCGCTTCTCTGTCCTCTCCTCGAGAGACACACTCTCTCGTGATATCCTTAGATGGAGATGGAGACTAATCAAGAGAGAAAGAAGGGGTTGAAGGTGTGACATCGAGGGAAAGAGGGGATTGATGGATGGAAGGGACTGAGAGAGCGATTCATTCCAGTCAACGACAACCAACCTCAATTCACCAGTCTCAACTACAGTACTTCCATCTCAGAGGATATCGCAATCGGAACATCATTCCTTCAGGCATTCATACCTTTCTTTTCCCGCGAAATTTATCTCGTAATCTTCATAAATGAAATCTGTGATCTTCAATCAAATGAGTGAATATCCACAACAATCCTTATATCTCTCAGGTGTCAGCAATGGATTCCGACGAAGGGGAGAATTCCCTCCTCGACTATTATCTCAATGAATCCTCTCCCATCGTCAAAGATGACCTCTTCCGTCTCGATAGAACCTCAGGAACACTCAGAGTAAATGCGAAGTTGGACAGAGAGAAAATGTCGATGTGAGTTCCTTTCCATTGGGTCTTCCCCCCTTTGAATCTGTCACGATCGCCTCACTTTCTCCCTTCCAATTGGCCTAATGAGCGGCACTCTCAATGCCAATCTACACGTCAGAGAGAGTAGCCGTTCACTTTAGCAATTGCCGAAGGGAGGGGGAGGGGAGGGAGGGGTGGAGGGAGGGGGGAGGGGCGGGGTCCATAACCCCCATGGAAACGAAGGAAGCAGAAGAGGGCAGCCTGTGAGAGATCACATTACAGAAATGGGAGAGAACAATCAAGGGATTAGAAATGGACCCAAATGGAAAAGGGAACACATTGAGAATGGACTCTCCATTTCAGAATATCCCTTCCCATTTATGCGAGGGATCGAGGAAAACCAAGTCTATCCGCTTCTTCCCTTATCACGCTGAGACTCATCGACGTTAATGATAATGCTCCCAAATTCGAGCAGGTGAGAGAGAGAATAGAAGGAATGGAGATGAAGAGAGGGATATAAAGAGAAGGAGATGAATGGAGTCATTGCAGTCATCCTATGAATTGACTCTCGAGGAGAATTCCCCTCCTGGTACTGTAGTGGGAACAATATCGGCCACAGATGAGGATGAAGGAGAAAATGCCAAGATTGAGGTGAGACATCGGATCCATTCCACTGATCCCCATAGGAACAGGGATAAACTTGACTTCTCTCAGTTCCGTATCTTCGGTGGTTCTGACGCTCGTTACTTCGATATAGTCGTGGATGAAATGGAACCGAACTCAGTGAAGATTCTATCGAGAGTTCCATTCGACTATGAATCAAAGATCAATACTTTCTACGTGGAGATACAGGCATCGAGGTAGGAATCAATCCCATCATTGGACTGATCAATTCCATTCAGTGGTCAACTCTCATCGACGACGGGAGTCAGAATCCGTCTACTCGACGTGAGTTCCCATTAGAGAGACGTCATTCAGATTGAACCTCAGGTCAACGACAATCAACCCCAATTGAGAGACTTCCTAGTATACATAGTCTCCCATGAAGATAGACTGGCTCATGGAGATATTGGACTCATTCCTGCATTGTGAGATTGAATGGAAGGGAAGGGAGGGAAGGGAAATCATTGCAGTGACTCTGATCAATCTGCTTGCCTCGAGTATTCATTGGCTGAGAATGAACTACTTGGAGTGGAAAGATCAACGGGTAAACTGTATCTGAAGACAGTATGGAGAAGTTCCTTCGATGCTTCACTCGACTCCTGTGTCACTGGTAGGTCAAAGAGTGTCACTACAGTATTCCCATTCCTCTCTTCTAGATGGTCCCAACACAGTTTGTGCCAAGTGTCGATTAGTGTATGTGTATGTGAAGGGAGATTGGCTATCAGAAGCGGTCACAGTAAGATTGGAGGGAACCAATGAGGATTCCTTCTGGGACCCCGCTGTCTTCAATCGATTCAGGTACTGTAGACCATCACTATCCGATTGATTGATCCATCACAGACAATCGATCTCAACTCTCTCCGATTGGACTGAGTCAGATATCCATCCCATCTCCGTCCATAAATCTCGTGAATCTGAGCTGGATGTCTCATTCCTCGTCAGACACAAACAAAGAGTAGTCAAGTCAGTTATTATATCTCAAAACAGTAGAGAATAGAATGCGCAAGTATCTATAATAACCATATTATCTTGCGTGGATGCAACTCTGAAATGGTCCTCTGGAGACTCTCCCTTTCTCCCTCTTTCGGCCCTCTCCCTTTGATATTCGAGTGTTTTCCCGTGTCTCCCTCTTTCCCTCCAATCACATAGTTATGTGTGTCCATCTGTCGTCGGGTCGATAATCGAATGAGTCACTCCCTCTTTCTCATTACATCAACACCCTCGCCTTTCCTTCCAATCTCTCACTGATTATCTCCCCCTTTGTCTATTGAGAATCGAGAGAAGGGAAGGCCCAATGTCTCCAGGGAACCTTCTTTCGTATGCAGTTAATTAGAGTGCTGGGTGGGTTGAAGAAGTGAGGAAAACGATGGAGAGAAGAGAGAAGAAGGGAGGAAGAAAGGAGGGGGGGAGGGGGGGGGGGTTCAATAAGGACTCTTGAGATTGGACAATGAACATCATCACGAACACTTGTTGGATCGAGGAGAAGGGGAAGGAATGGATAATTGCAGATGGTGGAAACTCCGTGATCTCCTTCAGTCTGAGAGATCGAAGATAGAGAGACTCTCTCTACTCAGGATTGAAGTATTCGAAGCGGAGAACTGTAGGAAGGAGCCCTGTCCATATATGCAAGAATGCAGAAACACACTCAAGTTCATGGAAGATGCATACGTCAGTTTGTTCATCCATCAATTCATCCCAATTCAATCGATTCCTCGATTACCGTACTCCCTTTCAGCGTCACGGGACCGATAACTTCATATCGTATACACTGCAGACACTGAAGACATTCTCATGCGAGTGTCCACATGGAATGACCAGTTAGTCTAATATTTCGTACTCTCATAACTGAGTGGAGAGAGAGGGAGGGGAGGGAGAGAGAGAAGGGAGAACGGAGAGGGAAAGGAGGGGATCCCTCATCTCACAGTCTGTCATTCACACGGGATATCCTCTCTCTATTGCGCAAGCGATGACCATCCCTTTGACTCGTCTGTCACTAACCCCCCCCCCCCCTCACCCTTCTCCCTATCCAATTCCTCACTCCAGCGATCTCCGAAGGGGGAGTAGCAGCCTTAATTATAGAACGGACGTCTCCCATTAATAGGATGAGCCACCCACACTTGCATACGAAGAGAGAGAGAGAGGGAGAGAGTGGCAATTGCCCGCACAAAACGAATTCATTTTGCGATAAAGTACAAACGTCGATGGTCGAAGATGAATTTTGAACGATGAACATAGGACTAAGAACAACACGCATACCACTCATTTTTCAGCCTCTTCTAATCTCTCTGGCTCCTGCAACGCCCGAATCGATCTGTGCTACAGTAATCCGTGCCGCAACAACGGGACATGTTTTCCTCTCGAGAGTGGATACCGATGCGAATGTGTCGATGGATGGAGAGGTACGCTATCCATTGAGAGGGGGTCGGGTTATGGTAAGAAGGGTCATAGAGTTGGCGTGTGTCATATTAGCCGATTACTCTAGTATTCATTCTCTCTTTGAGAAGGGAAATAATAAGCATTACTCACTCTGTAGATGGACCACACATTTCATAAGGAGAGAATGGATAATGAGATTGAGATGAGAGGGGAGGAGAGGGGGGGGAGAGGGGTGAGGGGGGAGGGGGGAGGGGGGGGGGGTGAACCATCTTCAACCCATTGGTCACTTAATCTCGTTATCCATAGAGAGAGTAATAACTAGTAGAGAGACACGCACCTCTTTTCATCACAGATTCATTATTCAGCCCCCCCCCCCCTCCCTTCTCTTTCCTTCCTTACTTTGATGTGTCCAGAGGGGTGCTAAGTGTTTGGTCTCTCTTCATTCTCCCCACTCTCTCCTTCTCTCTGCTCATATAATTGCACCCTTCCCTCAAAGAGTTAATTACTCTTTCTAATGAGAATCCGTTTGGGAAGGAAAGGCGAGGGATAGAAGCCACCTTAGAATAGGATTGAGAGATGGAGAGAGAGAGAGAGTCAAGAGATGAAGGGATGATCTCGAGTGCTTTTATGAAGAGATGAGAGGCATAGTATGCAATACGGTTTGAAAGAGATCCCGATAGAGAGAAGAGGGGGGGGCACTGTGGGGGGTCGAGAAGAATGAAAGGAGAGAAGAGATAGATGGTGTGATGAAAGGAAGGAAACAGAAGCAGAATGGAAGGAGGGGAAATGGTTTAGATGGGGGGATGCAACATTGTATGATATTGCAACATAGATTGAAGAAAAAACGATATGTTTCCAGGCTCGGAGTGCGAGATTCCCCCTCATTCTCACACTTGTTCTGCTGGTTTCTGTAGGAGTGATTCGAGATGTTTGTTGAAGGAAGGAAAGATGAGATGCACTCAATGCAGATATGATGAGGAAGATACTGATGAGAGGTGAGATAGAGACACCATTCAGTCCGCGAGTTCCTTTATTCTTCAGATGTTCACTCCGTTCTATTTCCTTCGATGGAAAGGGCGCAGTCAGAGTGGAGGAACAATTGGGGAGAATGCAGTGGAGAGCTCAATTCAGGTGAGATGAGATCCCCTTCTTTCTCACTTCCCTTCTTCACTTTCAGAGTTGCCACGATCGCTCATGATGGAATTCTCCTATTTGCTGGAGATCGAAATTCAGATTTCGTGGAGATTTCACTGGAAGCTCGACTTCTCAAGTAAGATCTGTGGTGTTTAGATGAAGAGACAAGGATTGATTCCAGAGGGGAATTCTCGGTTGGAGGAGAATCGAAGGGATCTGTTAGAATGAGAGATGAGAAGAAGAATAGAATGAATGATGGAGAATGGCACACTGTCACTGTCGAGTATTACCAGATGGTACGGTATTCAATATCCTATCCAAACGATAACTGGTTTAATTCAGAATCTTCGTGTCTATCTCGACGATTGCGATCCTTCTCTCTCGGGTCAAGAGAACAGCAGAAATTGTGCAATGAGAGCGTCGATTGATCTACATGAGAAGTGAGTAAAGGAAGAAGAGGGGGGTGGGGAGGGGGTGATATCCCATATCTCATCCATTATTCTCCCTCTGTCTCATTCCATCGTTGTTGCATCAAATGGCAACATTTCTCTCCCATCCTCTTCCACTTTCGGAAATGGGCCTCATTTTCTGTTGCCGACCCTCTCAATTCCCATTCATCACGAGGAAATGGCAAACGATAGTGGGAAGAAGTGTAGAGAGAGAGAGAGGGAGAAAGAAGGGACTTCCATCTTTGTCCCCCATCACTCCAATTGATCCAATCAATCCAGATGCTCCGACCCTTCCATTCCATGCTTCCGATTCCTGGATCTCGTGGCTGGTGTCTTCATTGGTGGTCGATTGAGTGAAGGAAGGGAGATAGAGAGAACTCTAAATGGTTGCATTGCCAATCTCTCCATCGATGGAAGGGAGATTGACTTCGGGGATCGAGATGCCGTTGAGAGAATGGGAGTGGTCAATGAAGGATGTGGAGGAAGAAGAGAGAGATGTAGAGAGAAGAGTTGTCAAGGGAAATGTAGAGAGAGATGGAGAGGAATCGAGTGTCTACCGTGTCATGGAAGGAACTGCAGAGGTGAGATGAGACTGATGGAAATCTATTCTCATTCCCATTTCAGAAGATGAACATCCTAAACTGCATTCTTTCTCTCTCTTCGATGAAGAATCGTATATTGTGTGGAAGCCATCAGATTCCATATCTTCCCCCTTCGATCTCTCCTTCTCATTCCGTAGTTCCAAGACATATTCTCAACTACTCGTCGTTGAATTCGACGTTCGCGTTCTTTTCTTCTCTCTACACGTGAGATATATCTTAATTGATTCACTCGATAGTAATTGCGCAATCGGACAAATATTTGAGCAACATATTTTAAATATCTATTAAATAATTTATTTGGTAGATGGAAGATGGTCTCCTCCGAGCATCATTCGGTACCAATTCAACCCATTTGATCTCTCCTGAGATCTACCCAACTCATTGGACGAAGATCTCTATTGACTTCAGAGACGATTCCATTGTGATTGTTGTTGATGCACTATATACCACGGTTTGGAGAATTGATTCGAATCAACTCTGATCCACCCCTCATTCAGACTATTCCACTCCATCAATCAGTAACTCTTCGTTCTATCTATTCTGGTCTCGCTCCATCCACTAATCATCCATCTCAATTTGAAGGATGCATCAAGGATATGACAGTCGAAGACGAGATCCTCACTCCAGTCGCCAAGGGGAAGGTAATCAGAGTCTCCCTCTTCCCCCATCAACTCCTTCCCATTCAGATTCGATCTGGTTGTTCAGCCCCCAATCGATGTTCAATAGAAGGAGTCTGCCCTCCCAATTCCCACTGTCACCGTGAATGGGAGAGGCACTCGTGTCATTGCCAGTCGGGATTATTCGGTGATTCCTGTCGATCTGTCTGCTCCCTCAAAGGAATATGTGGAGAGGGAGGACTGTGCCAACCAACGAATACAACCAGAGGCTATGAGTGTCAATGTCCATCCAGTGAGTCACACACCCCCCCCCCCCTCCCCCCCCCTCCCCCCCCTTCAATCCCCTCTCCTCCATCAGATCGATGGGGTCTCAACTGTGAATGGTCTCGTCCCCTTCGTATCTGTCCTTCTGGATGGTATGGTTCCTTCCCTCAATGCAAGCAATGTGACTGTGATCACTCCAAGGGATTCCTCTCCCAGTGTAATCCACTCAATGGACAGTGTCTCTGCCAGGTTAGCATACCCTATAATCGACGGAACATGAATCTGATCCTTCAGAAGGATCACTATCTCTCCCGTAGTCGATGTATCCCATGTGGGTGTGGTCCCTCCTCCCTCTCCTCTTCCTGCTCATCATCTGGTCAATGCGAGTGCATAGGAGATGCAAGGGGAGAGAAGTGAGTCCCCTCCCCCCCCTCCCCCCTCCCTCCTCCCATCCATCAATGGATCCATTCAGATGTGATCGTTGTGTCTCTCACTTCCAAGTCTTGGACAACAAGAGTGGGAAGTGTTCTCCTCTCAAGGGATCCTGTCCTTCTCAGATCGAAGAGGGAATTGGATGGCCTACAACGAGGAAGAACAGTGAATCCAGGTGAGAAGAGAGAGAGGGGAGGGGGGAAGGGGGAGGGGGGTACATGATCATTCCTCCTTCCAGAGTCTCTTGTCCATCTCCCCAGACTGGAGTGGCCACTCGTCGATGTGGGAGTGATTCATTATGGAAGGACGTCCAGAAGTATAATTGCACTCTTCCCATCTTCAATGATCTACTGGCTAAGGTGAGAGGGAGAGGGAGACTTCCAACTAACTGTCTCTCTCACAATCAGTTATCGACTGCTCCTCTCCGTGAAGTGATCGTCCAATTAACGAATGCGACAATTGATGAATTGACTCTGGAGGGAAGGAATCTACTCATAGCGAGAGAGACTCTCCATAGGATTATTGATTCGAGGAATGGATCATTCTTGAGAGAACTAGTGGGAGATGAAGATCTACTCAACAAGTCAGTTTATACTCATTTTCATTATAATTGAATGTTCTTCTTCAGTGTTATCTCAACGGCCTCTTCCATCATCTCTCATTCTCCTCCTCTTCATCTTCTTTCTCATCTCAATCGTCTTCTTTCCTTCGGAAGATCTCTTCTTTCTCAACACCAAGATCTTCTCTTCCCTTCTCCACTTCAGATATCCACTCCCAATATCTGTGAGTTATCATTTCGTTGAATGATAGATCAGTCTATCACTAATCTCTCTCAGTATTCTCACTGGACGATACTTCTTCTTCTCGTCCCTTCCCTAAATTCGAATCATTCCTCGATCTCCGTCCAAGGGATTTCCCTCAAGTCCAATTGACAGTATCCAATGGAGAGAGAACGAAGAGGGTCTTCTACATGGTTTGTCTCCCCCCTCTCCTTCTCTCTCTTCTCCTCTCTAATCTCTTCCATTCAGATCACTCAATCTCTCTCTTGTCTCACTTGTGATTCTGCCATCGTTTCCATCCATTCTCCTCTCTTCCCCATCCGAATCTCCTTCCCTCTAACAACCTCCTCACGATGGAAATACCCCGAATGTGTCCAGTTGA
The DNA here is from genome assembly GCA_036245825.1 of Pristionchus entomophagus. NCBI lineage: Eukaryota > Metazoa > Nematoda > Chromadorea > Rhabditida > Neodiplogasteridae > Pristionchus > Pristionchus entomophagus. The sequence goes on from BTSX01000004.1 coordinate 27,858,870, forward strand.
AGAAAGGTACTGTATTCCCTATGACACTATCGATTGATCATTGATCTCTACAGGTAATTGGATGAGTGAGGGAGCTCTTCTCATCTCTCTCAATTCCTCCTTCGCCATCTGTGAATTCCCCTCAGGAGAGGGACTATTCACCATAGTCAGCAGTCAGCAACAGAATCAACTGGTGAGTCTCTCTCTCTCTCTCTCTCTCTCTCTCTCTCTCTCTCTCTCTCTCTCTCTCTCTCTCTCTCTCTCTTCCAGCTTCGTCTCTCTCAAATCACTCCCTCCTATTCACTGGCTCTGATTGGCACTTCCATCGCTCTTCTCCTTCTCTCCATCATCCTCACTCTATGCAGAGCGACCATTGCCACTAGACTCATCAGGTACGGTATGGAGATGGGAGGTAATCATCAACTGACTTTCTTCCAGGGTTGGATTCTGTCTCTCTCTCCTTATAGAAGCAATCGTCATCTTCGGATTACACAAAGTGGTAGTGAGCGAGGTGAGAGATCCATCGATGGATGATCATCCCCTTCCCTTATCTCTCAGATATTTTGCCCCGTCCGAAACGCCCTCCTCTCTCTATCCACTTCTTCTCCATTCGCATGGTTATTCCTCTATTCTCTCCACATCTATCGACTCATGTCAGAGGGAGTCAATCACTGCAAGTGAGTCCCTCCCACACTCCATTAATCCATCATCTCTCTCCTCTTCAGTGCCTTCATATGTCTCCTAATCGGTGTGATCTTCCCCTGTATCTTCTCTTCTTCCACTTTCTTCCTCTCATCATCCTGCTCTCTTCACTATTCATCATGGATCTTCTGGATTCTCATCTCTCCCATCACACTCTTCCTCATCGTGAGTACCTTCTTTCCTTCCTTCTATCTCCCGATTCTTCTTCATTTCAGCTCTCCTTCTACTCCTCATGTACTTCTCTTCTTCTCTCTGGTGATAAACAGTACCAGATGTACGTTGTAGGTCACAAACTGAAGAGGGCCCTCCTCCAACATTCCATTCTGGTGAGACATTCCCCCCTCCCCCCCCCTCTCCTTCTAATCTCCTCCTTCCAGTGTGTGATGACAGTGTGTTACACGACAGTGGGAGTCTTCCTCTCTTCTCATCTGGGAGAATACTCTGAACTCATCTCCAATGGTCTCCTCCTCATGATCTCCATTGCTACTCTCCTCTGGTCATACACCCTGAGTGGAAGAGTGGTGAGGAGTACTGTAGATTGACTATCACTGACTGACGTTATTCAGAGCGAGAATGGATCACCCGCCTATGTTGGAGGGAAGACCCTCTGGGTGCAGAATGAACAGAAGGAAGAAGAGGAGAGATGTCAGTCTCCTTTGATGAATGAAGAAGAAGAAGATAGAGGGAGATGGATGCCTGATCTCATTCCTCCTTCTTCATCTAATATTGATAGACCCGCTCCCACCATTCTATCACCTGCTACACACATTCTCACTGATGCTGGGCCCATTTATGGTGAGAGAAAGAGAGATTGGAAAGGGATTTACTAATCTTCTCTTGAAGGAAACGCCAGTAGTACTCTAGTGAGACTAGCCACGAAGGAAGATTATCTGGATGACGCTTACTACACTTATCAACGGAGATACAATTCATCAACCTTCTCTCGTTCTTGATCCATCCTTCCCCCCTCCCCCCCCTCCCCTTCATCCAGACCTAGTCCCACTCATTCTTGCCATTTCCTTGTTTGTACAGTTATAGTGCCATCGAAATAGTATTTATGCATCGACTCTTCTCCTATGGGTTCCCTCCTCACTTCCGATTATTCACTGCTCTCACAGATTTCACTATCAAAACATTTATCGTCCCATATCTTGTAGATTTTTGTTTTCATGTCTTATAAACAGATGGTAATTTTGACGTCGATTGATTTTACTAAATATTCATTTTCTTGGAATCTCAGTTCTTTAATATATGTATATAATATATTTATCACAATTTCACAACAATAGATACACACAATATCAGTCGACTACGTGCTTCGCTCTTCGACTCTCACCTCCTCCCAGCACTCTTCTACGCTGCGGAGACGTGGCCCCTCTCGAAGACGGCTCTCTCCTTCGTCCAGACCACACATCGAGCTTTGGAGAGATCGCTCGTCGGGACTAACCTTCATTCCCTACACCACAAGAGGAGAATCAGCTCGGATGTCCGTCGTCTCTCACTCCTCACCGACCGTATCCGATACATCCAACGAGCGAAGCACCGATGGGGAGGACACGTGGTGAGACGAGACGACGATAGATGGTCTACAAGGGTCACTCAGTGGTTCCCCTCCCTCGATATCACACGACCACCAGGGAGACCACCAGTCAGATGGAGGGACTCGATCGAGGAATACGCCCGGATGCCCTACAGTACCAGACGATCAACAAGATCGTCAGCTTCGCGCGAGCCCTACAGACACTGGACATCGCGCGCACGCGATAGAGAAGCATGGAAGAACTGTGATCCACACGGCCCCGCCCGTTGAAGATGGATCTACTAAGTAAGTAAGTACATCAGTCACTGTTATATTCATCGTAAGAGATTCGTCATTGGCTTTTCTTTTAGGAGATAAAACTGCCTAGCGAATCTTCGGTAATCAATTAAAAAATTCCACGTGATTTGGATCATCGGATCTTCATACTTTATTGAACAAGAAACTAACTTTCGGAAATAATTCATTGAGTGATACTGAAATGAGTTATCTCCGAGAATATATCCATGTCCAATAAAGTTTCATTGAATGAAAGAAGATCCGATGATCCAAACCACGTGCAAATTTTTAATTCATTACCGAATATTCGCTAGGCAGTTTTATCACCCAAAATGAAAAGCAAATGACGAACTGATTATGATGAATATAAGAGAGAGATAGAGGGCACTAGGATAATATTCATGATATATAAGTGGTTCTTTCATTAATGTGTGTCTCAGTAAATAAGTGAATCGACGACGATCTGCAATGCTAGGCTTTTTATTATTTTACAGTGATTGAACAAATGAAGCTTCAGGCAACATAAAGAAGACTATTTATCGAGTCTGAACAGGGAACATAAACGACTCTAAGTGAGATTGTCGATGGAGGGAAAGACAGAGAGAATCTAGCGATGGACTAATCAACAAGAATAACCATGGGAGAATGAGTTTAACGACGAGATCCATCCTCGAAGAAGATTCCTCCATCAAGGGCGCAGTACTTGGGACAGATTCCCTTCTCTCCAGATCCTCCGGAGTTACCGTCTCTTCCTGGCTCACCGTTGGCACCATCTTGCCCGGGGGCTCCGGACTGACCAGGCTGTCCGCGAGATCCATTGTTTCCTGCTCTTCCATCGCTTCCAGGGCGTCCAGCGGGTCCCTGAGGTCCGGGAGCTCCAGCGCGACCGGGCTGTCCGGGTGCTCCGGGCTGAGGGCGACCGCCATGAGCGGACTTGCCGGGGGCTCCGGGTCTTCCGTCGTTTCCGGGCTTTCCAGCAGATCCGGGGCGTCCAGATCCTCCGTTCTCTCCGGGGTGTCCATCGGTTCCTTTGAGTCCGGGAGATCCTGGGATGCCGTCGTGTCCAGCGGGTCCGGGAGATCCGGGCTGACCAGGCTGACCGGCGGGGCACTGAGGACAGGGAGGAGGAGTCAGGGGCTCGCAAGGGATTGCGGGAGGACGTCCGGGGTTTCCGGGTCTACCAGGGGCTCCGGGGTAGCCAGGGGTCCCTGGGGTCCCAGGACGTCCAGGAGATCCAGGAGGACTGGGGCGGCAGCAATCGGGTCGGAAGGGACCAAGCGTATCCACGACGATGGAACGGGCAGTTCTGTTATGGGGAATGAACTTGAGGGCAGAGACATCAGTCCAGATGGATTGAGTTCGAGTCTGAAGGGAAGAAGAGAGTGGGAGGAGATCCAATGGACAAAAAAATCGTCGCTCCTATTCTCATCACAAGGTTGCACTGTCGTAAGTTTTATGAGTTTTTGTGGTTCTCAATGAGAACGATAGAGGGATTTCAGTTTTTGATTGGCTGAGCTGCTAATCAACAATACTTGAGTGGTCACACGAAGGGCAATCGTAGATTTGCCAAGGTCAGAAAGAGGAGAGTTCCTGGTCGGAACGAGAACAAATGCACTAGAGGGCTTCCATCTATCATCCTCTCTCCTTCCTAACCTTGCACAGTCTGACTCTAACGAGAGTATTCGTCTTCATCGACTGGAGATTGGACTGAAGCATGGGGACAGTCACAGCCAGAGAGAGAACTGCCAGAGTTGAGATGGATACTGCAGCGTATCCAACCCCCTTCAGGGCCTGAATGGGAAGGAATGAGGGAAGGGATGGATTAGGAGGAGTGGCAGAGGGACTCACCTTTATCTTGTACTCCCTCTCCATGATCCGACTGCTTTCAGTGACGCTTTCCATCTCTCTATGGCTTTTATACCCTGCTCGTACTTTGTCGAGTTTTTCCTTACACTGAGCCCTCTCTTGGCAGTTTTATTCTCCCTCTCCCTTTCTCGCTTTTTTTTGTGTCTAATCTCCGTTCACTTGGACGGTTCTTCTTTCTCGTAGACAGGGAACCAACTTTTTATGACTGACCAGGAGGAGAATTGAAACATTCAAGGACCATGAGACATAAGGAACAGAGATTAGTGTATCTTCTCGGAGGATGGACATGTTGCTTACCTATTATTTATGGAATTATTATTCGAGCATATCTTATTATTCACACTTTTCAGATCAATCAAGAAATCTTATATTTTGTACATATTTTTGTGTTCTCGACAAATCGAGCCTAATCCTAATTGAGGAAGTGAAGTATAAAGTTGCGCTGATGAAAAGAACAATTTTTTTTAAAAGTAAATTTTTTCGAAAATTTTCTGTTTTTTTTTCGGGAAATTGACTGTGTCTAGTTCACGTACGTGAAAGTGATTCTATCGGATTCACGTCTGTCTTGGAACCGAGAAATTGACTGTGTTGGTTACCTGCTCGACAGAAATGTAGAATTGACAGTGTTTATTTCTCGTAATCATTTCAAGCTGTGAAACAGACACTGTCTGATTCACGTTACAATGGAATGGTGGATTGACACTGTCGGACTCTCGGCGCTAAATTCGGCCGAGAAACCGACAGTGACAGATAAACGGGTACAATTAAGACGGGAAATTGACACTTTCAATTTCACTTACGTGAACCTGACACTGACAATTTCTCGGATGGCCAAACCAGCCGAGAAATTGATAGTGTCAACTTCACGTACGTGAAATTGACAGTTTGGTCAGACCAAATGGTTTGATGGAATTTCTGTGTATCCATTCTTTCATCACGGATAGACTCATGTGTCTCTTTTCGCTTTCGTATATCGAATCTGTGCAAATGATCTCATTCTCAATTTCTTCTTGAGATTCTGTGCAAAGTTTTCTGTTCTAATTTAGAGTATTAATCTTATTTTTGAAAACTAAATTCTACATGGATGAGTTGTCCATTTGAAAGTGAACCTTGAAAGTTGTGAGAGAGAAAGGAAATAAGAGGGAAAGGGCAAACTTTTTTCGAGTGGTTTTTCAACGTCTATCACAAATTTATGAGTGTTGCGATGCAAGTTGACGGAACTGAGAAGGGAGAATGGCAGTTGTGATACCCGAGACAAAAATGATTTGAGATCAATAAAACGATTTAAGACGGCAACTCTGTTATTTTCGACCACCCTCCGGTCACGTGCCCCCCAGAATGAAAACAGCAGGCCCATACTCGAGTATGTTGGGTACATTAATTCCATATTTTACAAAACTCAATTTATTTCACGATGCTGGCTGGCCGCTGGCGTAAAAGTTAAAATACATGTAAAATGTTCGAAAACTCATATCTTCTCAACCGAATTAGATTTGTTAGATATATTAATTGCGTTATTCAAGTGGTGCCCTGAGGCACTAAATCTAAGGTTATGATTGGATTTTGCATAGTGCTAAAATCAATTTTTTGAATTTATTTTTAGTTTTTGTCGATCAAAATTAACTGTATTTAAAAACAGCACGCGCTCACCATGAGCATATTGTAAACCTCATAGGCATGCATCGAAATAATACAAAGATGGACTGATCATAGACGTCGAAAATTGAAATATGTTCAAATGAAGTTGCTCGACTGAGGGGTATGAACATGAATTTGTTCGCAAATGCTTAATTTTCGCGCAAACCAGTATGATTTAAACATCAACCAACGTTTTTGAAAAAATAGAGTCGATTGACGTTGAAAACACCGCATTTCGAACGTATCTGAAAAAAATATTTTGGAGATAGAAAAACGATCTACAATTTTTCCATTTTTTCAAAGTTGCAAAACTCAAGTTTGCAAGGTATATTGTCGTTGAAGAATTGCTAAAAAAAAATTGCTACCGATCTCAAGCGCATTGACGTTACGCATAGCGAGTGAGAAATTAATTTCAAAAAAGTTTTCAAGTTTGTAAGGAAATACTTGCAAACCTCTTGAAATGATGCGAATGTACCTCTGTTCAATAGAGTAAAAATAATTAGCTATTTTTTGTTAAGAATAAGCCCTGCAAACTTGAGTTTTACAACTTTGAAAAAGTGAACATTTTGTAGATCGTTTTTTCTATCTACAGCAAAAATTGTAGATCGTTTTTCTCTCCAAAATATTTTTTTCCAGATGCTTTCGAAATGCGGTGTTTTCAACGTCAATCGACTCTATTGTTTCAAAAACGTTGGTTGATGTTGAAATCATACTGGTTTGCGAGAAAATTAAGCATTTGTGAACAAATTCATGTTCGGACCCCTCAGTAGAGCAACTTCATTTGAACGTATTTCAATTTTCGACGTCTATTATTTGCATGCCCGTGAGGTTTACAATATGCTCATGGTGAGCGCGTGCTGTTTTTAAATACAGTTAATTTTGATCGACAAAAACTAAAAATAAATTCAAAATATTGATTTTAGCACTATGCAAAATCCAATCATAACATTAGATTTAGTGCCTCAGGGCACCACTGGAATAACGCAATTAATATATCTAACAAATCTAATTCGGTTGAGAAGATATGAGTTTTCGAACATTTTACATGTATTTTAACTTTTACGCCAGCGGCCAGCCAGCATCGTGAAATAAATTGAGTTTTGTAAAATATGGAATTAATGTACCCAACATACTCGAGTATGGGCCTGTTGGTTTCATTCCGGGGGGCACGTCTCCGGGAGGTGGTCGAAAATGGTCGAAAATATAACAGAGTCGTCGTCTTAAAAAAACACAATTATCATTCGACGATGCAATAATAGTGATCACTTCAACGGCGACTAGCTCCATCCAATAGTTCATCGTAATTGGATTCCCTTCTCCCGTCTCTCCTGAACCTTTGCTGTTTATTTATTTATTTTTCTTCCTGGGGAAATTGGAGCCCCGTCGTTTCTGGACGCAACTTCGCTCCTGGTTGCACTCAGCTTCTTATTGAATCGCTCTTCGTCTCATTATGATGCATTTGATGGAGCATGGAAGAGTGAGAGAATGAACAGCATTGTCAGAAGCATAACCAACAATTTTGTAAGGTTGGAGTTGAAGAGAAAATAAGTTGCACAGAAGGAAAGTGAAAATAAAATCGTATTTTTGTTTGTAGATTGGTGCTATGAGAATCCAACATAATTTTAGATATCTAGTTGGGAAAATAATAGAGTCACTTCACTTTGCTTGACTATTCGTCACTTTGCTGAATGTATTCGAGTCCATGGCTGAAGATGAAATTTTTTTATACCAATTTTTAACATGTTAGGTTGATGCGAAAGTCTTGACCGATTTGAAAATATTTCTTGTCTCTCCCGTCATACCTGTTTGCCCAACCAACTTCAACTTTTCACATCATGTGAGGGCTTGGAAACCCTCTTTAGCGTACACTTTCTCAGACATAGCTGATCGATATAAACGAGTACATTGAAAAACAGATTTTTTTCTTGGTTCATATTCGAAGACCCATAATTTGCTTTCAAAACGATAGAGCACCATTCTCACTTCAACATCAAAGAGACCAACCATCGGGCTTCTCAATCAAGCATGTGCGGTTTTACTCATAAATTTCCCCGTGAATTGTAACTGCTTTGAAAAATATGTATTTTTTTGGAAAATTTTCGCTCTCATTCAAATCTAAATTTGTCTCCTGCGCAGCAAGCGGGATATGTTTAATACTAATGACTGTAATTGCTTGTTGTACCCTTCAACTACGTTATGAAGATAGGTCGTGATGATTTGATCCGCGCGAGAAATACGCGCTCAGACATCAGGTATCAAAATCGGTCAAGACTTTCGCATCAACCTGATACATAGGTTTCACCGTCTCGAATTCGTTTCCTTTACATCTCAAACAGGAATATAAACCAGTTTAATGAACTATATGCAATTGATAAATTCAATTGGTCTTATTTCCCCCCTTTCATCGCTCCTTTTTTGGACCTTCGACATTACAAGAAACTGCGTAAGGAGAGACAAGAAAAGATGAAATTTCGACACGGGGAGAGAGAGGAATCATGAGGAGAATGGAATACGAAAAGATGAGATAGAGAGGAGAAGACTGTTCACGGATTGATGCGTTACCCCCCCCCCCCCCCCCTCTCCCTCGTGTTCATGGAATGATATAAATGAGGTACTGATAATGCAAATTCAAATAAGGAAAAATCTTCTTATTGTTCGACTACTCATTAGCTGTGATAAGGATATGGCAAAGGTTGATTAACCTTCATTCATTGCATAAATTCTAGACGCAGACTTTTCCAACTCCTTCTCATGCCCTGAAGTTGAATACTTTATTTGGTCGAAGGACGTTGCTCTCGAATTCCTGAAGGAAAGGGCGATAGAGAGACACTCTGATTTATTCCTCACTTCACTCGTCATAATATTCCCCGCGGGAGATTCATGGACTACTACCATATATCCAGTGGCTGGTCTCTCTTTATTGGCCACGACGTTACATGCACCGTGATTATTACTGGAAGGGTCTTATTTCCATGATGCAAATTTGAATCCCGTAATCTTGAAAATAGAAAATACTTACGTGTATCTTCCCATGTAGAGACCAACTCCCATTTTCTCCACTGATTTCCACACAAGATTAGTGAAATGAGCAGCTCTCAATTGAAGTTGAGGACGATTGTAATTGTAGTATTTGATCTCCTGAATGAACAGATTAGTTTCTGATCCGTGGAATGGACGATGAGTTGAATTAGAGAAGAAAGAGATGAATGATGTTACCTCATAAAATGCCTTCATGGCATTCCTTGCCAATTCTTCCTCGCTCACATCGCTCGTTGACCAGATGAAGTAGATGTTCTCTCCTCCTATAATTCTCACCATCTCAGTCGGTCCCGAAGAGAGAACGTGTTCTGATGAGAAGGGAAGGAGAGGAAGGAGAGAAGAAGAGAGAATCTACCTGCTTGAGAATGATACAGACACTTGTCATTTGCGATTTTTCCCAGATGACGAGCCTGAAATGGAATGAATTGGATGGATTCCCAAATGGAATACAGTACCCATGCCATGGCTGACGTCTCTAGATCTTTATCCACTGTGAGGGGAGGAGCATCATGAAGAGAACGAAGGAAGTTATGGTGTTCCATCATCTGAACTCCTTTCTCTACTCATTTATTGACACGAACTCACTATTCTCCGGAATGTCGTAATGTTGAACGAAGATACAGTAGTGAGTGATAGGAGGAAAAGGGAGAATATGGACTGGATATACATCTCTCCAGAAGTTGTCACTTATTCTATCCCCATTCTCTCTTTTATATCGTCCTCTCTGATTCCCTTATCAACTTTCTGTTTCCTCATTAATCGCATTGTTTTTCACCGAAGACGATCCAGTCAGAGGTGATCTATCCAAATTGCCATTGTCAACTCTGTTCTCTGGTCGAAAGCACTCTCTGTAGGGTTGGGACATTCCCTACTCAATCAGGAAGTTACACCTTTTTTTTAGCAACTCCACGTATGCTTATTTGATAACAACGTCCCCATGGGTATATTGTGATGTTGTCTCATTGCCACTCGAAGATGATTCTATTGATAGAGGGTTCTCCTCTCCATTCGTGTAAGTTGGGTGAACAATCAACAATCTAGTGTAACTTTGCCGTCACTCCTTTTTTTGCTGAATTATCAACCCTTTCCTACGCGAATCAATTATAGATTTCAGGATCTCTTTTCTAAGTATCTATGAATTATTTTTTAGGACAATAATATTTTGGTAATTTTTATTTATTTGGTCATGAAAAATTGCTTGAATACTCCGATTACCCATTGGTGTGGAATGACCACATTCATGTTCGTTCAATTAATCAAAGTATCCTCCCGTGATTGTTTCAGTTCTTAAGTTTTTGGTATGACAGCAGCTTTTGGAGGCACCTCGAGTTCAGGGAAAGTCTGGATGATTGGATTATCTTTCTAAAGACAAATGGAAATATCTCACTTAATCAATATTCTTCTCGTGTCTTTTGACTTTTCTGCTCATGTAGAGAAAAGAAGCGATGGAGAATCCGTTTCTCTTCTCAATAGGGGAATTCTCACCAAGAATAATGCCAGAATCCCTGAGTAGACGTAGATGTTGAGATTAGGAGAAGCAAAGAAGACGGAAGATGCAGCAAGAGACTGAGAGAAGGAAGAGAATTAGAGTGAAGAGAGAAGAGTGGGAGGGGAGGGAGACTGACTGTGTAGAACCGAACACTTGATGTTTCCTATCGGGAATGAGACGAGCACAGAGCATCATTCTGATAATTATTCATTGGATCAAGCCACATCGATATAATACACAATTTCCTCTCATAATTACGGAGAGATTGACAACATTAAAAGTGATAAAATGGAATAAATACGAACCGTGTTGTGTTATTGGCTGTGTCTGCAACTCCGAAAAGAGAAGCGAATACAAAAAAATGAGACTAGAAGGAAGGATTGAAGAGAGAAGAGAGAAAGAGGAACCTTGGTTGAATGAGAAGTGATGGTTCATCCGTTGGCTTGATTGAACTGTTTTTAGGAATCATCAGAACCATCCACACATAAATTATCTGGAAAATCTCTCAAATGAGAAACCCCTGGTATCTTCTCACCAATTGCACTACAGCACTGAATACCATAAGAGGACGCATGGCGGAATCATCGAATCTCTCTGATAGTTTGAGAGTGATGAATGAGGCTGAAAATTCTTAGGAAGTGGACTACATTTAGATACGTTGACTAACTGGAAAAACTGCCAATGGCAAATGCCATACTGAAGTAAGCAGTGAGATAAATGTATTCTGATAGACTCTGAAC
>BTSX01000004.1:27871138-27969944 GCA_036245825.1 Pristionchus entomophagus
GTTCAATCACTAGCAAGGAATCTACTCAAGTCATGGAGATTGGATGAACGATGCAAGAAGGGATTGGTGAGAGAGGAAGGAATGGGATCATCCATCTATCCTTCTCTCTCCTCTCTCTTCTCTTCATTTTTCTTCAGGTGATCGCTCTGGCTGTGGATGATCGCATTTTCTCCGTGGTCAAAGCAGAGAATGTGGACATTGACATTGATTCCTTCACGAAGTTCTTCGATGCAGAGGTTCCCCCCTCCCGCTCTCCCTCTCCCCCTTCCCATTGATTCGTTCCCTCTCATCTTCCTCTTTCAGTCCGAGAATTTCCATCAATCTGAGATCAAATCGGCACTAGCGAATATAATGAAGAGAGCAGTGCAGAGAATGATTGAGTCAACGGGTGCCATGAACGAGATGGAGAATGGGGAGAATGAAGTTGAAGGAAGGGAGGAAGGAACGGAGAGTCCAAAGGTAGAGATTAGATGAGATGATAGGTCAATGAGGGAATTGTAGAAGCCGAGAGATGCAATTGAACGATTATTGGATAGAGAAGAATCGAATGGAACAATGGTTGAAGATAGGAAGGGAGATGAGGGAGACGGAGTATCTTCATCCAATTCAACCCTCTCCAACTGATATAACCACTCTGTATATCTTCACATAGGGGTTCCATTGTACGATACTCACTAATAATCGATTCGTATCATTTATCATCCGCGTCAACAAGGTATACTGTATCCATCGTGTGACCTACTGTAGCATCACAAACACAACAAGGGAGTACCCCATATGTACAGCGAGAGTCGATAATTTAGATAAAAAGAGTCGAGAAATGGCTCGGAATTGAGACAAGACTAGGCCTGTGTGACGGGAAATTGGTGAATCAAAGTGAAATATGTGAACATTTGAATGTCTGACTGATTGTGAGGTCAAAAGGGAATCATAACGGGTATTGCACAGATAAATCACAGAAGCGTAAGATCGGCAGGTGAAAACTCGTCTTAAGAGGATAAGTAAGAGACTGCAATAGCAGAGGAAAGCTTGTGGTCCATTTGTAGTGAGACTCGTTTAGTCTTGTTTGGTAGGTCTCTTCTTAGTGAGGACCTTCTTCCTATCGGATCTCCTCTTATCTTCCAATTCCCCCTCTTCAGAATCAGATCTGAAAGAGGGATTCCCTCCATGACTCCTTCTCTTCTCCATTCCTCCCTTTCTTCCCCCTTCCCCCCCCCCCCCCTCCCTCCTCCGCCCCCCTCCCCCTCCCCTCTCCCCCCCCCCCCCTCCCTCTCCTCCCTTATTCTCCCACCTGATATCAGATGCTTCTCCATCCATGGCTGTCTTATACACTATTCTTCCAATGATAATAGTCCAGAAGATATGAAGGACAACGAGGCAGCATAGCATGAAGACAATGATACGAGGGGCATATGGAACCTAAACCAACACTTTGTCAATGATGATTATTAGGGGGGGGGGGGGGGGGGACGTTTCCACAACGGATCATAATGACTCATAACTTATTTTGTAGAAGTCCTAGAATCATGGAATGGGTGTCTTTGTGATCAGCATTGCTCCCTCTATCATAAACAAGCAGGATCATTCATCCATTGATCCTACCAAAAGAAATCTACCATGTTGCGGAAATGTCACACCCCCCCCCCCATTATTAGTGATGTTATTTCGAGCGCTCGCAGCTCGCGAGCTGTCGTTCTCAATGAACGCTCGAGCGATCATTCTGGGATAATCGCTCAAGCGAGAGCTGCGGACGAGCGCTCGCTCTCAATTTCATTTCATTCCTCCACGAGCGCTCGTCCGCAGCTCTCGCTCGATCTATTATCCCAGAATAATCGCTCGAGCGATTGGCGCTAGAGCGTTCATTGAGAACGACCGCTCGAGCGGCAAGCGCTCGGGAGAAACGCTCGTGCGAAAAACACTAATGATTATCCTCCTAAGATTCTTAAGATTCGTCGATTAAATGAACGCTCGAGCGAACATTCTGGGATAATCGATCGAGCGAGAGCGGGGCTAAGATGGAAAGAAAGATACCTGGAATATATTGAATACATCGTAGTCTGGTTGGATGAGACTTGCTGCCTCGAATACAGCAGATCGAATGACTGTGAAGGGGAAATAACCAAGACGAGTGGCAATCCAACTGAATTATCATCAATGAGGGGGGATAAGGGGGAGGGGGAGGGGGAAGGGGGAGGGGGACGGGGGGGGGGACGGGGGGAGGAGACTGACCAGATGAGGAACACGACGAATATTCCATTGGTTGTCTTCGTTCTGGTCTTATCATATTTGACTAGTTTCCCTCCCTCTAATAGAATATCCGCTGCATCGTGAGAGAAAAGAACGAGAGTTCCCACTCTGGAATGGATTAATCATTCCAAGTCTAGAAATGATCAATCCTTCCGTCTCACCTAACGAAATTGATAGCATAAGAGAGTGAGAGAAGACCAATGGTGACAATGTGATGGAAGATCAACTGCCAGAAGTCAGAACGTCGAACATCGAAGATTGAAGAAATGAGAAGGGAATAGTAGAAAGTGAGTTCAACCATGTAGTACCACCTACAAACTAAAAGGTAATGGGAATAAGAGACAGACTTCATAACTAACCAAACATCCACATCAATAGTATGCCAGGGATATCCAACCCAGCAGTCTTTGACCTCCCATAACCACGATTTGTGCACCATTATCTGGATAATTATCATGTCAGCCCACTCATTCTAATCAATCCCCACAACTCACTATGCAAGCGTAGATAAAGGCTGAAGTGTAGAAGAAGAATCTCCAGAAACACTCGAGAATTCGTTTGGATCGAGTTTGAGCAGTGAATCCACCAAGGAAATGAGTGGTCATCTGATATTGAGAGAGGATTCATTTCATTCCTTCCCCTCTCATCCATTCTCACTTGACTAATTATTGTCCCTTCTCCATATCCGAGGAGATTTCCAATGGGAATTCCCACAAAAGTCTCGAGGAGAACTCTACAGATGAGCATGGGAATAGTGAAGTAGACTGGATAGAGAAGGTCCCCTGACAACGAACAATTTCATTTAGTATCACTTGCTTCAAATTCATTATTTCATCACGCGTCATGATTTTTTTGATAGTTAGAACTACAGATGGGCTTTTCCAGATTGAATTGAGAGAGAGAAAGGTGAAACTAACTGGAATCGGTGGGCATTTGTCCCCATTTGACATCTCGAGGCAGCCAATATGTCTCGTTGAGAAAACCCATCTAAAACAGATTGTATTGACCGATGATTCAAAATTGAGTATCTAGATAGAACGAAACCATTGCAAAACATAAAGTGGTGGAGGGAGAAAAGGAGTGGAATGAACATCTGGAGAGGGGATTGTTACGGGTTTGTTGTAGTTACGAGAGGATGAATAGAGGAAGAAAACAGTGGGGAAGAGGGGAAGGAGGGGAAGGAAATGGAGATGAGAGAAACAACTTTCGGAGAAGGAAATTGGAAATATCGGAATAATGTTTCATTCAAATCTGTGAAGTGAAGGGGGAAGTGAAGGGGGACTAAAAGGAAAGGTGTTGGAAACTCTTTCTCGGGATAGTTTGCTTTGGACGGAGAATGATTCATGCTCTGAGTCATGGGACGTTTTGTGTCATTGGAGGGATGAATAGGACTGATTATGGAATGATTGAGATAAGGATGGTTCGATCCCATCGAATCACTCTCTAGTCACGAATTACACGTGATATCAAGATGACGAAAAAAATTGGTGCAAGGTTCAACTCGTGAATGATAAAGAAGTAGAGATGAAAGAAAGAGAATTAAATGAAGCAAGCATTCACTCATAACGACTGTGTCCAAGTTGTTCCTTCTCATTCTCCATATTGTCGTCTAGAGATCAAAAACATAGGAGATGGCGGAAGGGAAGTAAGGAGAATGCCATCGTGTTTCTATTCTATACGAGGAGAAGGGGGGAGGGGGGGGGGGAGATGACCATGGAGAGATTCAGAGGGATTGATAAGGAGAAGTTGCAGATCAATGCTAGAAGAGAAGGGAATGGAAGGGAAGAGATAGAGAAGTGAATTATGCAGCGAGAGGTGAGATAAAGAGGAAGATGAGGTACCATATGGACATGTTTGTGCTCGTTGGAAGAGAGAAAAATTGCGATAATTTCAGGCTATTGTTGCTACAAAAAAGGATGAAGTGAAGGCTCGTATTGCACTGTGAATCTGAATAGATATATTAGAGTGGAGGTGGAGGGGAGGAAGAGGTGGGAGGTAGGAAGGAAGTAGGGGAGGGGGGAGGAGGGGTAGGGGTGTCCGACGGGTGGAAATTAGCATGGAAGGAGCTATTGCCGGCTGGGAGGGAGTGGTTTAGTGCAATATGAGAGAGAGGGGAGCAGGAGAGAGAGAGAGAGAGAGAGAGAGTATGTAGAATAAGGAGAGAGACACAGAGAGAAGAAGGAAGGGATATGAATAGCTTCCCCTATAGGAAGATTGGCGAATGGAGTAATCGAGATAGATTGAAAGATGGGTTGAAACAACCCCCCCCCCCCCCCCCCCCCCCATAGAGTAACATAGATGGATGAGAGGGAGAGGGGGATGATCCCCTAAAGTCAATCCACTTTTAGTCTCAACTATTTATTTTGATACCCATTCAATCACTATCATATTTGTTTATTTACTTTTGACGCCGGGTGTGACAAACTTTACTGAGACTATATTTTCCAACCCCACTTCGGCATTGATCCTGGGTCTTCAATTGTGGCAGTTAAGCTTTCTGGCTTTATGTAAGGTTCACTTCTTCAAATGAACCGCTTGTCACCACTTTGAGCCGAGTTGTCGCACTTAGTGTCAAAAAGGCGTGAAAAACGCTGATTTCCGGCCCAATAGGGTCTGAAAGTCTTTCCTTCGATGTCCAACCCCCGCCATTGTATTCAGCTAGTCAAGATACCTCTTGATAGACAGTTTCAGCAAAATCTATGAAGTGATTTCTGAAATATTGCGATCAAAAAAAACTAAAAATCTAAAATTAAAGAAATAGAAGCAGCAGGCGGGAATAGAACCCGGGTCGGCTGGGTGTTGGAAAATAGCGCTAACCACAAGGCCACAGAGCCGATGTGGAGAGACACTGTAGATGCGATATACGACTAGCGAGTGAGTTGATAGCGCGCTTGCAGGTCCTTGCATTACATTTTCCGAATAGTCAACGCAGTTTCCTCTGCATTTCGGACCGTTCTCGCGGTGTCTGATGTAAATATCAGGATACTACGAAGATGGTTATAGACCAGTACCAGACCGGTTCCTTGTTGGAACCATGTTCCCAGATAATTTTCGCAGGTTGTTTCGGATTTGATTCGGTCTTGATCTTTTCGGTTCAGGATCACACAGGTAGCACCAAGTTCGGTTTGTCTAGAATTTATCAGTCGCATACGGTGTCGTTGAACATGTTTTGGCGTGCGTAGAGAAACATATATGTAACCTCACAGGGGAGTTCAAGGGGAACTTGCCCCCTTGCTTGTTTGATGAGCATATGGATACTCAAAAAAAAAATATCGAAGCGTCGATTAGTTCTGCGAACCTTCGCCAGAATTCGCATGTTTCTCTGAACATCTTCTACAATTTTCAGATTAATGGGTCCAAAGCGATCTTGCATAACCCCCCAGGGGGTTCAAGGGGGGCTTGCCCCCCATGCTTGTTATATAACTTGGTCACGTTTCGCGGTATTCAGATAGTTCTTAATGCTACGCATCAATAAAAGTAAATGAATCCTCTTCCGGTGGGGAGGTGCGATTTTCAGTTTGTGACAAACTCACACACTGAGTGAATTTGGGTCCTCCAATCATCCTCTCTCACAATCCCGATCTCAATAAAAGATGATGAATCACTTTTAGATCTGATTTCAATAAAAGTATGGGAATCACATCTTGACCCAAATTCGCGCCTAGGGTTCCGAACGCAAATATGCTGATAAAAGTTTAAGTACATTTTGTAGCTATTTTTTTGCATATTACTGCTGAATGCGAACATCCTCGTTAAACTCTACGATGCATCATTTGGAAATGAGTTAAAGTGAGATATTTTCGAGTTAACATCTTACAGAATGGTTTGATTTTCTAATATTAATAACATTGGAACATTGAATTACCACCACATAAGGTCATTGTAATGACCACCGCAGTACACATGCGAGGAGCACTGGGCGCGGATTTTGGGTCAAGATGTGATTCCCATACTTTTATTGAAATCAGATCTAAAAGTGATTCATCATCTTTTATTGAGATCGGGATTGTGAGAGAGGATGATTGGAGGACCCAAATTCACTCAGGGTTTGAGTTTGTCACAAACTGAAAATCGCACTTCCCCACAGGAAGTGGATACTATCTTAACCCCTGCATTCTCTTTTCAAGCGAATGAACAAGCGGAAATAGGTCGAATGAAAGTAGAGAATAAGTTAATTGAGCATTGGACTCTCTTCTTTGTAGTTATTTCTTACTGGAGAAAGAAAAGATGGTATACAACAGATAAAGAGAGAAGGCCCTTAAGGGGAGGGGAGGGGGGGGGGGGCGGGGGTGATTGGAAGTGAATTCAGAATGAGAGATGGATGGAGAGGGAGAAGAGAAGGAGAAAGCAGACTAGCCGCTAAACAAACGAAATGGCGCGGAGAGGGAGAGGTCAAGAGATGGAATCGATCAGAAGAGAGAACAGATGTTCACTCAAAGACTGATGATTGAGAGAATGAGGGAATGATGAGACACTAGTGTATTATGGAGCATAGAGAAGAATGGCTTGATAAGAGGAGATAGAGACTGATATGGGAGAATGCTCACGAGAGTACCCTGTACTCTTTCTATCACATACACTCACCTCATCGAGTTTTATCGGAATGAACTATATAAAGTTCTTATTTTTTTTATACAGAAACCGGTTTTCCCCCGACTATGTCGAAAAACCAAAACCACATTATTTTAGATTGTGTGTTGGCAGGATGCCCATACAAAACGTTGGCAGGACGTCCAAATCGGACATACGCACACACAGACAGACAGAGCGCTTTATATAGTAGTATAGATTGTACATTTTGCTACAGCATTTAAAAAAAATACTCAATAATGATTTAAAACCTGTTCATGACAAAATAAAATCGTACTGTAAATACAGTACACATTTCTGGAATGTTCGACTTGTTTTTTTTATTTTTCTCTGTTGTTTTTGTTGTTGTTTTCTCGTTGGGTGATCGCTGTGTCTCCATGGAGATATCTCCACTCATTCTGTCTCTATTTCAGAACTACTCCAATCTTCATATTAATAGAAGATTCACAGATGGCGAAGAAAAAAGCCAAATTAGTCGATAGGTGAGCATTTTGTTAGCAGCAATCTGTCTACATCTCATTGTAATTGTATATATATATATATATGTGTGTGTGTGTGTGTGGGGATGGGGACTACGTCGGGGGAACGCTTTATATGTATGTATATATTATTATGAGCCTTGAAACGATCAATCAGAGCTCTCCGCTGAGCTCTTGCTGTTCGGAAACATCGGTAATTAAACATGCTCTTCTTCGGCTTGAATCCTCGGAGTAATTTAGTAGCTTAATTAGGGAATGTGTTACATCGTCTTGCTACCGCCGTATACGATTTTTTTTCTGCAGGCAATCCGATCAAACGGACTCTTGGCTCCACGATATCCCACAATTCTCGAATGGTACCAAACTGGATGAATGTTTGTTCAGGTTAGTCCTCGTGTGGATCTGTTGATAATTGCAATATCTCCAGGGAACAGCAATTTCTCGACTGGAGTGTTCTCAAAGCAGCGTAAGCGAAACTGTAAATTTAATTCAACGATCATTGCAGCCTTCTCCGAGACTACGAGCTGAAGGTTATGACGAAAGACGCGAATAATAATCAGCGGATCGTAAAGGTTTGTTCTTAATACCATGGGTTTATTGTCAATTCCATTCAGGATGTTGACGATTCAAATATCATCACGCTAAAAGGAGAAGATGACGAAATTACGATTCGTGATATCGTCACTAACTACAAGGAGGCCGAAAAATTGATCGGGTGAGTTAATGTAATTGATTCGTATGACACATATCTTTCAGTGGCGAGGAATTGAGAGAAATCGTATTTCTCGATGAACTCTCGAATAAATCCACAAAAGAAGTTCGCAAACTTCTCGAGGTAAAATTTTCGCTCTTTCATATTTTCCTGATCATTTGGTTGAAGGTGGCACAATATTTCCTGTATAATCCTCCCGGTGATTCTCAATGGCTCGCTGTACTCGTCAAGTATACATTCTAGTCGTTATCATCTCTGAGAAATAATTTTCAGAAATCATGATTCGGTCTTGGAATGTCTTCTGTTCATGGGCGAAATTAGTGAAGAGAAGTTCGTGTTATCAAATGAAAACCCATGGAGAAGAGTGAGTTACCCAAATGTCTCGAATAATTCAATTCAATTACTATTGCAGACTCTTGTAATGGGATCAGTGGGAATGTCACCTCTCTACAGACTATTCGAAATCGACAACGATGAGAAATCGAGGGTAATCTTTATTCGACACATATATGTTTATTTATTTATCCTCACCTTATTCAGATTGTGGACACTCTATCGAATGAGATAAACGGAGGAAAAAGAAAGAAGGTAATGAATATTTGTATTAAAGTTATAAGAAGCAGTAGAGATCTTTGTGAATAATTTAGTTTAGTGCTACCTCATATCTCAATCCGTTAATTTCAGTTGGAAGCTAAGAGAATGCCCGAGTGTCTTTTTCGTGTGCCTCTTCTAGAAGGAAACTGTGAATTGGACGAGGGAGGCATCGTGGAGGTAGAGAGAGAGATCGTATAAAAGTAGAGAGAGTTAGATCAACTTATCCCTTTGTAGCTCCTCGCTGTGAAAAGAGATCCAGTCATCCGAGGCCGAGTAAGATCTTCCTCCACTTATTTGATGGATAGTACAGAAGTGTATCAATTGATGTAGAATGGGGAAGAAAAGTGATATTGGAGGTGTTCCATTTCATTACAGTACTCTCCTGCGACCTGTCCTCTTTTTCTCTCAGCCACAATAGTGCACTGCGATGGTTTCGTCTATGAAGTGAAAGTGGTCGATGGAAAAGAGGAGACTACAGTAAGTATCATAAGCAGAGGGGCTCTACCCTTTGGTTTGACTCAATCGTTGGATCAATGTGTATGTTCCAGTATCATGTCCATATGTCGGAGGGACTACTGTATCCAGTGGGAACAGCTGAGCGATTGGGAGTGAATATACGAGGACAAAGAACGACTGAGGCAAGATTGAGTTGTCATACAATTGAAGGAATGGTTATGGCATTACTTTTATCCAACAAAAACAACGTCTTTGATCCACAAAAAAATAAGAAAGTCAACAAATCTCGATAATGTAAGTGATATTGCGGATTTATGGAATTGTATGTCTTTGAAATGTGCCTATTCCACTTGTAGCCTCCATTGGCATGATCATCTAGCCTCCATTGGTATGATCATCTACATTCCAATTTATTTCAGCCAAAGAGATACACGAATGAAGTAGGAGGACCGAAGAAGTGTGAGGAGGAGGAATGGAGAGGATTCGCTGAGTTGTTGATATGTGATGAGAAATGGTGCGTTTACTTGTATCTTTTAATCGACAGAATTCAAAACATTTTGTTGCAGTCCTTCCATCCGTCCAATCGTCATCAGCAATATTCACTTCGGAATCCTTGCCGAGTTTTCATTCATCGATTCAATGGAGATTGGCAGTTTACTGTTTCCAATCAGGTGAAGACAAATTTTTCTTATTCCGAAAAGGGTACCAAAATTTGAATCTTCTTTAGAAGCCCAGATCGGCCCAAAATAGCCATTCCTCACCCCTTCCCCTCATCCTCTCTTGCGGAGGGAGAATCAGTCCACGGGGGGGGGGGGGGGGGGGGGGCGAAGGTTCCCCGCGCTCTCCTCAGATTGGAAAGCGCCTGTACTGATGGGAGGAGGGCGGGGAAGGCGCTTTTATACGGAGAGGCGAGGGAATGGTAATGAGAAGGAGAGAGTGTGGAATGAAGAGAGAGACTAATCCAAATCAAATCGAGAAGAAAGTGAATCGAGGATTGACTATTTTGTGCCGATCTGGGCTTGTAAAGAAGAGCCCTAAATTGTATATTCAAATTTCAATATCATAACACGGATATTCTGTAATTTGGTAGGAAAATCGAGAGTTTTTACTACAGAAAAAAATATTGTGTCTCGGATTTCTACGAAACTAATCTTACCCACTAAAGTGAGGCTGGGGAGAACGCCTATCCACTTCATTTGGCCAAATTTGCATATTGAGCCGATCTGTGACCTACCTCTTAAAAAAGTTGCATCTCGGTCAGTTTTTGACCTACAGAGCCCAATTTTTTTTTCCATCGACTCGTCTTCTTCTGATCTACATTTTACTCTTCTTAAGGTACGGTCTAAAATATCGTCTTCGATGTTTTAAGCTCAGAAATTCGTTTTTCTGGTGTAAAAGCAGATTTATCTCGTGATTTTTACCCGCCAGGGTACGAATGTTATTGTAGAATCCTATTTCCCACCCCCGAATTGATGTACTAGTATATTCCATTAGCCTCAACTCTGGCCCCCCGATAGCGATCCTCAGTAGGGAGCTCCGGACTTGGTCATTTTCAGCGATATTTTTCACTCAAAAACGTTTTTGGTCGTATCTCGTTTCAAAATAATATTTTCGTGAATTTAAAAAAAACCATCGAAAGGTCGCGATGAGCGTGATAAAAAAGTTTTAGTACTTCAAGTTGCCAAAGTTTTAATGTTTTTATTCTCCTGTTTTGTTGTTCTTTGCAAAGTGATTAGCCTTATTTTGCTATAAAATGTGATTTACTTCTGAATAACATTGAAATTGAAGCCAATGAGTTCACTCGTCGAAATTTTTTGTTGTTGCAAAGAACAACAAAACAGGAGAATAAAAACAGTGATTGCAAAAAATCTCGAAAACGGCCAACTTTGGCAACTTGAAGTACTAAAACTTTCTTATCACGCTTATCGTGATCTTTCGATGGTTTTTTTTTAATTCACGAAAATATTATTTTGAAGCGAGATACGACCAAAAACGTTTTTGAGTGAAAAATATCGCTGAAAATGACCAAGTCCGGAGCTCCCTACTGAGGATCGCGATCGGGGGGCCAGAGTTGAGACTAATGGAATACACTAGTACATCAATTCGGGGGTGGGAAATCGGATTCTACAATAACATTCGTACTCTGGCGGGTAAAAATCACGAGATAAATCGACTTTTACACCAGAAAAACGAATTTCTGAGCTTAACACAGAGAAGACGATATTTTAGACCGTACCTTAAGAAGAGTAAAATGTGGATCAGAAGAAGACGAGTCGATGAAAAAAAATTGGGCTCTTTAGGTCAAAAACTGACCGAGATGCAGCTTTTTTAAGAGGTAGGTCACAGATCGGCTCAATATGCAAATTTGGCCAAATGAAGTGGATAGGCGTTCTCCCCGGCCTCACTTTAGTGGGTAAGATTAGTTTCGTAGAAATCCGAGACACAATATTTTTTTCTGTAGTCAGAGTTCCTACAAAATAAGAGAAAACCCGTGATAATGAATGAATCGACAGTAATCCCCTTCTTCTTCCTTGTCAATTCTCAAAGAAGAGCAAGATTCCCGTGGTGTTTGACAAGGAAAGGTCAGTGATCAATGTGAATCTCATTGTGAGAAAGTTGTTATCAGAGTGAATAGAGGACTATTGGAGGAAGCGTTGAACGAGGAAAGAAGAGAGACAGTAGCTGTGATGACTCGAGATGGGTTAGTCTCTCTCTCAATCACTCATCCATCTACTAGCATATCCTAGGATTTGAATTTATGAATGAAGAATAGATGTGATTCTAGAATGGAGGATATGGGGATGGATTTGTCAATGAATGGAGATATGAAGGAGGAAGATGCACCCGTCCCAGAAGAAGAGAAGTCCAATTCAGTGCCTTTGGAGTCAGCTATCCCTTTCTGTCATTATTATTAGTATTTTAAAAAAAATAATTGATTAATTTCAGTCTCCTCGACCGTATCTCCCACTCACAAATTCTCGGGGCTGGAGATCTCTTTAGCGAAGAATTGATGTATGAATTGGATGATATGACCGGAGCGGGAGGAGAGGATGTGGATGAAAGGGAAGGAGGAGATGCTGATGATGAGAGGGAGCTGATGAATCCATCGGGAGAGAATGGATCTTGTCCGAAGGAGAAGAAGAAGGATGATGACGATGGACTGAGTGAGAAGACTGCTCAACTCAATCTATACAAGGATAGATCAGTGAGTAATATCCAGTCACTCGGAGATGAGAATGAAGAGGAGAAAGAGAAAGAGATGGAGATGAAGAAGAAGGAAGATCCACAGGAGGGACATCATTCACAAGAGAAGAAGAAAGATTTGAAGGATACTGAGGAAGATAAGATAGTGGGGAATAAGAGAGGAGAAGTGGTGAGAAGAGGAGGAGTGATGGAGACAGAGGGCAGAAATACGAGTGTCAGTAGTAAAGGTTAGTCCATTGTTTAATCGGGAATCGTTTAGTCTTTCGTTTGGAGTACGGTTCTTTTGTCGTTGGGTGGAGCATTGGATGAGTTTCAGAGCAGGAACGAAAGGAAAAGAGTGAGGAGGGTAGAGCAGTCTCCGATGATGGAGTGAGAAAAGGTGAATGTGATTCCACCCAACGGCAGAAGTAGGAGGTCCTTGCACACGAGTATGTTATCCTATCCAATAATACTGATTCTCTTGCAGTGGAGGTTATGAAGATTGTGCACCCCCAAGTGGAGATTTTGCGCTCTGAACGAGAAATTAAGAATGAATTTGATCCATATGAGACGGAGTTGACTCAGCCGACTCACACACCTCCACTACGGAATATCAAGGTATGAAGAGGGGGGAGAAGGGGAAGGGGAGAGAGGGAGGGGGGGAAGGGGAGAGAGGGACTCATTTATCACGTGGAGGATAATAAATTGGTATTGCAGCGATCTCTCTCTACTACATCGTCGACTGAATCGAATAGATCGAAGAAGAAGAAGATGGATGATATCTCCCCTTCCTCCCCCTCCTCCCCCTTATCTCGTTCTTCTCCCTCTCCTCATTCCCCTATGACTCAATCTATCGGGGGGATCGATCCTTCAGCTGTCTCTCTGGATGAGACAGGAGTGGCAGTGGCGATGGATGAAGAGAATGAGACTGCAGCAGATGCAGTAGTGGGAGAGATGGGAGAGATGGTGGAGACTGGAGGAGAGGGAGCTCTTGATGATGCATCCACCACTGCTCAGATGGACCAGACTCATCCCATCCCAGTGATCCCATTGGAGGAGAAGGAAGGAGAGAAGAATGAGAAAGAAGAGGATGGGGGAATGAATGATATCCCTGGGTCTATCTCTCCTTCTAGAGAGAATGATAATGGAGGAGATGATACTGGATTGGAGGTGAGCTGTCAATCATCCATCATCACACGGCCCCCGATCAATTGGCAAAACGCCTCCTACAAAAATCAAGGGTAAATTCATCAGGGTCAATCTTGATTCAGGAATCCTCAGGATTGCAAATATTTCGTTGCCTGATTTTTAATTTTTGAATACGAGTCTCCCCTGACTGCACATCAAAGAACCTTGGCAGGTTTATAAAATACATGGCTCGGTTTACTGGGATCCTGCACGGATTTGTCTGAATTTTTTTTTTGATTTTCGATGAACCTGATGTAATTTGAATTTTTGTAATGCTATTCCATGCGAGAAACTCGCGGTCTATTCTGAAAATGAGGAGTCTGTGGGCAATTAGGCGGTGATTTTGTAATCGTCGATGGATCGGGGGCCGTGTCATCACTAGTGAGCACAGACACAGTTTGTGAATTTAATAAGTTGAATTTTATTTATTTTTAAGATGGATTTTTTTCTGAAGCCTCGTTTTTTATCTCGGCCTTTCTAGTCTTCCCCTTAGCCTTACCGCATTCTATTAGATTGGTCATGAAAGTTGAGTAATGTAACTTTTAAAAAAACAATTACCTCTATATGAATAGTAGGTATGTTCGTTCGGTTTCGGGTATCGGGTACCCGAAATTTTTTGTACATAAAATTTCGGGTACCCGATACCCGAAATGACATCCCTAATGAATAGGTGACAATGTATTTTCAATTCGAATAACCAATATTTTTGTTGTAGCATTCACTTGCCAAGACATCGTTGAAAGGATTGAATATCTCTGAGAAGACAGAAAGAATGGTTGAAGAGAAGGAGGAGGAAGGGAAGGACAAAGGAAGAGAGGAAATGGGAATGGAGGTGGGAATATATTGAACCATTAAATGGTTCAATACTTTACCATTTCTTCCAGTGATTGTAAATATAAGGAGGATAGTTTGGTTGGGTTCCAAATCCACAACTTGTTCAGCGAAACAACAGTCGAAAATTGTTAAATTATGGCAAAATTAAAATTGAAAGTGCTGTAGTTTGCTATCTATTTTTTATTTACGTCTGCCAATTTTGGGCTTCTATATGCAAAAAAACCCATGATACAAAATATATAATTATTAGTTTGGATGATTTGTTTTTGCAATAGTTGAGCAATTAAAAACAAATTCTCTGAACTAGTTGTGGATTTGGAACCCAACGATATTATCCTCCTTATATATTAATTCGAGCCATAAAAGGTCAACTTCTTTTATAGCAGAAATATCTTTCCAAATCGCCGTTGAAGGAATTGATGAAACAGAATGAAGATGAAGAAATGGAGGAAGAAAATAAGGATGTGGAGGGAGAAAAGATGGAAATAGAGGTAGGCAAGATATGAACCCTATTAATATTCACTATGAACTACAATATTACGAATTGTTGTTGGTATATGAGGCCGTTTGCGGTAGGCTCAACAAGTGCCGAGAACAGGTAAAAAAATCGGCCATGCTCAAAATGTGGCCCTATGGGTAACTTTTGATTCTGAATCGAGCTGTGGAGTCCGTTTTTCGATTTGAGCCTTCTGAATCCCGGTACGGCACGACGTCAAAATGGCCAAAATTTGTTTCTACGATAAAAAATGGTCCGGGAAGGGCAAAATTGGCCGAAATCTCGCGTACCCGACCAGAATTTAATTTTCTACAAAATAAAAAAAGAAAAAAAAAATTTTGGTTTTCGAGAAAAGGTCGATTTTTGACAGAGGCCTAGACCATGGGAAAGCCGTAACCAAAAGAAATTGCATACTTCCCTGATCATTTTGGTATTTTACGGTTAAGGAATCGATTTGAGTGGCGAAAATTTTATGTCGATTTTGTGCCGCGAACTCTTTTTGCAGCTTTTCGAGTATAACTGTGCCGCGAACTCTTTTTGCAGCTTTTCGAGTATAACTTTTTTCTTCCGAGTTTTCATGATCTCTAACATAAAAATTCGGTTTCTACGTGCAAAAATACTCGAGAAACTCCTATGTGCCTATATTTTTCAAAATATGACTTTTTCGACCCTGACGTCATCGTCGATGTCGATTCCTGGGTCAAAAAGTCAAGTTCTCAGATTTACCTGAAAATAGGAATTTCTGGAGTATTTTTGCACGTAGAAAACGAATTTTCATGTTAGAGATCATGAAAACTCGGAAGAAAAAAGTTATACTCGAAAAACTGCAAAACATGCGAGTTCGCGGCACAAAATCGACATAAAATTTTCGCCACTCAAATCGATTCCTTAACCTTATATACCAAAATGATCAGGGAAGTATGCTTTTTCTTTTGGTTACGGCTTTCCCAGGGTCTAGGCCTCTGTCAAAAATCGACCTTTTCTCGAAAACCAAAATACCTTGAGCTTCGTTCTTTTTTCATTTTGTAGAGAATTAAATTCTGGTCGGGTACGCGAGATTTCGGCCAATTTTGCCCTTCCCGGACCAGTTTTTATCGTAGACACAAATTTTGGCCATTTTGACGTCGTACCGTACCGGGATTCAGAAGGCTCAAATCGAAAAACGGACTCCACAGCTCGATTCAGAATCAAAAGTTACCCATAGGGCCACATTTTGAGCATGGCCGATTTTTTGCCTGTTCTCGGCAATTGTTGAGCCCTTGTTGATTCTACCACAAACGGCCTCATATAAACGCTCTGCTTATGATACTGTATATTTATTCGAAATTGATACATTAAATACGTAGAAGAATGGGGATGTGGAGACTGAGAAGAATGAGACGAATAAGAAGATCCCTGTGGAATCACTCGTTTCTCAAGGAGAAGAAATGATGGAGACTGAAAAGAATGATGAACGGAAGGAAGAAGAAAGAGAGGAGAGAGAGGAGACTGGATTAAAGGTGAGAAAAGAGGAATCAATCCATGGAGCCTGGAGTGGAAGAAGGGTATAGGCAGTGTATAGAGAGAGCGCGCGCAAAGATGAGAGAGTGCAGAGAAGGAGAGAAGGACGAACACTTGGAGTATTGACCCTCCCCCCCCCCTCCCTTCCCTATGGCTTCCCTCCCTCATTGGACTATTCGTGCCATCCCTTATCTTCTCTTATTTACAATATATTTATCAATTTAATATCATCTTTGTAGATGCTCGACGAAGGGATTCCGTCCGCCTCGAGTAACAGTGAGTGGAGTCTATTTTTCAATTTGATTTTTTTTCTCGAGATTCATTCTAAACACGTTGTTTTGATTTATGAAATTCTTTTCAGATTTAGCGCAGCCAGGGTCGAGGGACGAGATAGTGAATGTGGAAGACAAGGAAAAGGTTTGTTGCTATCATACGTAGTGTTGTAAGGCCAGTATATTAATTCATAGATTGTTTTATTAGCTTGATTGTAAAGAAAGGGTGGAAATTTACTTTTTAGGTGTAGTATTCATCCTACGAGATCTTTCAGTGCGTATAATGTGACAATTTAATGGTGTATTATTTAACGTAAATAATTTGATGACAGATGGCATCGGACGACGAAAAGGAGGAGAAGGAGGATGTTCCCTGTAAGAGAAGTCGATTAGGATCATCCATGATTAATGGAGTGGAGAATAAAGAGAAGGGCGATAGTGACAATCTCGCAGGACGAGGAGTCCCTCTAGATCCATCTGTTAGTTCACTCTTATTTTTGTTTATTATGGATGGCTTGTTATTTGTAAATTTCTCTGGCAATTCTTGTATTTGCTTTCGGAAAAAAATACAAGTGCTACTTATTTTTAAAAAAAAAAGTTCAGTTCAATGCCTTCCAACTGCCTCCTCATCAGGCCCGTGCTGTGGCAATGAGAGAAAGAGCCAAAGTGAGAGGAGGACATGTGAGTTGAAGGAGGGCAAGGAGGGGGGGATTAGAATTTAGATGTGATTGGGAATATTGAGTGATGCTTTGATGTTATGGTTGCAGCCCCGTGCTCCCTTCATTCGTGATATTCCACCAGTGAATGGAGAAGTTGAGAGATTGATTGGAGGAGATGAGGAGTTACAGAGAATACAGATGGAACAAGTGAGTAGTGATAAGAGAAGTTTGGCTTAAGCTATGATGGTTTACACAGATAATATAGAATATGACCTTTTAGTTTATCTGAAGAAAATGTAAACCTTGCATCGAAAACTATTATTTTATGTTTTCCGATATGATGATGTTCTGAAGCTATGACGAAGTTAAGGAGAGATACTATCTCCAACTATCCTATGATAGAATGGTCAAGAATCAGGATTGGTTTCAGGTACTCATCCATAATAATCTCCTGCGTGTCTCGGACAAAATCATAGACAAGGATATCATCACTGTTGAATTGATGAGTCAGTTGAGACATCCTCTTGAGTGGAACTCCATCGAGGTTAGAATACGATATTAAACAGTTAGTAGTGAGGAGCCTGAGTTGGTTATCGTATTCTGGGTAACGTCGAACATTGTAACAGGTCCAACTCTTCTTCGATCAAATCGATATCGAACAGCCTCTAAGGGACTATCTCAAGGAGCAGGTTGGTCATCCCCCTCCCCTCCCCCTCTTCGCATGATATTCATAGATTACAATCGATTGGAAGTTAAAATTGTGTTTGTTTGGGAATACTCATATTTCAGGATATGGACGGCATGAAAGTGTTCAGGCTGACACTCAACGAAATAATTGGCGAGTTCCCAAATCTGGGCGAGCATGATTTCAATGAGAAGATGTTCCTCTACGGTTTCATTGAAGTATGTTTACAATCTTTAAATGGGTTGTTGATAAAACTTTGCCGGTACGTCTCCGAACCAGCCACATAGAAATGGACGTCACTTATTTAATTTTAGTCGAAAAAGCGTAATCGTTTATTTATTGAAAATATCTTCTATTGTGTCAGCCTCAAAGAGATCCATAAGACGGGGAATTATCTGTCATATCGAAGGTCCAGAAGAGTCGGAATATGGATCAGCTGTCATAACCAATTAATTGTATGATAAGCAACGGTATTTTCAGAAAATTGGGAAGATTGCGACTGACGCGGATACCAATTTCGCCCCCAGGGCACAATATCATCATTAGATTAGATCAGGAAAGAAATTGTTCTACATATCTTATGATGGATTACAGAAGATATATGTATTTATTGTCTACCTCATCATTCTTTTCATCCCGGAGATCTTTCCCATTCCGTATCAAAAGAAGGGTATTTAGCTAGAATTATTCAATTCTCCTCTGGTTTCTAAGGGTCGTAGCAGCAAAATAGAAATGTGCTAGTAGTTAATGTCGTGCTAAATATTAAATTGTCGATTGTAAATAACCTCTAGAAGAATCTCTTCTTCATTTGTTCGTTATCAAACTGGATTAAACTGGCGTTTCTCTCGTATTTCTCTGTGTAGTCTCCTCTGCTCGGATACACAGTGTTGCACACGCTGATCAATACTTATTTTAATTTACATTTCAGATACTATTTATGTTAATTGCTTACAGTAGTGATACAGCTGTTAAATTATATGATTTATTGTTCGTCGTCGGTTAATTACTGTATTCAACCCATAACTACAGTATTCTTGTACCTCTAATCGATTGATGAGATCTACGTGTCGATTGATGGATCTTGCCCTAAGGGAGGGATTCCATCGTCACTCAACAAGGTAAATGGATGCACCTTGTAGTCTATTCAGTACCTCTCTCGTCCCATCTCTCCTCCCCTCGCTCTCACTATCAATAGTGTGACTTCAAAACACTCTTTCCTTCTTTCAAATATTCCCGGCCTATGGTCATCGGGGTTACTGTAGTTCATAGTTGAGTACCATAGTGGAGTACTTCACTTGCCATCTCGTCACTATTTCTAGTTGAGTGGCTATGGTTTCAGTTGTTGGCGCGATTCAAGCCAATCAGGGTTTAAAGTAGCCAGTCTTTGTAGGAGACTATAGTTCCCGAATCTTCGCGCCATAGTTCATTCCCTTCTCCACTCTTCTACCGTATCACTTCGATCTACTTCACTTGATTGAGGTGTCAGTCTCCGATCGATCATGGCATCTTCTTCTCCTTCCCCTGGTGCGAGTTTGGATGAATGGAGGAAGAACGCGACATTTGATGGAGGGAAAATGAGAGTTATTCTGCAGGGTGGACGGGAAAAACTTAGTCTCAAGGTAAGATATTCAAATTCAATGTTTATCAAACATAATATTTTGTTCAGGATGAAATCTGGCAGACTCTGGAGAAAGATACACTCTTCAAGAAACCGAATAGACAACTGAGTTTGGATGAAGTAAGACTGCTAACCCATCAGAGATGGAAGAAAGTCATCGAGTATGGATTCGTATGCGACGTATGTTCATTGTCTCCGTTGATTCCATCGTCTCATACCTTTCGCGCCGTTTGTTGGCGATTTATGATTAATCAATCAATAATATTTTATTCAGCCTTATGCTGAGTATGAGAAGTTCTCTGCCCTTCTGGAGGTATTGGAAGAGTTCGACACAGCCCTTCAAGCGAGAGTCACTCTACATTCAAATGTAAGGTACCTATGATCTCCCGTCGACCTCTTTGGGAATGGATGACATCTTATCTATTGAGGTCTTCATGGGTGCTCTCACTTCAATGGGAACGGAGAAACACGCGAAATTGATTGAGAAGGGAAATAGGAATGAGGTGAATGAAGAGGAATGGATGGGCATTGATGGATTCATTCCATTGTAGATCGTTGGTTGTTTCGCCCTCACTGAATTGTCTCATGGCAGTAATACTCAGAATATCCAGACAATTGCCTCATACGAGGTAAGTCAGAGATTTAGTTTATTCTAGCCAATTTATGAATTTAGAATGGTAAACTAGTCTTCAAAACTCCGCACATTGGAGCGATGAAGGTGTGGTCGGGAAATCTCGGTGAGTGTCTCCTTCTGATTCCTTATAACTCGATATGATAGATGAATGAATATTGTGTATAATTCAGCTCAATCTGCCACTCATGCCGTTGTGTTCGCTCAATTGAATGTGGGAGGAAAGTGTGAAGGAGTCCATGGATTCGTAATCCAAGTGAGAGATGAGAAGACCCATCGAACACTTCCTGGTGAGAATATCTTGCTCAAGTTGCATTCATTTATCCCCCGCCCCCACCTATACAATTATTGTATTATTATACTAATAATTTGTTCCGTTTTCCAAGGAATCCGAATCGGTGACATGGGAGAGAAGCCTGGACAGTGGAATGGAGTGGAGAACGGATGGATGATATTCGAGGTAGAATTGAGATGGAGATTTCAATTATGAGAGAGTCTTGATCAGAACTATTCTTGTTCTCCCGATGCTCTTCTCAATCGGGGATGTGAACTGACGGATGATGGAAGATATGTCCACTCATTCAAGAGTGATCGAGACAAGAAGAGTGTCAGTCTGGGTGCACTCTCCATCGGAAGAATAGGAATTGTCGGAAAGGTATACTGTAGTCCCACCACGTCTGTTATTCTTTTATACAGGGTGTGAATGCGTGTCGTGTGGCAGCCACCATCGGCATACGGTACTCAGCAGTGAGGAAGCAGTTCGGACCACCCAATGGAGGTACGGTAGATGGACCACCCAATGGAGGTACGGTAGATAGGGACGACCACGTGAAATTTTAAAGTCAGTCTAAAATTTCTTTTACATGTGCATTTGGGTAATCGGGAGTGCAGAATCCATTAAAGTTACTCAGAATTTAATGGAAAAAATTAAATCAGCGAGTTCTGACCTACCCGTCTAAGCCCCGCCCCTTGTGGTGCAGTCCCGCACGAAATCGGTTGGTGGGTCACTCCTTGATAAATGTGTCAATGTTTGTAAATTTCAAACATATTTAATTTGATATTTCACAGACGCTTTAAGTGGTATATCGTGGCGTAATTGATAATTGATAAATACTTAGTCAGTTTTATGAACACGCTACAAGTAATTAGTATGATTATATGTAAGGTATACGGTATCGTTGAATGTGAACATTCTAAATAGTGGAATACGTTACCAATCCATTAGAGAGACACGTATTTCACTCCTTTCGAAGTAGGTTAAAGGTGCACAATAATGAGAAATGGGTAATCGATAAACTAAACGCATATGGTGCACGATTCTTTCAAAAGTTCAACGACCGATAAAATACATTTGGGGATGACAGATTTCTCTTATTTTTTGTCCAAATTTTAATTAACGTTTGTAGAACAAATAAAGAAGAAAAAGTCAGAGGCGCATCCCATGAAACGATTGCTATCCAATAAAAACCAAAAACTAGGAATTTCGCATTAGAAATTAAAGACTTTGGGGATGATATAATTTTGAAATATTTTTATATGTGAATATTTGTGATGCGGGCTTCACATTCGCCCTATATAACAAAAAGCCTGTCCGATAATGGACTGGTCGAAGAAAAATACGCGGGCAGAACGGGGGATTGCATGGCAAGTATGGTAAATATATAGCTTTTGTTCTCCGCGTCGAGGCGCATCGAACTGGCCTGGGGACACTCGCGATTTTCCATTTTTCGACCATTCAACTGACTGTCCCGCGTTCCCCCCTGGATGGAAACCTGTACACTTGGGTGTTTTCTGAAAGCGCGCGACGAGATCTATAAGAAAAAAAAGTTAGCAAAGCTAAAAATTTCGAAGGCCTAGGACACTCTGAAGCGAGATATCGCCGGGTGAAGTTTTCGCGTTTGGCGAAATCGCTATTCGGGCGGTTGGCAACTATATAAGCCGGGGTGGTAAATACAAACGGTTGCACGTTGGAGGTGCGGAAAACATCGGGGAATCGACGGCTGCTTTGGATGAGTCGATAACTTCAAAATCGGCTGAGCAGCATCTGTTTCCGTGAGGTACTATTGGGCTGAAAAAGGCGTTTTCCGCCAAAATTCTCCGAGTTCGGTGAAAGTTCTCGGACTTCTGCGGGGATAGTGCCTAATGGTGATGACAGTCGCATAGAGGGATCCATGACGGTTCGAACCGTGTTTTAGTTTAAGCTTTTTATTAAGTTTGAAGCTTGGTGTAGTGGTTACAAGATGGGGCTTCGGAACATTTCCACGCGGGTTCGAATCCCCGCCGGTGTAAAAGTGTTTGCAATAATTTTCGCGTGCTCGGATCGTGTTCGGAAGTGGTGGGGAGGTATCCTGACACCCGTCAACGTCGAACCCGACCCACCCACGGCCCCCAAACCTGGAATGTCAACCCGGATCGTGCCAGATCGTGTGCGATCACTGTTGCTTGCCCGGCCTTCGACTCAAGAGCGCCGATAGCGCATCCGTTCATAGGTAGTGATGGCGCAGGTGGTAGGGCGTCTGTCTGGCGTTCATCAACACCCGGGTTCGACTCCCCGCCGGTGCACCATCTTTTGCAAACTTTTTTCGGGCTAGAAACCTACATTTTTAGGTTTAAAAAATCACAAATTCCCAACAAAAACTCACGGTTTACCCGTAGCGAGCGCAGCTCGGCTAGTTCGCCCTATATAAACAAACGTCGGATTAAATTTGACTGGTCGAAGAAAAATACATGGGCAGAACGGGGGGGGGGTGTTAGCAAGATTTGGCAACAATATAGCTTTTGTTCTCCGCGTCGAGGCGCATCGAACTGGCCTGGTGGCGAGGGACTCAGACGACGTCGGGTAGGTCAAAGATGACGTCAAATTCGCGGTTTTCCATTTTTCGACCATTCAACTGACTGTCCCGCGTCCCCCCCTGGATGGAAACCTGTACATATGGGTCGTTTCTGAAAGCTCTCGACGAGCTCTATACGAAAAAAAAGTTAGCAAAGCTAAAAATTTCGAATGCCGGAAAACGGCGTTTTTAGGTGAAATTTTCCGAGTTCGGTGAAAGTGCTCGGATAGCCGTCGTGATAGGGCCTAACGGTGATGACAGTCGGATAGAGGGACCCATGACGGTTCGAACCGTGTTTTAGTTGAAGCTTTTTATTAAGTTTGAAGGTTGGTGTTGTGGTTACAAGATGGGGCTTCAGATCCTCACCACGCGGGTTCGAATTCCCGCCGGTGCAAAAGTGTTTGCAATAATTTTCGCGTGCTCGGATGGTGTCCGGAAGTGGTCAGGGAGTATCCTGGCGCATGTTGACGTCGATTTCGACCAGTTCACGACCCCCAAACCCGGAAAGCAAATCCGGATCACGCCAGATCGTGTGCGCTCACTGTTGCTCGCCCGGTCTTCGGCTCAAGAGGGCTGATAGCGCGTCCATTCGAATTTCAGCTATGGCGCAGGTGGTAGGGCGTTAGTCTAGCTCGCAGACACACGGGTTCGGCTCCCCACCGTTGCACTATCTTTTGCAAAATTTCTACGGGCTAGAAAAATAAATTTTAGATCCCAATTTATATTTTTTCTAATAAAAAACGCACGGTTTACCCGTAGCGAGCGCAGCTCGGCTAGTTTCTTAAATAAATGAAGAGGTGCATTCGTCTAAAGCCGATAAATTCAAAGGAAACAAAAATTTAGTGCAAATTTGAATTCGTGGGAATTTCGACGTTTCTCCAGGAGTCACACCTTTTCCCGGCTCTGATTCTAACTTTTCCGGTTCGGTGGTCCCTATACGGTAGAGAGATCCATGGAATGATCGCGATGGATAGTTGAGATAAGAATGTAACAAAGATAGAGAGAGATACTCCAGAGGAGCTGCCCATCCTCTCTTATCCCCTTCAACGTCGACGTCTTCTCCCTGCCCTCTCAGCTGCCATTTCCATCGGATTCTTCCAGGTAGGTCATAAGACATCTCGGAGGGAAAAATATGAGAAATTCCACTTGAGAAATATTTTCCGGAAAACAACATTTCGGAATTTTTTTTGTTGGAAAATTCATTCCGAAAGATCTCTTTCGGAAAATCCATTTTGGTTTATCATTTTTTTTGGAAATGGAAATATAGTTGCGAAAAATTAAATAAAACGTTTTCAACTCATTCAATCACTCTCCTCCCCATAGATACTATCGGGCAATTCATTTGGGTAAAAGATTTTCGAGAAATGTTGCATTGGAAAAATAAAACTAATTTTATTAAATTTGCCTCTGTAGTTTGACTCTATGGAGAGCAGAGTAAAATGAGATGAAACCATTATATTTTTTATTTCAATACGACTATGTATTT
This sequence comes from Pristionchus entomophagus, assembly GCA_036245825.1. Classification (NCBI taxonomy): domain Eukaryota; kingdom Metazoa; phylum Nematoda; class Chromadorea; order Rhabditida; family Neodiplogasteridae; genus Pristionchus; species Pristionchus entomophagus. The sequence continues at coordinate 27,895,600 of BTSX01000004.1, forward strand.
TTTAAAGAAAAACCCTTCCCAAATGACATGTATTTTGTCGAAAAAAATCTTCTGACATGGATTTTCCGAAATGACCTGATTTTCCCATTTTTTCTCCGAGATGTCTTATCACCTTCCAGTTATCCGTTGTTGAGAATGGAGGATTACGGTAGTTTATAACAATGGTCGAATATTATTGATTGCAGACTAAGATGGTGGATCTGTTCGCACAGTATATGGCAAGAGTTCTGAGTGGAGAAAAGAGCGATGAATTGGTGAGTAGAAGCGAGATCTCATTGGGGAGAGAGAGGGGGGAGGGGGGAGGGAGAGAGGAAGAGAGGGAAAGAGAGGGAGCTGATCGCAGGGGGAGTTATCGAAGGAGGTTCACGGTCTCTCGTCGTGCTGCAAACCGAGATCGACGTGGTTGGGAGTGAATGCATTGGCTGAAGCTAGAGCTGCTTGTGGAGGACATGGGTGAGGAGGAGGAGAGGGAAGGAAGAGGGGGGGGGGAGGGGGAGAGGGAGGAAGGGGAAGAGACATGATGGATTGCAGGTTCCTGTACATCTCTCGTCTGAACGAACTGCGAGACACGTACGATCCATCTCAGACATTCGAGGGAGAGAATAATATACTGGTACAGCAGGCATCCAACTATCTCCTGTCACAGAAGAAGCAGGTGAGAGAGAGAGAGAGAGACAGAGAGAAAGGGGGGGGGATGGATGAGGATGGATAATATGTTGAGGGTGTTCTCTCCTCTCCCATGGGCAGCACTGATTTCCTCCAATCTCGTCCTTGCACATTCACTGGATGGAAGGGAGACTCAATTGAGAGTAAGTGAAGGGAAGTGAGAAGAAGTAGTGTAACTGGGAGAAATGGTAAGGGGATCTTGTTGATTAGAAACATATGGTAGAATGTGAGTGATGGATATGGGAATGGGTTGTTGCAGACGTGATCTCTGCCTATGAATGGCTTCTGCATCATACTCTCAATAAGACAGAGAAGGCATTGGAAGAGAGAAAGAGAAGAGGAGAAGATGCATTCACTGCGAGAAATGAGACACAGGTGAGAGAGAGGAGAAGGGAGGAGATATAAAGTGGAAAAGCTGATATTGTATTAATTATAAATATGTCACATTTGTGATCAGTTCAGATCGATACAGCTCATCCTCTGGCAATTGCATACGCTGAACTCACCATGATCAAATGGGCGATTGAAGGAGTGGAAGAGATTGAGGATGAGAAGTGTAGATGGTGAGAGGGGAGTACGGTAGGAAAGGGAAGGGATTACTGTATGTGTTGAGTGTTCTCCGTCGTGTTATTGGTCTCTTCGCCCTCTCTCAACTCCAACCCCATCTCGATCTTCTCTATATTGGTATGATATTCATTCGGTCCCTTTCCCTTTGTGGTTCTCATAGTAGGAAAGATTCCAAAATGCCTAGTCGCTATTAAATAAATCTTAATTTCTCATTTTACTTCAGGAGGCTACTGTTCTGGCCCTGAATTCGGCACGAGAGTCAAGGAGGAACAAGTGAGTTCATTGATTGGACATGATTGATCAGTAGATGGAATGATCATAGTCCATCCCTCATCTCTAGCTCTCCCTCGAACTGTCCCTCTCCCCTGAGTGTGTCTCTCTCGTCGATGCTCTGGCCCCTCCCGATTTCGCCCTTGCTTCTGCACTTGGAGCCAGTGATGGACGGTCAGTTCGTTTTTCAGAGATCAATACAGTAATACTCCCTCCCATGCATTCTTGGTGTCATCTGAGAACACATAAAAGGGGCTCAATCTAAATTATGTACCCACATAGTGGGGCTCAAGGGTAATGATTATTGATCAGCAAACCCTGGCGCATCTTTTAAACCTATTCCGGAGTCAGTGCGGCCCCGTTTGAAAAATGTCAAAAATAAATATATTTTAATAAATGTGGCCATATCTATATTTGGTACCCCTATAATGGGGATCAATAAGTTTTTATTCTTAATCAGTGAACCCTTGCGCATCTTTTGAGCATATTGCCGAGTCTCTGGTTAAAATTTTTTTAAATGTATGCTCCCTCCAAAAACACTGATAAGATCAGACGTTCTCTTGTCATTGAATCCATTTGATAATTGAATATGATAGTTAATTTCAGTGCCTACGAGCACATGGTGGAAGACTTCCGTTCCCGTGAGATAGATAGAGCCCCCTTCGCTGATGATCTAGTCAGAGTCATCCAGGCCAATAAGGATAAGGCCAAACTTTAGATTATATTTAATACCCAGTGTACATTTGTATGCACAGTCGTGCTTTTGAACGAATTCCAGTATTACGGTAGAGATCTGATATGTGATAAAGTATTTATGTGTATAATTAGTGGTATTCTCAGTTGGTATCTCTACAGGTCCATGACCTAGTCATTCTACCTGTTCAATCCTCTATCTTCAGATTGATCTACTGATGTCTTTTCAGAATGGAGAAGTCGATGGGTCACAGAACCATCTAGTGAGTTATTCTCAATCTTTGATCAGTCCACTCACTTCAGATCGATCGTTTCTCTTCCCACGTCATTCCATACGTCTCCGTTCTTTCTGTTCAAATGTGTCTCCCTCTCAGTTGTGTTTGTAACACCCCCTCATTCTGTCTGCCGAATAAATGTCTTTCTGCTAATTTCTTGGTTCTTTCTTCGTTTATCTAATATGGTCTCCAGTACCTCAGCTACTCTACCTCACTCTCCTCATTTTAACCGTGTTATGTGAATGTATTCGTCTGTGCTCATGTGTGTGTGATTGTTTTCTCCTCTCCTCTCCTTCCTCTTACCTCCTCATCCATCTCGCCTACACTGTACCACCCCATTCTCTTGTTTCGCGCCATTCTGGTGTATTTCACGCCATCCAGCTATCTCCCCACCGGTCATTTCATTGACTCTAGACTCTCTCTATTCTCCCCACTATCTCACACACCAAACTTTCGCCTCCTTTTCATGAACCCTCCTCTATAAATGTCAGCATTCCCTGCTCCTATTCTCTCTCGTCTTTCCTCACATCGTCTCCTGACACTGTCTCTCTCGAGTTCTTGTGTTCAGCTTCTCTCCATAGCACAAAAGGTAGATCAAAGGGAGCACTTCTCTCCTTCCCTCACTTGACAATCAATCACTGTTGACCATATTCCCTCACTTTCAAACTCCCGTCGTATTTTCTTCTCAACTGTTCACTCTTCTTTCCGTCAATGCACTCCAGTCTCATATGACTCCATCTTTCGACAATCCCTTATACAATTCCGTATTAGTTGTATCATTGTTTCACCGTAGTTTGTTAGAGTGACGCGTCGATTGATACTCTTAGACGATAGACGCTCACAAACATTCATAGTATCTTATCAGATTCTGGAAAACTGTTCATCTCCTCCCTCTCTCCTCTCCTCCCCTCCCCCTCACCCCCCCCCCCTTTCCTCCATCCATTCTCATCCTTTTCCTTCTCGACGAGTGGTTATCGTTGAATGTTCCACAATGCTCACTCTACTAACGATACTTGATGACCCCAGACTCGATGGCATACTGGGAAGGTTTGATGCTCTCGTCTATCATTCTCTTAATTGTGCCATCTTTCATAATGGCCCTGCTATGGTTATTATTCTTTTGAACTACTGGGAATGCTCAATGATTTGATCTCTCATTCATCTTTCATAATCGCCTTGGGTTCCGTTCGTTGTACCCAATGGGAAGGTTTGATCTAATAATTGCTCCATCTGATACTCATCTCAGGATTATTTTTCACGGTGATGGTACGAGTTCGAACTCACGTTTCACAACGGACGTTTGGGAACCAAGAGGACAAAGGGATTAGTTCCATTGTCCTTTGTTCGCTTGGTTCCCAAACGTCGGTTGTGAAACGTGACAAGGGAACCGCAAAAGTAGGCCGCGGTCCCGGTGAAATTCGTTAAAGCAAGTTGACTCAGTCCCCTCAGGAGACCTTCTAATCGTTTTGAAAAGTTCCGATATTTGTTTTCTAAGTACCTTTTTGAGGTCATGCAAAATTCGTGGGAAATCTGTGAGGACGGTGCTCGAGGTCATATCCGAGTTTCAAGGGGGATGTGCTCTCGTGGAGTAGTGGATATTGTTCCTGGCTAATATTTTGGCCGACATGGGTTCGAATCCAACTTCGACATACGTTTTTGCACTATTTTTTTGCGCTTTTTATCGCAGTAGTATACCTTATGATCACGTTGTAATATTTATCAGTTGTGAAGCTTAAAATATTTTTTCTTAATTTTTTGTGTTTCTTCAATAAAAATATGGTAGGATTGATCAAGTGCTATACTACTACGATAAAACGCAAGAAAATATTACGAAAAAATAGTGCAAAAACGTATCTTGAAGTTGGATTCGAACCTATGTCGTCCAAAATATTGGCCAAGAACGCTATCCACTACTCCACGAGAGCACATCTCTCGATCCCTTGAAACTAGGATATGAGATCGAGCGCCGTCCTCACAGATTTACCACGTATTTTGCATGACCTCAAAAAGGTACTTAGAAAGCAAATATCGGAACTTTTCAAAACGGTTAGAAGGTCTCCTGAGGGGTCTGAGTCAACTTGCGTTAACGAATTTCACCGGGACCGCGGCCTACTTTTGCAGTTCCCTTGTGAGTTCGAACTCGTACCATCACCTTTTTCACCCCTTGTAGATATGAATAGTCACTCACAGATGACTACGTTAGATGTGATGGTTTATCTGTGAAGCATTCTCTCCACACTCTAATGTTAGCCATAGACATGACTTGTTGCCATGTTTGCAAGAATTAGTACTAGATAGGACAACACTTATGCCAATAGGCAGAGTTCGCGAGTCCCCTATGCACCAACGAGCGGACTCTCTCTCTCTCTCTCTCTCTTGCTTTTTGTTTACCGCGTAACTTCATCATCTCCCCTTCTCTCTCACATCTCTTTCTACCTTCTGCCTTCTATTCACTCTTCGTTTCTATACTTATTGCGGGAGATTGAAGCAAGAAAACAGACACAAGCACCTCTCCCTCCTCTCCCCCTCCTCTGCTCTCACACTTCCCTCCTCTCACTCACTACAAACTAGAGGGTGACCAACTTCTTCCCTTTGCCTTCCTTCTCTCGCGTGTTCCACTTCTGTTTCCTCCAGATAGTCCCCCCTCCCCCTCCCCCCCCCCTTCCCCTCCTCTTTCATCTTTATTACACATTGTACCCGTGGCCAATCACTGACTCTATCTTCATTCATTCATCTCCTTCTTCTTCTTGTCTTATCCATTCTATTCATCCCCTGTACTCCCCCCGCCCCTCCTTCCCTCCAATGTTGTTCCTCTGTTGCAGACAGTCTCCTCGTTCCTCTCTCTCCTCTACTAACTCCTCCCGTTCTCACGCTTCATTCGATTCCATCGCCTACGCCAATAGCACCACTACCACGGTGAGTAGGAGGGTGGAGAGGGGGGGGGGAGGGGGGGGGAGATGGAATGGATTGGAATGGATCGTCTCCCTTTCAGATGTCCATCTCAGTGATGCCTTCCCATGCGACGGCAGTGGCTGATATCGCTGTCATCGGATTGGCAGTCATGGGACAGAATCTCATTCTCAATATGAACGACCACGGATTCGTTGTGAGTAGAGGGAGATTGATTGATTGCCATCCTTGATTCATTGATACTCTAATCCAATCCATCCTCATTCATCAGGTGTGCGCCTACAATAGAACGACGTCGAAGGTGGATGATTTCCTCGCCAATGAAGCCAAGGGGACCAAGATCGTCGGAGCCCATTCTATTGAGGAGATGTGCAGGTGAGGATGGAATTTTGTATTTGAAGGGAAGGGGCGGGGGTTATCCACCTAAGACTACTTTCAATAGTGAATCACTTATGATCATTTATTCTGTAGAGGCTACATTCATATAGTCGTGAGCTCATTTTCCATAGTTGGCTGGAGTGTCAAAGGAAGGTCGTCAAGTGACCGTCGAGTTTCCGAAAACGGTTTTCACCGTAGATAGCCTATCCATTGGGGTACAAGAAACTGCTTTCACTTTTTGCCGAAGACGCCCAGGGAGCGAGAAATAATCAATAAATGTATCTTCGTTATGGATCAGCGCTTGCCTCTTCTCTGTGAGTGTCAATTGTGCCGTTGAGACTTGTGAAACGTCCTCGTCGTATTGTGATCCTCGTGAAGGCTGGATCTCCAGTGCAGGCGATGATCGACTCGATCGTCCCTTTCCTCGAACCAGGAGATATCATCATCGACTCGGGAAACAGCGAGTACACTGACAGTAATGTGAGTGAGGATGGAAAGAGCGAGGGGGATACGGTAGATGAGGATATGGGTTACGGTAGTGATTGATTGCAGCGTCGTACGAAGGAATTGGCAGCCAAGGGACTGCACTTTGTAGGCACTGGAATATCGGGGGGAGAGGAGGGAGCACGGTGAGCGAATTATTACACGGATTATGAGAATGATATGGAATGAGTGAAGAATGTAGATGGAAGTATATAATTTAGTCATATATATAACTTAGTCTTGTCTCATTCAGATACGGTCCCTCTATCATGCCTGGTGGAGATCCCAAGGCGTGGCCTCATATCAAGGAGATCTTCCAAGCCGTATCCGCCAAGACTGATGGACAACCATGCTGCGAATGGGTATGATTACAGTGAACTCAAATGGTACATATAGTTAGTATTATTGTTCCGTTGTTGAGATGATTCCATGGCCAATCGAGTCTGTTTAGGTAGGAGAGTCGGGATCTGGCCACTTCGTGAAGATGGTCCATAATGGAATTGAGTACGGAGATATGCAGCTCATCGCTGAGGCATACAATCTATTGAAGGATGCAGTCGGACTCAATCATGATGAGATGGCTGATGTGAGTTAGGGAGGGAAGGGGAGGGGGAGAGGGAGGGAAGGGGGAATGTGCATATGAATGGTATTCCTGTACAGGTGATGGATGAGTGGAACAAGGGCGAATTGGACTCATTCCTCATCGAGATCACTGCCAATATCCTCAGATTCAAGGTAAGCAGAAGATGAGAGATGAGAACTCCAGTTTGATCTTTGATCTTTGAGTAATTGATTTCAGGATGAGAAGGGAGAGACTCTCCTCCCCAAGATTCGTGATGCAGCTGGACAGAAGGGAACGGGCAAATGGACGTGTTTCGCTTCCCTCGAGTACGGTATCCCCGTTACGCTGATCGGTAAGTGACTTTTATCCCTCTACAGTAACTGTGGCGATACAGTGATCCTGTTGAGGTGAGGCAGTCTTCGCCCGTTGTCTCTCTGCTCTCAAGGACGAGCGAGTGAGGGCATCCAAGGTAGGTCAAGATGTGAAAGCAATCGATGATGGTTGAGGTTACCGTATCCCTGGGTTTATCTTGTCAGGAACTTCCTCAGTCTGATATCGATCCATCGACTCTGATCAAGGACAAGAAGGAATTTATCAAGCAAATCCAACAAGTGTGTTATTGAGCTCGTGCAATATTTAAATAATACCTTTCTCTAACAATGATAAGTGTTTTGATGATAATTTCGAATTCACATCGTTTAAAAGTTTTCTAAAAATAAGAAAATGAAACGTTCGTATCATGAATTGGAATAGGAAATATTTGTTGTTATTCAGGCCCTCTACGCTTCTAAGATCGCTTCGTATGCTCAAGGATTTATGCTTCTGGCCGCGGCATCGAAGGAATTCGGATGGAATCTCAATTATGGAGCCATCGCCCTCATGTGGAGAGGAGGATGCATCATCAGATCGAGGTACGCCTTGCCAATTATATAAAGTCTAATAGTTATCTACAAGTGTATGTGGTGATTGAATGAGATGGTATAAATTCCTTCCAGATTCCTGGGTGATATCAAGAAGGCATTCGACTCCAATCCCAATCTGGCCAATCTCCTCCTCGATAATTTCTTCAAGGACGCTGTCGCTAAGGCCCACGTATGATTTTATCGATTGGAAAATATGACTTTTGGAATGACATCTTCTTATACAAAATTCTTTAAAAAATGTATCTGGAATATGTGATGTATATCTAATAATGGTAATGATTGCAGAAAGCGTGGCGCACAGTAGTCTCAATGGCAGTTCTTCTGGAGATTCCGGTTCCCGCTCTCTCTACTGCACTCGCTTTCTTGGATGGATACAAGAGAGATACACTACCCGCCAATCTCATCCAGGTACGAAGAGAAGACTAGTGGATACATTGTATCTCTCTCCCCCTCAGGCACAACGAGACTACTTCGGTGCTCACACGTATGAGTTGACTGCTGCCCCTGGGAAGTGGCATCACACCAATTGGACTGGAAAGGGAGGAAGAGTCACCAGCAATGCCTACCAGGCATAAGACGCCCCTCCCTCCTCCATCCCTTTCATTCCCTCTATCCCGAGAGATACCCTAACCCCACACCATTGACTAACCAGTATTGATTTGACATAAATTTTGCACGATTTAGAATTGTATTCCCGCCTTTGGAAAGACTAAATTGCACCGCATCGTATCGATGTTATCTCTAGTTTAACATTAGAATGTTAATTTGCACCGCAATCGTAGATTGTTAGATCATGTTGATTATGTCACGTTTTAATTCAATCAATTCTTTTAAATAATTACTCTAGTATATCGCAATATAAGATGGATTTATCCTCCATTGCATTGTTCTCCTCTTACTGGCAATCCATTGTAGCCATTTCATCCAAGTATTCTAGTTAAACACCAAAATAATTCCCCTTTCTTTTCGCCTCTGAATATTGTGATCAAGGTTGTAAGACGGATCTTGTGGATGCTTGAGAATACATATTTCTCATGAATAAGTGTTTTGGGGAGAACTCATTTCTATGTAGACAGTCTACAAATTAATATTCATGAAATATTCAAACCGAAGACTAGTTTTTTTGATACATTGTTTATTCGTCATGCATGAGTATTTATACGGAGCATCGCTTGATCCCGCGTTGAGTCGAAGAACAAAATGAGTGGTCCAAGTTCGGCCGTCCCATTATGAAAATACCGGTAGTGCACATTACAATCTACTCTTTGTCTATCGATTGAGTGGTTCAACTTCGAATGAAGTACTCCTCACGATTTCCACATCTGATCGATGGAATCTGAGAGATGGAAGATGAAGATTGGGGGGGGGGGGGTCAGAATGAATACCGTATGTAGAGAGTGAATCCGATGGCGACAACAAGAACGATGACACAAAGAAAAAGAATGAAGATGAGGGCATTCACTATTTTATGGTGATCTGGCTCATGGCGACCCCTGAGAGATTAGAATCGTCCTATTTCTAAGAGGAATCTCTTTAGAAATGGATTAGTGTGAGATGATGACTCTGACCTCCTTGGATTCTTGGTAGTTCTCGTTACAGTAATTGTTGGTGTGAGGGCCTTACTCGATCCAGAAGAGGAAGAAGAGTCTGTTCGGGCTGGAATACCATTGCCCCCTTCTCACTCCTCCTCCCTCTCTCATTCACTCACTTCTTGCGGGCAGTTCATCCTCGAATACAACCACTTTCGGAGTACTTCTGTTACTCTGAAAATATGATATTCATTGTAGATGAAGGGTTTCATATTAACGAATTGTGTTGAAAACGCGCACATTGTAAGAGGAGGTGGAACTTTTCTTGATAATGGATGCGGGATACGTCATGGAAGTAGTGGAAGCCTAAGAGGAAACAATGAGAGAATTGAGGAAACTCGTGATATTGGAGATTGGATGAGGAGACTCACTTTATGATCAACAGGAATAGTCTCTTGCAATTTCCGAATATCTTCTATCTCTGAAGGAGGTCGAATGACGGGATAGATTCCTTCCTTGGGAATTGAATCTGCAATTACCAGATTATCCCTTCCGGAAATGACGGACGATTTGCACACTTTTGAAGGGCGTCGATTAGGAATCCCCCTTCCCCCCCCCTCCCCCTCCCCTCTCACCTTCAGATATTCTTTCATTCTCACTTCTCGTCACAGTCGTCGGTTCTGGTCCAGAGTCCAGAGTTATTTGGATTGGACCCTCAAGGAAATCCAGTCTAAGACGAGTCCAAGGATAGATACCAACCACTGAATGGCCATTCTGAGTAGAGTAGAATCCAGATGCAGTGGTTGGGAAACCCATTTCGAGGTCTGTCAAATTTACACAGAGGGAATGACGACCAGGTAGAACCTAGAGGAATATTGGTGGATGGGTGAGATGAGAGGGGGAGAAGGGGAACCTCAATCATGGTCACTCTCCCGACTCCGTTTAATTCACACTGGACAGAAGAGAGATCAGAAACCTGGAATTATCCCATATATGATGTATTTCTCATTCAATAATCTTCGAGATTGTTGCGAACGAGGAACTAAATTGGATAAAATGGTCAGCAAAGGAATTGGGCAGGAAAAGTGACAACGAGGAAGGATGGAAGGAAGGAACTTGCAAGGAATTCCGTTCCAAGACCACATACATCTCACGAATTCGTGTGGAATTCAATGTCTGGATGCATAGGAAGTCAATAAGAGACGGAGATACCGTAATGGGTAGTGGGGTGATTGAAATGAAGGTAAGTAATAGGAAATGATTAGAGTAGACCGGAAATCACGTGGAATATTTCGAGAAACAGTGAAATGAAAGGATTGAGTAGAAAGGGAGGAAGAAAGAAAGACTGAATGAGTAATCAGAGTGAATGAGATCGGATTTCATTCTTGGCTGCTCGATTCATTCAATTGTACACGCAAAAGAACCGAAAACTTGATGAAGGAACGGCGATGAAAGAGAGAGAGACGATCTACTCAACCAATTAATCCTCTCTCCATCTGTCCCATTAGAATCTCCCTTCTCTTCTACTTAAGAGACGTTCCACAGTTTAGTGAAGCTATTGGGAGGGGTCGACGGAGGACTTTTTGCAACCTATGCCAATAAGTACAGGGTGAAGTCCCCATATCTAGAGCTGATAGCTGGCCCAATATGAGAGAGAGGTTGGGGTGCACCCTCCGGGAAATGAAAGAGGTGTCCCAAATAAAGTCGAAAATTTCATCCCTGAAAAAAATACGTTCTTATAGGTGTTTCTGGTGTGTTTTTCGATGAAAATAAAGAAAAACATAATTTGGATGCGATAGGACATCGATAAAGGGTCGAAAAATTAAAATTTCGTCGTTTTTCGGTCACCCTGAAAAATTATTTTCGCCATGTCATAAATTTTATTGCAGAATCTGATTCTACGTGCGAAACTACCCCCAGTGTGAAATTTGCACGTTTATACGATTTGTCGCTCAGATTCCGCAGCTGCCCGCACTAGGGTCACTCGGAGGCTGACGAGAGAGCGATGATGAGAGACTTCGCCATTTCGACATGATACAGTCAGCTTCATATCAGTTTTTCATCCCATTAACTGTTATTGGGCATTTGTATTGATGTTATGTGGTTGTGATATCGTTAAAACACGAAAAAAGTAAAAAGTCAAAAAATCACTTTTGAAGTCTCAAAATTTCATAAATTCATAAGGCATGTTTCTGAGCTTCAAATGGTGTATTGGCAGCGGAACATTATTCACATATGAGTTATGAACAATATCTGATAGTTATAGCCGATTTGCGAATATTTTTTGAAATTGACATTTTTCTGTGGACAAATTATCGATAATTTTTTCGACGAAAACGTTTTCTTTAGAAACCGTCCCAAAAGCTCAGATATTGTTCAAAACTCATATGTGAGTGATTTTCCGTTGCAAATGCACCATTTGAAGCTCAGAAACATGCCTTATGAATTTATGAAATTTTGAGATTTCAAAAAAGTGATTTTTTAACTTTTTACTTTATTCGTGTTTTAACGATATCACAACAACATAACATCAATACAAATGCCCAATAACAGTTAATGGGATGAAAAACTGATATGAAGCTGACTGTATCATGTTGAAATGGCGAAATCTCTCATCATCGCTCTCTCGTCAGCCTCCGAGTGATCCTAGTGCGGGCAGCTGCGGAATCTGAGCGACAAATCGTATAAACGTGCAAATTTCACACGGGGGGTAGTTTCGCACGTAGAATCAGATTCTACAATAAAAATTTATGACATGGCGAAAATAATTTTTCAGGGTGACCGAAAAACGACAATGTTTTAATTTTTCGACCTTTTATCGATGACCTATCGCATCCAAACTATGTTTTTTTTTATTTTCATCGAAAAATACACCAGAAACACCTATAAGAACGTAGGTTGCAAAAAGTCATCCGTTGGGTAGGTGCAGAATCTCGTGGAACGGCTCTTAAAACGAGGTCGGAAGTACACTTAATTGGTTATGAGCACGAAAGTTGCAGAGAAGAGAAGAAGAGTGGGAGGGAAAGAGGTATTCTATTGGTCGATCGGTCGCATAACAAAACCATTAGAAAGAGCTGTCTTAGGAGGTGGACAGGTGAATTCCGACTGGTGAAACCAATAGGGAGAGACTGTATCGAGAGAAGAAAGAAAGCATAAAGAGAGGGATGGGGGGGAGGAGCTACGAGAAAAAGACTGCACGAATCTCATCGAAATGCGATCATTGGCTGATTCTGTGAATATTGGAGAGGGTGGATGAAAGGAAGCTCGATTGGGGGAACCCTACAGATTCTTCATCTCAAATGGGCGTCATTCTAGAAGTCACCAGAAGGAAACAAAGAAGGAACGTTCTGGATTTAGGAAGAAAACAATTAGAAATGATTGACTCGAAGTGAGAAAAGGGAAGAAGTGGAGGAAGATGGGAAGGAGGGGGGAGGGAAGAGGGAGGAGAAGAGGACCAGTGGAAATGGACGAGAAGAACAGTAGAAACCTTTCCAATTAATGAAATGGGTGCATTCATTCAGAAATGGGGGAGGGGAAAAGAGAGAGAGAGAGAGAAATACGAGATGGAGAGAGAAAGAGAGGAACATTCACTGCATATTTGACCAATTTGCAACATCAACAATCACATGGAATAGTCTTTCGTCTCTAGACGATCAAGGGTGATGATGAGATTCCCACTGTTTACCCCACCATTGATGGTTTTAGATATACGTCTCCATTTGAGTTACCTTCTTTCTGTTTCTCCTAATCCATCTCTGAAGGGGCGATGGATGGGTACAATCACATTGGAAGGAAGTTCGATTCCCTCCCAATGAAATCTGAAATGAGATCATTTGAAGAAGAGAGCAAAGGGCAGTCTGCAATTGACGTCTCCCCATTGAGAAGGACTTGTTTTCATCCAGTCTCTCCCATTTGGACTGACTCTCATTCAGAGACTAAGATTACTATGAATTATTCATTGAAGGGCTAGTTAGTGAATGGAATGGGATAAAAAGTGAAGAGTACCGAGTGTAGTTGATCGAGTGAATGAATCTCACTATCAGTCAAATCACGAAGGGGATTATCTGAGATGGATTGTCTCTCTTCCTTCTCCTTCTCTTATTACCAGATATCCTTAGATGGTGAAGATGGAGTGGTATTCTCACAGGGATCGAGTGCAATTCGTTTCCGTTTGCGTCCACAATTCTCAGTTTTGGGTAGTTTTCGAGTGATGCCTGAGATGGAGATGATTACACCTACTTTTTCCCACTATTTTCCTTCCCTTGACAATGGCCTCTTTTCTCTTTTGGTTCCGTTCCTTTCTTCCTTCCTCTCATTCTTTTCTCTTTAGAATAGACAGGGGAAGGTAGTGACTTCCCATCTCAGTCACACTTCTTTTGAGTCATTCCATCGATTAGTAGGTCACTGTCAATAATTAGGAGAAAATGAGATATAATTCAAACCCCATTTAACTCCGTCACTTCGGCATTTGATATGTTGAGAGTGTGGAGATGGATGAGTTTACCGATCTAGAAGAAGATAATTGAACTGATATGGAGATAAGTATCAAGATAGATCATTGAAGAGAAAGAAACCTTCTCAGTGTCCCAACTTCCTCTATTCATTGCCAGATTGAGTGCAGTGATCTCCCTTGGTATCTCAGCCAATCTCGATCCTCTCATATCTCTACACTGGACGACATTCTGATGCTTCTGAAGGGGGTCTCTCACACTCTTCCCCCACCCCTCCCTCTCCCCCCTCCCTCTCCCTCTCCGTTCCCCTTCCCTCCCCCTCTCCCTCACTGGCCTCTCTCTTCTCAGTCGATGCATAACAGAAGCAACCGGAGGGACAGATTGACTTGCAATCACAATGGAAATCATCACAGCAAGTGCAGGTGGAATTGTGACAGTGCTGCAAGTTGAATCCCCTTTCTCTCACTCTTCCATCTCTAGTCTGATGCAGTGAAACTAGAAACCAATGTTCCCCTCCACGAAATCTCCTTATTAATTTCCTCTTTCTGGGACTATGGATGCAATAAATTCTGTATTGAGAAGGGAAAGAGAGATTCCTTCTCGTGGTTCAAGTGGGAGATGGGCAAACTAACACTTGTATACTTGCAGAGTAACTCATTGCGTAGATCTGCCACTCTTAGATTCATGACACGATCATCCACCAAATGAGAGCATGTGATCAGAGAAAGATCATCGATCGAGAGAGAATTCTAGAATGAGAAGATATGAGATGAAAAAGAAGGAAGATATTCACCCCTCCCATCTTTATCTCCCTCAATAACCATTCCAATGAACATGAACATCCAAGGGGATTTCCTCTCAGGAATAACTTCATCTTATGTTCTGGACCGAGAAACGATGATTCTTTCGCGTCAGTGAGGGTGTTGAAACTGAAATCAAATATGATTCAGTGTAGGAAAAGGGAGTGAATACCTCAGATCAAGAGAAAGTAGTTTCTTCATATGAGTGAGAGCTCCATCTTGTACTAGATTTATTCGATTATGAGAGAGATTCAATTGCTTGAGAGTCGGGGGAAAGATGTTGATGTAGCCTATAGGGAATATTATGCACTTTATCAGTTAGTGAAAGGAAAAGGGGTTCAGAAATTATTGAAAACAAAAGGGCAAACGGGCAGTATAAATATTTCAATTGATTCTCACCAGTTCCAGATAGGAAATCGATGAGATTGCCAGATAAATCCAATCGAAGAAGGGTACTGTAATGGGATGGATTCGTCTGAAATGGATAGGAATGGACTCACTTCGCTCCTCCTCCTGCTCCCACGTAGTGAATTGTCGTGATGTGATTGCCTCTCATCGAGAGATCCGTCAATTCAGAGGGAAGTCTACAAGGGAAAGAGAGAATTACAATCTAGAGGAACGAAATGAGGAAAAGATTAGACAATCAAGTGAATGAATGGGCTCACCTTCGGAAGTCAATATTGGTCAGTTTGTTGTTGTCCAATGAGAGAACTCTCAGTTTGATCATTGAACCGAGTGTATTGGCGAGAAAATTGAGTGAATTATTACTGAGGTCGAGATGGATGAGATTATGGAGAGATCGAAGGGCATATGGTTCAATCTAAACAGTTTAATTATCTCCATAACTTTGTATTTTATTCCAACCCTGAGATCGCTTCCAGATAGATCGAGAGTCATTAGATTGGGGAGATAATCGAAGATACCCTGGGGAATATCAGGGAGACGGGCATTCTTGATCACCAGAGATACCAGATTATGCATTCCCTTCAACAATTATCCTTGTAAGAGACACGAAAATTTCGACCGATATACATTTTTAAAAAACTGACCGCAAAAAGTCCTCCAGGCAATTTGTCTATAACACATCTATCAATCTCTAGTCGATCTAACTTCCGAAGACCCTGGAATGCATAGATTGTCCATCGTATTAGAGGAAATGGGAATGGGGAACCTCGAAAATTCTATCGGGTGGTCTACTGGGCGTTTTACTGTGATGAGGGCATCGAATAGTCAGTGTTCGGACTTGATCGGGATAGTGGAGAGTTGCCAGATTCGTCGAGTTTATCTGCATTTCCTCTCTCTTTTTCAGTCCCTTGCAATCCATCATTCTTCACTCAATTGGGTCGTAGAAAATAATGACTCAGTTCATATTTTGATGACCCTTCTGTGAGACCATTTGAGAGTATTCTCCCTCGTTTCATTCCGGTCTATCCTATCCCTTTTCAGTCTGTTATCTCATACTCCTTTCTCCTACCATTTTATGGATAACCCCTGTCTCTTCCGTTTCAATGAGCACATAATTCAATATGTGGATATCATGGACTCATAAGATACTAGTGAAGTGGATAGATCATTCTCATCCCCTCATCTCATTCTTTAATCTCTTGGGAATGCATGATTATACTCTCTTCTTCGTGTCAAGTGCACATTCCGAATTGGACTATCTCATCTCAAGAGAGAAGATTGCAGCCAATCAGGACCGAGAGTAGAAAACATCTCTCAATCACCCCAAAATGGTGAATCTCACAACTCACTTGTTCCCATTTGCACACTAAATGGACTGAATTGCTGCCAGGGATACTGTCGGCGAAGCATTGACATCTGAAGAGAAGAGGAGGAACGGTGATAGAAGAGAGGGAGGGAGGAGAGGGGGATTCTCACCTATTAGGGAGGGAGGAGAGGGGGATTCTCATCTATTAGGGAGGGAGGAGAGGGGGATTCTCACCTATTAGGGAAGGAGGAGAGGGGGATTCTAACCTATTAGGGAGGGAGGAGAGGGGGATTCTCACCTATTAGGGCATCCCATGTGATCGGGTGATTTCCTGACTGAGACCCGTGCGAAGAAGAGAAGGAACAGGAGGAGAATAGTTCGCATTGTTTAGTTCAGTCGAGATTTCCGAGGTTTCATTCCTCGTCGAGTCTGGAACGAATGGAGTCAAGGAGATGGACTCTCTTTCTCTCTCTTTAGTCCGAACGGGAAGGAAGGAAATCGTAGAAGGACCGGAATATGAAATGTGTGGAGCCAAGAGGAGATGGTGAAGGGATTGGATGGAGAAGTCACTCAATTCAACTTGGATTCAGTAGTATGCAAATACAGAAGAAGGGAGAGAGGGAGGGGAGGAGGAGTATCTAGAGGAAGTAGAGAGTACAGAGGAATGAATGAGTCACAATGGGAATACTGTCAAGTACCCCACTATTCCATTTGTTGCGCATCAGAGTCAGTGAGGTGGAATGACGTCATGAAGGGGGGGGGAGGGGGGAGGGGTGGGGGGGGGGAGATCGAGAACGAATGAGGAACAGATCAGAGACAGAATCAGATTGCAAGAATATGAGTAAGCAGGGATGAGCGATTGTAAGAGAGGGATTGGTCTCAGGTCGATTCTATCTCCATTGGACATCTCAATTCGGAATGAGAGGAGATATCTCCCCTTCCCCTATCTTGTCTCTGGGGGTCAAGAATCTAGAAGAGAGCGACGCACTGATTTGTCACTTCTCTCCAAAGGAGAATGGAAGAAGCAAGATGAGTTGGAGAGATAGTGAGAAGACCAAAGGAAGAGAGGGAGAGGGAGATGGATTGGAGGAGGAGAGGATTTCCAACCACCACTAGGGTCAAGCCCTTTCGGAACTTATTATTCTCTGTCTTGAACTTGGATATATTTATTGTTCAAAAGGTAAAAGTAAATGCGATGAGTTATCATAGATAGTGGAATGGATTGGAATGGTTAAGAGTGGGATGATATAGGATGGTGGATGGAATCATTTAGAGAAAGGCCAATAATTTGTTAGTGAGAGTGGTCCCTCCATCAACGATGAGACGATGACCAATGATGAATTCTGATTGAGAACGATCAGCCAAGAAGAGAATTGCCTGAGAAGAAGAATAAGAGGAGGAGAGAAGGGGAGGGGGGAGAGGGGGATGGGGGATGTGGGATACCTTGGCTATGTCATCTGGTCTTCCCACTCTAGCAATTGGAATGATATCAGTCGCATTCCATCCTGACATTATCTGAAACAAGTAATATTATATCATATTTCATTGTCTCTTCGACCTCTTGCGTCATTTTCTCTCCAACGTGACGAGAGAAGATCTCTGTGGCGATGGGGCCAGGACTGGAAGGATTACTGTAGTAGGAGGAGAGGATCAAGAACTGACTTGACTGCATTGACTCTGATTCCCTTTTTGATGAGATTTCCTGCATTTTGAACAGTAAGTTGATCGATTGCTGCTTTGGAGAGATGGTAGTAGAAATCCTCAAAGAGAATATGATTATAAGGAGAAGAAGAGATGATTGACCTCTGAGATGAAAGGGAAAGCAGCGATGGATGAAGTGTTGACAATGGCTCCTTTTGTCTTCTCAAGATAAGGAACAGCCAGTTGAGTGAGATGAACCACACTGCAAATGAATATTCATTCCTCAATTGTCCGATTAATGAGTACTGTAAGGAAATATTCCGTTTCACGAATGTCCGACCATTCCGGCACGTCCCAGCGGTTCGCTGGAGCACGCGACGCGTTTTTGAGGACGCGTTGCGTGTCTCCCCCTCCCCGTAAATAAAATGTTCCGCGCCCCGTTTGAATCCTCTATGCTAAACGCTGAATGTCTTTAACTGAGTTTTTGAATCTTACAATGATTGATTCGATTACAGAGATAGGATAAAAAGAGAAATGTTCACCTTACGAGATTGACTTCCAATATGGTACGAAGTCCTTCTAGAGGAACATCCAATCCCTTCTTACCTTCAGCATTGGGAATGAATCCACCAGCATTATTCACCTATCAAATGGAGAGGATTAGTGATGAGAGGAGATGATCCATGAGGGGAGATAAGAAGAGATCTCACCAGCACATCCAACTTCCCGAACTTATCAATTGTCTCCTTCATAATGATTTCTCTTGTCTCATTCTCTTTCATATCTCCCACCACCTCAATGGATCATTAAACTTGAATGACTCCATTCATTCATTCTCACAATATGAATATCTCCTTGTTTCGCACCAGAACGAATACAATCTTTCGATGTTTCCTGTAATAATAGCTTCTCATTTAGGAGGTATTATCGCTCTAACCTGAAGTGCCTTCTTATTCCTTCCAGTTATCGTCACTTTCGCTCCATTCTCAGCGAATCTACGAGCAGTCTCACGTCCAATTCCAGCAGAAGCTCCTGATGAAGAGAATGAAGGGGAGGAATAGAGTCTTGAAGTCTCACCAGTCACAATCACTACTTTCCCTTGGAAGAAGCTCATGATTAAGATAGTAGAAGGGAGTAGTGACGAGAAGTGTGATACGATAATTGTGCCTCGATCTTATATTATGTCATTATCATCTTGTTTTTCGGTTTGTATTGTCATTCACGCTCTTTTTTCCATTATTTTTCATCAACTGGTTTATCTCGTTATCGCCACAGAAAGGAAAGGTTATCGTAGAAAAAGAATAATCTCTGTCATAATTACGATATCTTGAGTGAATAAAGATCATTCAGGTTTGAGTCTCGCACTGGGAGGTCACTGTACGCGATTGATCATTGGTCTCTCTTTCCATTGATTTTGGAATACGACGGAGAATGAAGAAACAGCAGAAGAGAATGAGAAGAAGAGAACCCATCAATACTGCGAGGAATCTGGTGGAAAATCTCAATTACGGATCTAGAAACATCAGAAAATACACTGACATTCTGACTTGATTCTGACTCATGAACTCAGTGACATGGCCGTTGCTGGAAATGGATGTGGAATGAGCGAGTGTACTATTCTCCATTGCCTTTGACTCCAAATCAACGGAATCTCCAGCAAGAAAATCAACGTCAAATTCAGGCAAGGAAATTTCCCCGTTGAGAAAAGTGAAGGAGAAGCAAGAACAGGTGGAATAGATTTCGTTCTACAGAGAAAAGGTGAAATCGACGTTTATTCAATATTCATCCGCACAATAGACTGCAGTCTATCCCACATTCTTTCTTCGCATCATATACCGTGATATGTATGAACGTTTCTAGGATTGTAATTTTTATTCCAATGGACAATTTACTTTCAATAATACAAGTTGTACATTATTTACAACTTGCTGCAGAGTGCAGTGATGATCCATCCGGGGCACTTCAACCAAGATGGAATGTACTCTGATGTCTTCGTCCATCCAGCACGACGAACAGAGAAACAAATGGAACGGAAATTAGGAGGGCGACGGCCTGAAGAGAGAAAAGAGATGAGAGAGGCCAGAGAAGCCAGAGAGTATAACGATTACCATCAATATCAACGAAGTCATATTCATCGCCCAGATCAGCAGTACCCAGAATCCTCCCTGTTTTATCGATCACCTGAAGAGACAAAGATCTTCATTGTCAGTCATATTCACTCATGGGTAAGGATTACAATTGAATGATTCAAGGAAGGGGGAAGGATGGCGTGTGTAAATCGCCTTTCTCATCCTTCATGAAAGGGCTAGAATAAGGGAGGAAGGGGAGATTTCAGAGCAGGAAAGGAGGAGGTAGGTCAGATACCACTTTTTACTCGGTTTTAGATGTTGAGAAAACAGTTTTCCCCTTTCAATCCTTCCTCAAGGACGCCCATCCTTCATGAATGATGGTCCTCACTCTCATCCTTCCTCAAGGATTAGAGCGATTTGCATGCAGTTGAAAATAGAGAGGAAGGCCTTCCTCTGATCCTTGAATTGTGATGCCCAC
This sequence comes from Pristionchus entomophagus, assembly GCA_036245825.1. NCBI lineage: Eukaryota > Metazoa > Nematoda > Chromadorea > Rhabditida > Neodiplogasteridae > Pristionchus > Pristionchus entomophagus. Next base: position 27,916,006 of record BTSX01000004.1, read on the forward strand.
TCATGGGAGATTATATGTATCTAGTCTCTCCATATCCAACTCACTCTCTTATCAGAAGCGAGAGCTACGACTGCTTTCCCCGCGTATTCGATGGTCTCTCCCTCAGCGAACATCTGACCAACCTGGAATGGATCATTGGAATGATTGAGTAGATCACTTCACTCACCCCCGATGCAGCATATTTCTCATCCCTGAGTGCCCCTTGGATGAGTTGAGTGCGAACTGCGCCTGGCCAGAGAGAGACTGCAGTCACTCCATCCGACTGAAAGAGAGGAGGGATAGAGAGGGGAGGGAGGATTGGGGAGTGGGGAGGGGGGGAGGGGGGAGGGTCGATTCCCACCTTCAACTCCACCGCCATATCAGTAGACATTCGATCTAGTGCCTGCTTGCCCACTCCATACGCGACGTTGAAGAGATAACTGAAAAGGAATACGATGAGAAGGAGGAGATGGGTGATTGTACTGACGTGAGACCTCCAGCAGAGGATACATTCACAATGAGTCCCTTTCCATTCTTGACCATCAATCGAGAAGCATAGACGGAACAGAAGTAGTGATTACGGAGACCAACGTTGTTCACCTGAGAGATAGAGATGATGATTAGACGATGGATGAGTGAATGATGAGAGAGGAAAGAAGAGAGGACCTACCAGATCCCAGAACTCTGGTTCTGCCTCATAGAACTTGGATTTCCTCGTTGTCTCACTGAAGATTGCCTGAAATGGAGCGAATTAATGAAAACTCAATTCTGTCTGAGAATGATATAAAGGAGTGACTCACATTGACAGCTGCATAGGCGTTGTTCACCACAATATCCAACTGTCCATTGTTCTCTTCGTCGATGCGAGAGAAGAACGATTTGACCTGAACGAGACTTGGAATGGAAGAGAAGCAATTCCACTGGGTATTTCATGCTCCGATGTGCTCATTCCATTCCCTATGACGCGAAATGCTCTAGTTCTTCTTATTCTTCTCACCTCTTCCATGTTACTGTGATCAACATAGACAGCGATGCCCTTTCCTCCACGATCAGTTATCTCTGAATGACAGATAATTTATGGATGTCGAAGTACAGAGTAAGGACGGACCTTTGGCAGTCTGTTCCAGACTTGGCAATCCATTCTGAATGTTTCCATCTGATTGGCCTGGTTTCCTTCCAGTCACATACACAGTGGCACCGGCCTCTCCCAATTGAAGGGCGATCCCCTGGCCGATTCCTGCAATGGGGACACTTATACCATCTCACTGGAGTCAATCAAGTATGGGGGAAAAGACTGCAAACCTCTGGAAGCTCCTGTCACAAGGGCGATTTGTCCTCTGAGAGCCATTTGTGCAACTTAAACATCTCTTTATCACGGTGACGCCCAATGACATCAAAATACGCTTAAACATTGATGAGAAGAAATGGGAAACGAGAAGGAAGCATCGATTGAGAATAGAGAGAGAATAGAGAGACATTCAATGCAAAGTTACAATCTGCATACAGGGCAGGAATTTCGGACAAGAGAAAATGAAGAGCAGAACAAAAATAGAGGAGAATTTGGCGTTGACGCGAGTGGAGGAGAATGCTAAATAGTGGTGAATGTGTGTTTTTGACTACAAACTACGGTGTGCCCCCTCCCCCCCCTCTTGTTCTCTCCCCTCCCCCCCTCCCCCCATCTCCATCCTCTTTCCTTCCTTCTCCCGCAATCTCTCTCTGATGTTGCATGGGACGAGAGGAGCAGAAAATAGAGAGTAACAAAGTGAGAGAAAGGTGAGAGAGACACGCGAGAGCACGAGATTGAGACTGGTTCCTCACATTGAGAGAGAGGGGAGTCACAATTGTCTAGACGATCATCATTCTTTGTGCTGATTATGGATGAGTAGTAGAGGTAGAGATGGATATAGTGTGAAGCCTGAGATTTATTTTCTTTTTTTAAACTATGTTTCCAGATTCTATTTCTCTTCTAATAGTGTTCCCCTAACCATCGGCCGTAGTTCTGATACTTGAAGCTTTCGATGTATGGCGTTGATAACATTAAAATCTGTAAACATCACTGGAGGAGTAGAGATAAGCGTTGCTATTACTTTCTTTATCACGTCAAACGAATTTCGATCGACGTGGTGAGTATGGGTCATCTGAACCATAGAGATTCTGTCTACCGAACAAAACGAGAAAAATCTAGAATTGTGTGCATGACAGGATGCAGATGTTAGGATCACCATGCTGATTACGCTGTACAACTTTTTTCACGCGCAAACATTTATTTCTGTCGGTTCAATATACTGATAAGAATTGTAACTGCTAGTCATCTTGATATCCTATGTGTCAATTCGGATACTTTCCTAGTGGATGTGGGTGCTTGTATCCGTCTCTTCGTCACAATTCCTAGTAATAATCTTCGATATGACGGAGTACAAGAGAGTATTGTGAGAGAATGGACCAAAGTATGGAGTGAGAAGAAATTGAAGAGTATCGCAGAGACCATCGATACTGCAAGAGAGATTCTATCTGAGAGATGTGAGTGAGCAAAACTCTATCACCTTGTATGTTTTCGGCCATCGCTCCTTTCAAACTGAATCAATCCTCATGAAATTTTGGTTACGATTATATTTTTCCATTCGTAACATATGGTGTGAATGTTTTCAATCGATAGCAAAGTCTTCGGTATTCACTCAAAATCAGTTTTTACTCAAAATATCACATATTTCAAATGTATGAATGGCTAAATTCTAGGCGAAACCTTGCAACATCATCACATTACAGATTCGAAAGGGCAACATGAGAGCTTTCTAATCCACTTTTTGAAAAAAACACAAAAGTAGCTTTTTGACTTTGTTATGGTAAATCAAAAATGCAACGTTTTTCGAACTTCAGAAGCTGTAGTTTTCTCAGCCATGGATATTTCGAGCTCAAATTTATATAGTAACTTCTACTAATGGTTCCTAAGTTTCTATGAACATTTGGGGATGATAGGTATCCATTTCCAGAAAATCGTCATTTTCAGTACTACTCCGGAGAAGAGCTGTCGCTTCTGAGACGAAATTTTCACCGTGTCGAAATCAAAATTGGAGACTCTACAATGCATGTACGAACACTGTGCACAAAATGGCTCATTTTTGACCTTTCTGCGACTTTTCAATAACTTATAATACATGAATCCGTTTTCTAATCTTTCCAAAACTTCGCACAGTGTTCGTACATGTATTGTAGTCTCCAATTTTGATTTCGACTTGGTGAAAAATTCGTCTCAAAAGCGACAGCTCTTATCCGGAGTAGTATTGAAAATGACGATTTTCTGGAAATGGAGACCTATCATCTCCAAATGTTCATAGAAACTTAGGAACCATTAGTAGAAGATACTCTATAAATTTGAGCTCGAAATATCCATTGCGGAGAAAGCTACAGCTTCTGAATTTCGAAAAATGTTGTATTTTTGATTTACCATAACAAAGTCAAAAGGCTACTGTTGTGTTTTACAAAAAAGTGGATTAGAAAGCTCTCAGGTTGCTCTTTCGAATCTGTAATGTGATGATGTTGCTAGGTTTAGCCTAGAATTTAGCCATTCGTGCATGTGAATTATGTGATATTTTGAGTAAAAACTGATTTTGAGTGCATATCGAAGACTTTGGTATCGATTGAAAACATTCACACCATATGTTACGAATGGAAAAATATAATCGTAACCAAAATTTCATAAGGATTGATTCAATTTGAAAGGAGCGATGGCCGAAAACATACAAGGTGATAGAGTTTTGCTCGCTACTGTACCTCTGGAAACAACTCACAAATTGTGTGTGATATGGTATTGCTGCCTGCTATTGTTGTGTAGAAGAGAATGGCGAATTCACTGAGGATTGGGAGAATGTATACGATACCAGGCACTGCTCCCTTCAAAGAGAATGTCCACGTTAGTACTATGTACTTCTAATTCACCTGCAGCATAAGAGAAGTAACCGCTCGTCTTTGATATCTGATAGTCACATCATTCTCAACTTAATTTAATCTCGCTCACCTTTTAGTTGCCCAACTCGCATGGGCCATTCCATGCTTGAGTTCTTGTGATAACTCCCTCACTATCAAGGATATAACCGAGAAGACAGGCATTCCCCATTCGAGCATCACTGAACAAAAGTTACTTGCAAGCGTCATATATTATCTGACCGAAAGCTAAGATGTAGAGATGAACATCCACTTTGAGGATGATTGAACTCGTCTTAGTGCTGATCCATAGAGCTGAAGGAGGAATCTCCTAAGGAGGGGGATGGAACGATGAGACTCTAAATCTACCTCAATAGGAGTATCTATTCTCAGAAGAAGAAAATAAATGAGGGTGTAGACCATGAATCCGATCAGTCTGATTCCCAGAAGGAAACACACTTTCTTCCATCCAGTCAAATGAAATCTCGCATCAGCAGGAAGAATTATCTGGTCAATTCGATTGTATGTCTATTAGAGATGAAGCACAAACGTTTCGTCGATAGTAAACACATGAAAAATATGAGTTTATAACTTCTCCGAAGCATATTACGAAGATGATCTGCGAATTGTTAGTGCAAAGTATTAGAGAGAGAGAGCAGAATATCATGCAAGTAGTCATTCGAACGTTGAAAGGAATGAATCCAACTGCATAGATTATTCTAAAGTTCATAATCATAATTGGAACACCCACAGATAGAATGACATCGGTCAATGAAGAGAAACCCTGAGTAGAGTCTTTTGAATTATCACATTATCAACACTTGAAGTAAAATAGGAAGTAACCTGGCTGTAGAAGTGGCTCACCTGTAGAAGTAAGAGATATTTCCGATAGTTTCTGTTTCTGCTGTCTTTATCAAAGGCAATGATTAGGAATACAAGAGCATTGATGATTAGGAAGATGAGACCTAAATGAACAAAGTGAAGAACAGAAATAGATAATTTATCAAACCAGAAACGTGATGATAGATTACGATAGAATCTTCGAAAGCGGAATCGAGTTGAGATCCGTAGAAACAGTCATTCATCACACTGACTTTTAATTCTTCACTTTTTCATCTCAATTTCACCTGTCTCAACCTCGTCTGGCTAAGGACTGCAATTGAAGTCGATGGGAGTGGAAAAGGAAGAGGAAATTGACACAGATGGCGCATTCTAATCACCATAAATTAGCTTATTTTAATGCCAGCGTCGACTGTTTAGAGCTGACTTCGATGTGAGTAACACTCTCTTGACGGTCATTGATTGGATTTGAAATAAAAGTATCGACTATAACATTCTGCTGATGTTCCGCTCATAAATGATGATGAAACCCGGGTATGAACAATAAGATAAGGATTGTGAAGTTATCCACGGGTTCTCAATTGAGTAAGGATCTCACGTTCTGCTATTGAGACACTAAAGTATGATCCATCAGATGTGAATCTAGAAGAGCAGCAATTATCTATACACCTGTTCTGAGATATGAAGATACTGATTGGGGGTTTGAATGTTGCCGAATGGATAAATGTCCCCTGCCCACATTTGAAGCGCAGTCTCGAGATCACAAATCGTCTCGCGTAATTTGCGCATCAAATCACGACTGCAAGTGTGAATACGGGTGTAAATCGTTCCATTTGCAGAAATTTTCGGTATTTACCGAAAATGAACGAAACGGCCATACCTGTGCCAGAGAGTTCTCTGGCGGCGTCCCGTTCTCCCTCTCCCTCGCCTCGCTCTAACCCGGCTTGTCTAGCGTGCGCCCTCTCTTGGTAAACAAGGTCGAGAGGAGGGAGAAAAGGGCGCGGCGACCCGTCCTCTCCCTCTCAAGAGAACGGGTCACCGCCTCCAGAGATTCCTCTAGAGGAAAGCGCGCTCAGGTGTGGAAACGGCTCCCATTTCCCTGAGATTCGAACACGGCAGTATCCGCGTTACCTTCCCGAGCTAAGGTTCTATGTAGGGTTGACTAAACGATAACGAGATAGCGAGCCCGCTACCTCGAGGGGAGAGGAAGCGGGCTCGTTATTATCGCTACGCCTCGTTAGGTTTATCGCGTGCAAGCTCCGTATGCAAATCGGCTCCTTCTCCCTCCTCTCCAAACCCGCCGCACCTAGCGCGCGCCCTCTTCTCATCATAAAGCTCTGTTCTTGACGTAGCGAGGCATAGCGAGACGTAGCGGGCTCGTTCCCCCCTCCCTCAAAGGTATTATAGATTTACAAAATGCCAGCCTTGGGGAATAAATCGTTCCGGTGATAACAAATTTCAGATCGCTCGCCGAAATTTAGTCATAATTATATTTTCTATGTCTCATGGGTGCGAAACTTCTATGTGAAGCTAATTAGGAATCCAACTAATTAAGAAAATGATAATAAATGTACTAAAAAGCCAGAAAATGGTAGAGCCGGAGAATATACGACCACAAGACATGTGCGAAAAACGAGATCTCGTCATGAAAAATGGTCGTACGTTTTTAAAACTGTAATAGCGGGCTCGTAATAGAGATTGCGCACGTAGCGGGCCCGTTTTACCACGAATAGCCAACACTAGTTCTATGCGCTGCGCTACAGTACCACGCGACGCGTTTTTTTTACTAGATACCTATCCACTATGAAAAGAAGAAGAATGATCATGGAAGGGATCCAGATGGAAATGGAGAGACATGGCATCTCCAAGAGTTTGAAATTGAATGAAATTAATTGAATAAATTATGATCTCCTTTCCTTCTACCTTGGCAACCACTGAGATGGAAATATAATTAGAGACCGCAGGGTAATATACCAAATTGGTTGCACCGGTCCAAATGTGTGCTCAATACCTTGGTCTTGTCTGTCGTCTAAAATACAAATAAAGTAAATTCGAGTGGCGGAGCTGTGTACGATCACTAGAAACCCTTCAAATCCCCATTTTGTTCCAAAATCGTCGATTTGACCTACTTAAAGTTGACCGATCATTTTGCGCCACTCGTCATTTTTAAAGCATCTTGAGAGCTATCGAAAATGCGTTTGCTCGCATGATTTGGTTGCGAACCCGAATTGTTGCTCCGATGCGCAGGTTTTAGACGATTCCCTATCCCCTCTAAAGGGGCGGAGCTTGCGGTCTCTAAATATAATAATGGAGGGGATGATATAGTTGGGTGCATCCATCTCTGTCCACTCCGTTCAATCTTCTTTTGTTTCGATGTCGTCTCCCTTCCAATTACTCCGTTCATCGTATCAACGATACAGATCATGTTCGAGATGTCACCATCTGAACTCCCTACGTAATTTCTCTTCTTCTATTTCTCTCTCCATTCTCCTTACTATCTTCTTTCTCTTTGAAGAAATATTGATCATGGAGATTCGCACTCAAATGCCCCGTCTATCGTGAGCCAATTAGAGGGGGATTTGGAATGAGTTCAATCCAAGTCTGGAATGGATATAAAGAGATGATCATGAGAGTCTTCATCCATCATCTCATTCATTCACTCTCTCGATGCGATTCCTTCTCCTTCTCTCTCTTCTCACTGCAATTGCATGTGGTCAGAAGGCGAAGTTTGACAAGAAAGTGACCACTATCATCACTACTTATCTCGGAACGAATGAACCCAAGGTGAGAAAAGGGAGTTTAGATGAGAATGAGTCAAGAGATGAAATATTCTTTTGTGAAGGGATTGATCTATCTTGCAGGCAACAGATCTCGTGGCTTCATATCTCGTTGCTATGCAGACTTGGGATCAAATCACTTATAATCTTATGAACAATGCCCTCTCTCTGGTTCCTTCCTCTAAATATCTCTCCGCGATGGGAATGCTATCCACCTTCTCCAGCTGTCTCCAGGTAGCAATCTATGCCGGCACCTTTTACATTTCAAAGTATTAAAAAAACGCAAATAAAACTTACGAACGATTAAAAATTTACAATTTTGGGCATGGTGTCTGACTGGCATGCCGACGCAGGCAGGTTCGACTCCCGCCCGTAGGTGATGTTTTGCAAGAGGTAGAGAAAGGCGCGCGCCCCAACCACTAGTCTCCGTCAAGCTTTCCTCAATTCGCCCACTCTCTCACTGGTCAGAGAAACGAGAGAAAAAGCCAGTCCACGATAGCTTGAGTCAAGTCCAAAAGCCACTCCGCGGGCATGGTGTCTGACTGGCATACCGACGCAGGCAGGTTCGACTCCCGCCCGCAGGTGATGTTTTGCAAGAGGTAGAGAAACGCGCGCGCCCCAACCACTAGTCTCCGTCAAGCTTTCCTCAATTCGCCCACTCTCTCACTGGTCAGAGAAACGAGAGAAAAAGCCAGTCACACTCTTATGGTTTAAAATCGCAATTATGTGACTTTTAGATCTGTATTCGATTGAATCCGAAAAATAGCCGATTTTGCCAGTTTTTCGACCACAACTTTTTTCTTTCACGATTTGATGAGCTCTAACATCCAAATTTGAACTCTACGCGATGCAAAGTTTTTTCACTTTTTTCATGACGTGGGGCTCGAACCGGCGATATAGCGGGCTTCAGTCAGACACCATAACCAGATGTTTTGCAAGAGGTAAGCGAAGTGATGCCGACGCAAAAGGCGCGCGCCCCAACCACTAGTCTCCGTCGAGTGGTTGGGGCGCGCGCCTTTCTCTACCTCTTGCAAAACATCACCTGCGGGCGGGAGTCGAACCTGCCTGCGTCGGCATGCCAGTCAGACACCATGCCCATTATTTTTGTCTCAGAACAATCTGACCATAGGTGTTTCTGGTGTATCTTTGCCCGCTGAATCCGAATTTTATGACGCAATCCCTGTCAGGGCATGGTGTCTGACTGGCATGCCGACGCAGGCAGGTTCGACTCCCGCCCGCAGGTGATGTTTTGCAAGAGGTAGAGAAAGGCGCGCGCCGCGCTCCCTGGCGTTCCCGCGCGCTCCCTGCGGTAGGCCGCCCTGGCCTAATGGGCATGGTGTCTGACTGGCATGCCGACGCAGGCAGGTTCGACTCTCGCCCGCCCGCGCCCCAACCACTAGTCTCCGTCGAGTGGTTGGGGCGCGCGCCTTTCTCTACCTCTTGCAAAACATCACCTGCGGGCGGAAGTCGAACCTGCCTGCGTCGGCATGCCAGTCAGACACCATGCCCATGCCCAAAAAAGCCATTTATATTCCTGAGCTGTCCGCAGGGACGCGCGCCTAATGGGCATGGTGTCTGACTGGCATGCCGACGCAGGCAGGTTCGACTCCCGCCCGCAGGTGATGTTTTGCAAGAGGCTTACGCTCCTAACTAAGACCCATTCTCCTATTCACTAGCAACATTCTCACCATTGGCCGCCCTGGCCTAATGGGCATGGTGTCTGAGGTACCTCACGACTCCTTCAATCACTCTCCATCATTAGTCGAAAAATTTGTTCTCTCAGAACTTCATGACTTAATTTTTTTCTGGTACATCTTCGTGTTTGTTTTTTTTTATAGGGAGATGAATCCTGCGGTAGGTGAGCGACGCCGTTTCTGTTCTCTCTGCTGCATTCAAGAAGATCCTCAATGCTCCCTATACGAAGGTGAGATGAGGATAGATGGGGGTGACCTATTCATACAAAATGAATTCTGGCATGGGCAGATGAGAGATCCCGAGACAATGTTGACGACTATTTAAATGGATTGTGAGAAGGCGTCTAACAAGTTTCATCTGTTCAGATCATCAACAAGATTAAGACGATGACTACGAATAAGAAGACGAGTGCCCAGATGACAGTTCAGGCATACACAATCGCCACTTCTGCTCTGACTAAGGCTCTTGTCCAGAAGGTAGAAAAGGAGAAGGAGGAAGAGAAAGAGGAAGAGAGAATATATTTCAGATGAGCCAAGGCAGATTCCACTCAAGCGGCATGGAATTGTGCCCTCACTCCACTCAATGTAGGAATGTCCCCGAAAGGATCAATCTCATCATTACCATTCCAGACTGTGATGCTCACTTCTCAGTACAACATGACATGGGCGAAGGCTGGATGATCATCCCCCTCCCCCTCCCCCTTCCTCTCCTCCCCTTCCCTTTCTATCTGTACCCGCATAAAGAGTGTAGAATCATGACAATCCATTGCAAATTCCATGTAAATCCGAGTGAGATTTGACGAGTTCTCTCACAGTTTGAAGGTCGAGACAGTGGTGAATTCCTCTCTCGATCACTTGACCAAATGGCTACTTCCAAGTACCACGAGAGAGGTACCAGCTCATTAGAAGATGAAAGGAGTGAGGGGGAGAGGTATCCCTAAGGGACGACCTTGTCCCCAAACTCCCTCCCCCCTCCCCCCCCTCCCCCCCCTCCCCCCCTCTTCCCGATCTCTCTCTCCCGGCTGTCTCAATACTGTTCGTATGCCTCTCCCTCTCTCTTCTCGCATCCTCCTTCTCTCCACTTGAATCCGCCATCCATTGATCCCTCCACTACATTTCACATTCATTCCATCCATCGACGATATCATTGCTACACTTTTATCTTGATCATATCAATTCGTTCTATCCAACAGCATTTCTTCCTCTCTGATCATTGTGTCTTCACCCCCCCCCCCCCCCCCCCCTGTTCATTCTTCTCTTCACTGAACCGTCTCTCTCTCTCTCTCTCTCTCTCTCTCTCTCTCTCTCTCTCTCTCTCGTGTCCATCGGTATTCACACCTTCATAGTACCGTCTTCCCTCTCAACCATCTCTCTTCTCTCTCTTCTCTCTCTTTCTCTCTTCTCTTGATTCATTTCTGGAACGGTCTCGGTTCACTTGTCCCTCTCTCTCTCTTCTCCATTCGATCAGAAGGGGATCACTGTGTTTGTCTTCTTCCCCTTCTTCGTAAGAGATGAGAAGGTGGAAGTTGAGGAGACATGGGAGTTCTACCCACTCCCCCTCCCCTTTTTCTCCCTTCCACCTCACCATCACTTCGAATTTACAGTTGGAGCTTCCAGCCAACTGGTATCTCTCTCTCCACTAGTTCCAATCTGAATATTTATGTTTCTACCCGATGAATCCCCTGAATTGAAGTGGTCAAACAATCTTTGTCTACTCAAATGTCTTCTTCTCTTTCTTCTACATTCTTCCCGAATCTTCGTCTTGTTAGTCCTAATTCTCACGATCTAAGCCTTTCTTCCTCACTTTTCCCTCTTTCTCTCTTTCTCTAAACTCTCTCGACTTTGTCCAATCTATTCTCTCTAATCTTCTCTAACTTCTAATCGGTCAATAGTCAAGGTTGTTCCTTCCTTTTCCTCATCTCTGAACCCTCAAGAGGCTAAATCAACTTAGCATCATTCAGTCCCGATATCTAATTTGACCCTTTGACCTCTCATTCTGGTTCTCCTTCTATTCTTCATTCTATCTATGAGAGCATTTGCACACTTTTTTGTTCACTAGATTGAGTATGGAATGTTTGCATCAAAGATCTGTTGGTTTAGGAGAGAATGGAGCTGGTTTAATCAGAAAACGGCGTAGTGGAATGGAGTGACCCAAATTCCCCCCATGTTCCCTTCTCTCTCTCCTTCTAACTCTATTCCCTTCTCCCTTCATACTCATTCTCACCAGTTTACAGGTCAATTTGTCTCCTATTGTTATCTCATTTAATAACATTGTAAAGGCAAGGCAAAGAAAGACAAATACTGCCCATTTCAGCGTCTATTAAAAGTTTTACGCTCTCTCAACTATCTCTCTATCTATATCTCTATCTTTCCTTCGTTCCTTCCATTTTTCCTCATTCTCCTCTCCTTTTTCAGTGAGCAATCGTTTGTGTTGTTCACTTTTCGACTCTCTTTTTCTCTCTCGAAATCGTCTTATCTTTCGTCATTCCCTCTTTTCTTCACTCGTTCGATTGAAGGGAAAGGCCGATCAAAAGCGTCGAAGGAACTTCGTCTCTCGAGAGAGGAGAGAGACATATCAATTCATTTCTGAATGCCAAGTGTAGCAGAAGATGAGGGAGGTACGCAATCACGTTGACATGGATCTGAAAAGTATGGAACGCAAATAATCGTTTGCAGGTGGAATCAGTTTGGCTCCTCACAACGGAAATGGAATGAAGGGAGATGAGATGATGAGGCCATTGAACGGAGATCATTCTCAAGTCTCAACTCCTTATGCAATTGAAGTGATATCTCTTAGAGAAATCAATGCTTCGCTCGAGGTGAATAGAGTGATCTTGAGATATTACGGATTATTTTAAATGGGAATCTATTTATGTTCCGTTCCTTCTGCTCTCTAGTAAGTGACTGTTCTCTCTACAGGCTCGTGTTACGTGTCTTGAGAAAGATCTGAGAGTCGACAGAGAAAATTGGAGAAGAAGAGAAGCAGAATTGAATGTGAGTTGACTGAAATTAGAGAAGAGATGGAATGAAATGAACATTTAGGTAGAACACGATAGGGAATCGAATGATTCGGAGCGACGGTGGATGGATCAATTGAGATCATTGAGAGAAGAAAGAGATAGATTACAGGTGAGAGAGATAAGATTTGATTGAGGTGAGGCTGTCACTAACATATCTGATGGTTTCCCTCCCTCATGATCAATCATTTTCTTTTCCTTCTAGGGAGATCTTCTCGTTCTCGAAGAACAACTTGAATCTGCGGCATCTGAAGTCAATCGGTAAGTTATTGAGAAAATAATGATTATGAAAGTGAGGAATAACTTGAAATATCTCTCTTTCAGTGCCGTATCATTCCGATTGGAATCGGAAGATGGACGAATTCGATTGAAGCAACAATACGAGAATCTGTGTACAGACTACGACGAGACAATGCAGGTTTGAATTGAGATGACGGAGGAATATTGGAGGAAGGTTGGCTATGACATGAGTGATGATTGAAGGAGCGAAGTAGTGTGCTGGAAGAGAATGCCCGTCTGAATGAGGAGAGAGACAAGTTGAGAGTGTCAGTGAAACAACTATCAACTGCCCTTCATGCAAGACAAAATGAAGAAGCGGAAGAGATAAGGTGAGTGAGGAAGGGAGGGAGGGAGGGAGGGAATGGATTGATGAACGAGAAGGAAGAAAATGAGATGAATTGCAGGAATCTCAATGCAAAGTTAGAAGCGACGAAGCGAATGGTTACGAGTGAGTTGAATATCGATTGTAATAATTGATTGGAATGATTCTCAGATGGAATCAGCGACAATGCAAAGCAAGAGTTTAGAGATCTCAGGAAGGTTCTTCAGCAAGTTTCCGTTCGTTTATTATGATTACTGGATTAGATATATTTTTTTCACTTTAAAACTCTCGAAACGAGGAAAATAGCATATCATCTTTATCATCTCTAACTATTGAGGATGAGAGAGACGAGACTCTTCGTCTCCTTCAAGATTCTCGCTCCGATTCTCGTCTAGAGAGGAGTGCTTCATTCTCCGATGATTCTGCCAGTGTCATAGTAGATCATTGGAGTACTCACTCATTCTCAGTCATGTTGGTACGTCATCTGCTAGGTTTAACCAATTGACAATTTCGTGAAATTTAAAGCCTTGTCGAATACATTGTACGAGAAAGTGCTCTAAATAGATTGATTGCAGCACTCGAAGGGCAATCTTGGCGTTGTTCTGGAGGGAGGAAGTGCAGATTCTGGACGTCGTCATCTTCCAATCTACGTGAAGGAAGTACTATCGGGATCCCCCTTGGAGGTTCATCTGAGGTGAGAGAAGGCAATACATTCTTCCTTCTTTCATCCACCAACATCATCCACTAATATCTTCCTTCCAGACGTCTGGATCATATTGTTCAAGTGAATGAGATCGACGTAGCTGAGATGGACGTCCGATCTGTCATCGATATACTCAGGTGCGAACAATCAATTAATATTTGTCTGGTGGATCAGTTTGACGTCTTCCATTGCAGGAACAGTCAGAATCTGAAGATGGTAGTGAGAAGAAGGACTTCCCTTCACAGAGTTGTACAACTCCCACTCAAGAATGGTGAGAAGAGAGTTGGAAGTGATTGATGGATAGTATCTGAATGAGCTTTGTAGATCTCGGTATGGAATTGGCAACTGGGGTCTTCGTGAATCGATTGGACAAGGGAGGAGTGGCTGAAAAGGCTGGAATTCATCTGGGAAACAGACTCATCTATGTCAATGGAACACCCGTATTTGATTCACACCATGCAGAGGAATTGATAAGGAAAGATGGTGAGAGATGGAGATGGGAAGGGATTGAGATGGATTGAGAGAGATGGATTGTCTCTTCAGCATCTCATGGATCGGCCACTCTCAGTTTCTTGAATGGAGCTCAACGCAATCCATCGGTGGTTGGTCTCAATGGATCAGGCTCGGTCAACAAACACAAGACTCTATTCTCGAAGGTGGATGAGACTCCCTTGAATGGAGATTGATCTTCCTCTTCAGTTATTCCGTCGTAATGGCCCCTCCACTGTTCCATCTCCTACTTCTCCCATCAATGAGAGATCGAATGTAGTAGCAAGAGCGAATATTGATGATAGGAGGAATGGAGGTCGATTCAGTCAATGATATCTCATTGAATATTTAAATTGAGGCGATTACTTCGTCCGTCATGGTTCACTTCGTCTCCCTTCTTCTTCTCATTCCTCCGTACCTCAACATTTCACTCGAGCTGGATCTCTCAGAGCACCACAGGGATCAGTAGATCACAAGAAGATTATCGATTCACTCGATCGATATCTGCAAGGACACAGTACCAAGTTCGTTTAGCTTACTATATGCTTAGAATAGTTGTATGAGTGGACAAGTAAGAGCAAAGGAGCGAATATGAGTCGATGTCTGTTCTTCCTTCAGTCGTGCCTCTCCCCTTACAAACTCGGCTGATATCGGTTCAACATGGCCCAAGTCCCTTGATGGATCCTCTACTGAGAGTGCCATTCTAAGAAGGAGAAGTGGCCAAAGACCATCGGTATTCCCCGTATTCGCTGCCCCTCCTCCTCCACCATTGGAAACGGCGAGGTGAGCAATTTAGCCTGATGTTTTCTAATTTTTATTTGTAATCACACTGTGGAAAGCTAGCATGAAGTATCTTCATGCGAATTTTGATTGAAATTTGATTGAATAATTGATATTGATAGAGTGACTGAGATTTGATTGAAAAATAGATATTGATTGAGTGGCCATCACTGTTCCTGTTCCTCTCCTTCTCCTTGGGGCGATGATCCCACACGGCGAGATTATTCCCCCCTTCCTTCCTCTGTCACGAGTCATCGAATGTCAACCTACAGGTGATCTCACTATCAATTGACCCATCTAATCCCTCTCATACAGTCCGGCTCTTCCCCAGCCTCCTCCCTATCCTGGCCCTCGTTATGGGGATGAATCAATGTCCAGCATTGTTTCCTCCAGTAATTCAATCCCCCGAAGTGCAAATTCAACCATCAATCGACTGAGACATCAACCCAACAATTGTGAGTTTATATGATTGAGAGTTTGTGGAACTGTGAAAATCTAATTGCAACATATCCCGAGCCGGGATCTCTCATCACAAAATGAATAATGTGCCCCTCTTTGAGCTCCAAGTGAAAGCGAGGCGGAAGTTCGTCGTGTTTGTCTGAGGAAGGAACTGTCTGATTATCCCCCTGAGTTCGGAGTTGGACTAGAGGATGGAAGAGAGGTTAGTACTCCCATTCCATCTATCGTACTTGGTGAACAAACCGTGACAGATGATCATTTTTGGCAATTTTTGACTTTTTTTAAAATCCAGCGGATATTGTCTTATAAATTCCGAATTTTTTTCTTATTTTTTGTTCACCCTTGTTTTCTGGAATTAGCTGGAATGTCCTGGTGAAATATTCCTAGAACATGGAGGAAAACGACAGCAATAAATATGAAAATTGAAAATAACAAAGGATTACGGTAGGACCAGCAGTTTTTCTCGATACTACCGTAATCACTACTATTCCGGTCACATTTTTCTCCATATTAGAGAAATATTTCACCAGGACATTCCAGCTAATTCCAGTAAACAAGGGTGGACAAAAAATAAGAAAGAAAAATCGGATTTATTTATAAGTCAACATCCGCTGGATTTCAAAAAAAGTCAAAAATTGCCAAAAATGATCATCTGTCACGGTTTGTTAAACAAGTATGATAGAGTTGGAATGGAATAAATAGGTAGATAGGTGAATGAGGATTGAAGGGCGGTGTATACGTAGCTCATGTGCACGAGAGGGCAGCTACTCATGGAGTTCATAAGGGAGATAGAGTATTAGATGTGAGTGAGAGAAGGGAGAAGATCCCTCTCATCCTCTCCATTTCAGATTGGGGGAATCAATATGAGATCAGCAGATAAGAGTGCTGCTGCCCGTGTTCTATCCCAATTCCATGCCAGTCAAGATGAGGTAGATCATCCCATCCATCCCATCCATGATCTCTCCCCCTCTCAGGTGACACTCACTGTCTCTACTAGAGGAAGTGTTCCCTCTGCTCCATTCTGGGTTACTGTACCAAGGGGGCAAGTGAGACTTTGTGGAGGAAATGCAGTGGGAATATTGGCAGATTCGAGTGTGGGAGATATGATGGTGAGGAGAAGAGAAGAAGAGAAGGGAAGAGAGAGATTCAGGCGGGAGATTGCATACTGGAACTGGATGGATTCGATCTGAGGAAATCTACACTAGAAGAGGCAACCAGTGCACTACAGAATGGACATTCAGAGATGGTGAGAGAAAGAGAGGGAGGGGGGAGGGGGAAGAGGGGGGGGGGGGAGAAGGAAGGAAGTATCTTCAGTTGGATATCCTGGCACAACGAGGAGGAGGAGGAATGGATAGATTGAGATCTGGAGCAGATGGAGATGGATTCTATGTGAGAGTGAACACGGATAGAATTGGAGAGACAAATGATGAATTGGATGTTAAACAGGTTAGTTCCCGTCGAACAAAGGAGAAGAAAGGAGATAAGTGTTCTTATTGAGGGTGAGATAGTCTTCGTAGACAATACTCTATTCATGGGTCAGCATGGACGATGGAGGGCATGGAAGGTATTGAGGAGTGATGAGACTACCATCAATCACTCTTCTACAGATCGATAGAGAAGGTCGACAACGACAATGTGGAATTATTCCATCGGCAACTGTAGTAGAAACATCTGTAGTGAGGAGGAAGAACAGAGTGAGACATTGGGAATTGTATAAAGGACGTCAATTCGTTGTCTGATATCTTTATTCAATGGAGTAGAACACAGAAATGGATTCAGTTGCCATCCTCATCTCGTCCTCTTTCTTCCCTCTATCGTCCCGTCTATGAGAGAGTAGAGAGGATCTCCACTCAACAACCTCGTCCCGTTCTTCTCTTCGGAGCAGTTATCTCTCCCTTCATACAGGCACTACTCGATGATCCTGTCAATAAGTGAGTGTATACCATCTCTAGTCATACCTTCTCTTCCTTCAGATTCTCCCCTTGTGTCCCTGAGTGTCGTGCTCTCTCTCAATCTGAACTCGATCGCCTTCTCTCTTCTGGTCAGATAATCGATGCAAGAAGAAGGGATAAACTATACGATGTCATCTCTGTGGCTGCTGTCCAGAGTGTTATGGAGCAAGGGTGAGTCAATGCCAATCTCCTCTCCATTCAATCTCCATCATTCAGACTGCATCTTGTTCTTGATGTCTCTCCCTCTTCTCTCCATCAACTTCATCTCCTTAGAGTATATCCAATCGTCATTCGAATCAAATTCAAGAGTCCAAAACAGGTGAGAATTATTTTCGATCTCTGTCCGTAATACAATTGTTTCCCGTGCAGATCAAAGAGTTAAAAGAAGAACTCGGGGAGAAAATGACTTCCAAGCAAGCGAAAGAGTTATTCGATAAGGTATAATGACTCTTGAATCAGTAGATAAGTGGATCTATTTTAGGCAGAAATAGTCTATTCTCAACTAGAATCATCCGATTGCACAATAGCAACAGTCCCCGTTGGAGTTCAGATTCCGATGAAGAATATAGTGAAACATATCTGCCAACAGGTTAGTGAGAAGGGGTCGTTCATCAGTGAGCGTGAGATTAAGTCCGACGGAATGTATTCCAAGGGAAAGTGGTGGCGTAAGACACCATGGTCTCTCCACTCCCTCTCCCCCTTTCCCCCCTCCCCCTCCCCCTCTCTCTTCTCCCTCTATTTCTGTCCTTCTTCAGGTGATCGCCCAAGTTGAACACGAGCAGAAGAAGAGTGTGTGGGTGTCCTCCCTATGAGAACCAAAGACTCCCCCCATACCCCCCCCCCCCCCCGCACCACTCCCTCTGCCCCCCTCCCCTCCCTCTCCCCTCTACCCACTCCTCCCACTTCCTCTACTCCCTTCTCTTCTCCAAATACCAGTACATCAGCTTATACCACAATCATTCATTTCCCACGGGTACATCCTTCTCTCTCATAATACAACCATCTGTGATGAGTCAAAGCCGAGTTTATATCAACATTGAATTGCACAATAAATATCAGAGTGTTATTATAGCAGAGAAGTACGCGTCAGAGTATAAAGTCAGTTCCTAATAGAATCATTCGGTCACTTCACATCTCCCCATCAAACCCACTCATATATCGTTTACTCAGATATCTTCTCATTGTCGTTGGAGTCTTTCCATCAGATTCGTGAGATTTTCCCGTCGGAACAAACAAAGTGATGCAGGCGCGAAAATGATCATTACGAAAGCAATTCGATCTGAGAAATCTCATTATGAGCGCAGACTGAATAATTGCTCGTATTGTATCTCACTTGCACGATTTCCTCACGATCTCATTGTCTCCATGAGATATTTCGGCACATATATCACATATACTCTCCATTAAAGGAAGGATAGATCCCTGGAAGAGATTGAATATGTGATATATTGAGACTAAGAAAGAAACAGACCGTGCATTCCACAAGTGGTTTTTCTTCTGTAGAATTAGAAGGAGAAGAGTCGATAATAGAAATAAGACAGACGAATGCGATGAATGGAAACATTGGAACTATGGAGAGGGAGAGAATACATTGGATGGGGAGTCTCCCACCTCAGATGACGTAATGGAGTCAATGATGCAGATGGAAGAGGGAAGTCAAGGGAAGGAGAAGGATACTTTGATGGAGATTGAGATCGAATCCAAATACGAAACACATCGTGCAAGTTGAGATGATAAGTAGTCTCTTCTTGTGTGCAAAGAGGGAAAGTGACAAATTCTATCTTGGACTCTTGATCTTCAAGAGGTGGATGGAAGTGCGTGAGTAAAAAGTAAATGAAGATCGAGGTCTGGGTGGATATTTAGAAAGCTATTGTCGATTTTCCGATTATTCTTAGAATGATATATCATGAGAATGCGATATGGGAAAACAATTCGTTGAGAAATTCATTCTCAGAATATCGAAGAACCTCCAACGATTGAAGTTCGAGTTGTTTTTGCTAGGGTTGTTGTTCGGATCTCTCGATCATTTGACTTATTTTCCTTACGAAAACACCGAAAGAGAAGCTTCCTGAACGAATGATCAATTGTGTTCCTTTCCAGTTGAGAAGTGAGATAAACCTGTACTCTTTGATAGTCCAAATGAGTACACATCCATCCAACCAGGGATGGGAACCACAGAAGATGGGAGATATATCAGCTATTATGGAGAGAGATAGACCGAGAAATGGATTGACAACTGAGATTAGAGGAGGAGAATATGCTGTGACAAGAGGGAGAATAGTCTGGAAGATTCTTTTCTGGTCAATCTCCCCTATCCCCTTCCTCTCCCTTTTCTACCTGGTACATCAGTGCTCTCATCAATTGTTTCTGCAATCCACTGGTCCTTTCACTTCTCACCGTCGTACTTTCATTCATGTACCTCAATACTGAACAATTTGTACATTTTCTACATGCTACATCTATAGAGCCGTTGTTGCAATGACTCTCACAACAGACTTCTCACTTACCATCCAATCTTGTATGCAGCATAAATCATGAATCCATATCCACTGCTCATGGTAGATGCCATTACGAAGACACCGAAGATGGGTTTCCATCGAGGGCCAACGAAGGTTCCATTCGTCTCAAGATATTCATTCCATAAAGGGAAGAGATGGGAGATCTCACCCAGAATACAGCAGTTGAGTATTGATCGATGGGGAGACTCGTTCCTATTGAGTGTTCTCTTAGTATTGGTTCCATGTATTCTATCACGAATTGATCGGCATCGTAGAGATAATAGAGGACGCAGTACCTGATGGGGGAATAGAAGATTTAAGAGACCGGCTCCGTTATTATCGAGGATTCGGCCGTTACCCCCGGACATCGCTATCACCGATCCGGCCCAAACTTTTCCCTGGATACCCCCATGGGTCCCCATCACCAAACGGTACACTATAGGGTACATATCATTGAAACATAAAAAATGGCGAAATATCGAATTTTGAAAACTCGAAAATCAGATAAAAATAACCGAACGAACTGGGTCCAAAGTTAGTTGGCAATATTACATACATGCCTAGACAACAAAAACACATTATAAGTTGGTCCGAGATTTCGATTGCAAACTGATTTTTTCAACTTTCGAAAATGGTTTTTGAACTTTAAAAATCCATATGAGAAAACCGCAACGGTGCACTAGATACATCTTGTAGAGCATTGAATTCTATGTCGAATAAGGTAAATGAGATAAATATAAAAAAGCCCCTTTTCAGATCTATAGACCTGAATAATGCATTTGAAAAAAAAGTTCTCAGAACATTATATGGTACGAGTAGATCGGTCAATGGTTGAGCAAGATATTCCCGAGACAAACTGAGCATATCTGGGAGAATCTTGTCCGAGCCCGGGGAGTGACCGCACTTGAGGTGAAATATCGCATCTCGGCACTCGTCAGCGAGGAAGGGCGGAAGAGGCTCAGTGGAGAGAGGCACAGCTAGAGGGAGCGAGACTGCAGGCGAGTAGAGGTTATTGTAGAAGCTCTGCACTGCCTTCTTCGTCGCGTCTTGAGATAGCGCTTTAGTCACGGGATCGGGGACGAGAAGGCGTTTCTTAGTCGACTGGAGATCTCTCATAGTTCGGACGATGGCTGCTTCAGTGGCTTGCTTTTCTTTCCTTCGGCGGATGTCATCACAAAGTGCGGCACGGGCAGTATTGCAGGCGATGCCTCTCTGTGCCTCTCTCCACTGAGCCTCTTCCGCCCTTCCTCGCTGACGAGTGCCGAGATGCGATATTTCACCTCAAGTGCGGTCACTCCCCGGGCTCGGACAAGATTCTCCCAGATATGCTCAGTTTGTCTCGGGAATATCTTGCTCAACCATTGACCGATCTACTCGTACCATATTGAAAATGTTCTGAGAACTTTTTTTCAAATGCATTATTCAGGTCTATAGATCTGAAAAGGGGCTTTTTTGCAGGCGATCGAGAAAGAGACAGCATCACGAGGGGTCGCACGCAGGAGATGTCGAGCTGCGATGAGGCGGCGAGAAAAAACTAAAAAAAAACTAAAAAAAAAAAACTAGCAAAACTGGATGCAAAGCATGGGACTCGATCCGGAGGCTTTGAGTTCAATGAACGAGCGCGCTACCGATTGAGCCACAAGACCATGTGTTGCCTCGTCTCACGTGCGCTACATGGATTTATGAGGGTGGATCAGGCGAGTAATGCATAGTTGGAGCCTCGAGATCCCTTTTTCGATTGTTTCTCGAGAAAGAGTTGAGATATCGGAAAACGGCCAAAAGTATGATGTTATTGGGTCCCAGAGGGGTTCCTTGGCACTGCTTTTCGCCTGACTGAGTGAAATAGGCTCTCGACCCTGTGGACAACAAAAACACGTTATAAGTTGGTCCGAGATTTCGATTGCAAACTGATTTTTTCAACTTTCGAAAATGGTTTTTGAACTTTAAAAATCCATATGAGAAAACCGCAACGGTGCACTAGATAAATCTTGTAGAGCATTGAATTCTATGTCGAATAAGGTAAATGAGATAAATATAAAAAAGCTCCTTTTCAGATCTTTAGACCTGAATAATGCATTTGAAAAAAAATTCTCAGAACATTTTCAATATGGTACTCGTGTTGAAGCCCACGTCGAGTACTTTATTTTTTGTGTTGACAGTTTGACATGAAATTGATGTTTGAACAAGTTAGTACATGTTAGTACCTTGATAATTGAAAAAAATCTGAAATTAAAATTGTGTAAATACAAATGAGAAACCGCAAGGGGGCACTAAGTACATCTTGTAGAGCATTGAATTCTATGTCGTATAAGGTAAATGAGATAAGTATAAAAAAGCCCCTTTTCAGATCTATAGACCTGAATAATGCATTTGAAAAAAAAGTTCTCAGAACATCTTCAATATGGTACTCGTGTTGAAGCCCACGTCGAGTACTTCATTTTTTGTGTTGACAGTTTGACCTGAAATTGATGTTCGAACAATTTTTAACCATGAAAATTATCAAAAAAAATTTAAATTTCATTATGTTTTTAATCAATTTTCATGGTATTATTGTAAGATTCAAAAACTCAGTTAGAGTCATGGACTGTTTATCATACAGTAGGCATGATGAGCGGAACAAAATATTTGCTAATTATTTATTTAGTTTTCCAATATTCCCGATATTTCACCTATGTGATCCTGGACGCAAAATGCACTGATTAAATACAAACACTGAAGCCTAGAATCCCTTATTAATGATTGCTAAACACAGTAGATTGGACCGTTCGTAATAACAAGTGAAACGGTTTATTTTCTTGCAATAACTTGTTCAAACATAAGTTTTACGCCGAACTGTCAACACAAAACACGAAGTTTTCGATGTGGGCTTCAATACGAGTACCATATTGACGAGGTTCTGAAAAGGTTTTTTCAAGCTGCCTCTTTCAGATCTACTGTTCTGAGAAGGGGCCCAAACTATTTTTTATCTCTTTAAGCTGATTCGACGCAGAATTCAATGCTCTACAAGATGTACTTAGTGCCCCCTTGCGGTTTCTCATTTGTATTTACACAATTTTAATTTCAGATTTTTTTCAATTATCAAGGTACTAACATGTACTAACTTGTTCAAACATCAATTTCATGTCAAACTGTCAACACAAAAAATAAAGTACTCGACGTGGGCTTCAACACGAGTACCATATTGAAAATGTTCTGAGAATTTTTTTTTCAAATGCATTATTCAGGTCTAAAGATCTGAAAAGGAGCTTTTTTATATTTATCTCATTTACCTTATTCGACATAGACTTCAATGCTCTACAAGATGTATCTAGTGCACCGTTGCGGTTTTCTCATATGGATTTTTAAAGTTCAAAAACCATTTTCGAAAGTTGAAAAAATCAGTTTGCAATCGAAATCTCGGACCAACTTATAGCGTGTTTTTGTTGTCCACAGGGTCGAGAGCCTATTTCACTCAGTCAGGCGAAAAGCAGTGCCAAGGAACCCCTCTGGGACCCAATAACATCATACTTTTGGCCGTTTTCCGATATCTCAACTCTTTCTCGAGAAACAATCGAAAAAGGGATCTCGAGGCTCCAACTATGCATTACTCGCCTGATCCACCCTCATAAATCCATGTAGCGCACGTGAGACGAGGCAACACATGGTCTTGTGGCTCAATCGGTAGCGCGCTCGTTCATTGAACTCAAAGCCTCCGGTTCGAGTCCCATACTTTGCATCCAGTTTTGCTAGTTTTTTTTTTTAGTTTTTTTTTTAGTTTTTTCTCGCCGCCTCATCGCAGCTCGACATCTCCTGCGTGCGACCCCTCGTGATGCTGTCTCTTTCTCGATCGCCTGCAAGACTGCCCGTGCCGCACTTTGTGATGACATCCGCCGAAGGAAAGAAAAGCAAGCCACTGAAGCAGCCATCGTCCGAACTATGAGAGATCTCCAGTCGACTAAGAAACGCCTTCTCGTCCCCGATCCCGTGACTAAAGCGCTATCTCAAGACGCGACGAAGAAGGCAGTGCAGAGCTTCTACAATAACCTCTACTCGCCTGCAGTCTCGCTCCCTCTAGCTGTGCCTCTCTCCACTGAGCCTCTTCCGCCCTTCCTCGTTTACGAGTGCCGAGATGCGATATCTCACCTCAAGTGCGGTCACTCCCCGGGCTCGGGCAAGATTCTCCCAGATATGCTCAGTTTGTCTCGGGAATATCTTGCTCAACCATTGACCGATCTACTCAACCGCCTTGTTGCCGGAGATCCCGTCCCAGGAGGCCTAGTAGAAGCCATCGTCTCTCTACTGCACAAGAAAGGAGACACGACCAACATCAGAAACTACAGGCCCATCTCTCTCCTCCCCGTCACCCTGAAGAGCATTACTCGTGTGATCATGAAGCGAATCGAAGCGAACCTCGATGAGTCGGAGTCCCTCACCCAATCCGGATTTCGGGGCACTCTACTCTCGACAATCTACACGCAATCAAACAACTCGCCGAAAGGACTCATGAATATGGGATCTCCCTGTACATTGGATTCGTGGATTTCACTAAGGCATTCGACACTATAGAATGGAGCGCTGTCTGGCAGGCACTATGGAAGTCTGGAGTCCACCCCTCACTCGTCCACCTCCTCCGTCGCATCTACGAAACCTCGTCCACCCTCATCCGAGTCAACGATGAAGTAGTTTCTGTAAACGTGAGAAGAGGAGTTCGTCAAGGCGACACCCTGTCTCCCCGCCTCTTCAACGCAGTACTTCGTCTTGCGATGGATGACATAGACTGGGAGAATTGCGGACTCAAGATCAACGGACGCCATCTATGTCATCTCGAATACGCTGATGATGTCGCTCTGGTCGCCAAGTCTCGTCCGGAGATGGAGAAGATGCTTCAGAAGCTAGTGGAAGCGTGCGCTCGAGTAGGATTAGAAGTAAACTCATCCAAGACCGTCCTCCTCACTTCCTGCACCACCACCCGAGCCCCCATCACTATCGGAAACCTGGTATTTCACTTCGCCGACTCCGCAACGTACCTCGGTGGAAAGATTTCTCTTCCCCTTGATCCTTCCGCTGAGCTCGAACACCGGATTCGCTTGGGATGGGCTGCATGGAGCAAGTTGTCTCATCTGCTAGCTTCACGGATTCTTCCTATGAAGACAAAACGACGTCTCTTCGACAGCAGCATCCGAACAACCGTACTCTACGGTAGCGAAACCTGGGCGATGCGATCGAGCGACAAGGAGCGTCTGGATATCACTCTAAGAAAGATGGAGCGACGAATGGTCGGAGTTACTCTCAGAGATCGAATGAGAAACGAAAGGATACGTGAGATCACCAAAGTTCGAGACTGGAACAAGAATGCCCTCAGAAACAAAGCAAAATGGGCGCTGAAGATCCGGGCAATGCAAACCAATCACTGGACTCGTGCGACTACCGTATGGACGCCCTACAACCGTGCACGCCCTGCGGGCCATCCCAAGACTCGCTGGCGCGACGATCTCAGGCGTATGATCGGTCCCCACTGGTGGAACGCAACTAATGAAGAATATGGCCCCATCCTCACCTGAGCATTACTGCCTGAAGTGATAAATAATTGAATTGAATTGCTAGTTTTAAAGATAAACAACGAAAGTCGGAATACGAATACGCGCGTACTCTTACTTTTGGGGCAAACACAATTCGAGGATTTACTTTTCGAGCAACCACAATTCGAGGATTTACTTTTCCCCCTATATTTTTATTTTAAAATTAATGAACAAATATGATTCATAAATAACGAGTGGAACAGCGTGTTCCATTCATTGGAAGTGCCTCAATCCCCTCTCCTCGACCCTATTCACCGATTTTTAAAATAGTTAGACTTGACCGATCAGGCTGCTCCACTCGTCGTTTGTGAAGACTACTGAGAGCTACAGAAAATTCTTTTGATCGGCCCGATTGGTTGAGAATCGGATGTGTGGTCGGTCTTGCGGATTTTGGGCAACTCTCTATTGCCCTCAAGTGGGCGGAGCCTGTGGTCTCTATCTATAGATCTGAAAAGGGCCCTTTTTATATTTATCTCATTTACCTTATTCGACATAGAATTCAATGCTCTACAAGATGTATCTAGTGCACCGTTGCGGTTTTCTCATATGGATTTTTAAAAATTTAAAAACCATTTTCGAAAGTTGAAAAAATCAGTTTGCAATCGAAATCTCGGACCAACTTATAATGTGTTTTTGTTGTCTAGGCATGTATGTAATATTGCCACACTAACTTTGGACCCAGTTCGTTCGGTTATTTTTATCTGATTTTCGAGTTTTCAAAATTCGATATTTCGCCATTTTTATGTTTCAATGATATGTACCCTATAGTGTCCCGTTTGGTGATGGGGACCCATGGGGGTATCCAGGGAAAAAGATTGGTGATATCGATGTCCGGCCCATACTCCAAAATAACCGAGCCGGTCTCTTAAGAGAGGGGGGGGGGGTAGGGGGGAGGGACGTACCATGCACCTCCGACCAGAAGGACACATATCAATTGAACCCCATAGAACCATAGTTGAGAGAAGAAAGCGAGATAGGAAGAACTGAGTGAGGCTCTCTTTAGTCTCTCTCCATCAAACAAACCCTTTGACGGCCAATAGTCGATAGAGAAAATGGAATACGAGAACGACGAAAGAATGAGAATGAGCCCCCGCGAACCAACAGACTGCTACTTTTCCTGTGACATCGATGGATGATATTACTATCAATATTGGGATAGACTCACCTGTTATGTATCCATGAGCCCCCATGTAGAATGCATTCGCCCATGCTTCTGGTATCTGAATAGCATGAAGATGTAGATTTGATTGCATGAATTATGACCCACTGGCATTACTAGGAAATGAACAATCCCGTAATACATATCAACTGAAGCAAAAGTGAGAAGGAGAAATCGATAAGCTCCAAATTCTTTCCTTCTACATTTCAATATCAATGCAATGAGAGTTATGTTGACGATAAGTGATAGAACTGAAGGACATTCTCTACCCTAAGATTGACTAAATATTCACACAAACCTATTGCAACGTGATGAAAAGCAATGTAAAAAGTCTGAAAATATTTCTAAAATTATAAATTATAATATGCGAAACGAACATTTTTCAATGGATCCGTGTACATTTCAGCGTGTTCTATCATGATGGGAGGACTATGAAGAAAGAATGAAATATTCCCCTTGAGTGAACTCATTGACTGGATGATTCGATGGATTACAAGAGGGAAAACGAAGCGGAAAGAGCGAAATAAGAGCGATGTCACTTCCGGTTTCTCAGAACATACGCATGAAGTAGTGATGTTCTTACTGTTAGAATACGGTATCTATAGGGTTCATTTACAGCCTGAGAGGAAGAATTTCGCTCACTGCTTCTTTCCTATATGTGATACAGTAGTATCTCGCTTTTCTGATTATCTTGCGTTACGTAATATCCCGTATGGGAAAATGGAATGGCTCAATCACTTGGTAATGAATAGTATTGAGGGGATATAGATACTAAGAGGAGACGATTCTCAAATCAATAATAATAGAATAGGGAATGATATATGCAGCTGTGAGAAGCGTAATCTTACTCTGATAAATGAAAGGGGATGGATAAGTGACGTAAATTGATAGTTTCCGGAATAATCGTAGCAGAGTGAGAACTTTCATCTCTTTGGGATTGTCACAGGCACGAGATTTAGTTCGAAGTTCGGTCAATTTTCACACGAAGAGAAGGGGGGGGGGGAATGGGAAGAAAAGCAGAGATTGAGTAGGATTTTACTCAACGGGTACGAGACTAGAATCTGCGAATGTCAATTATTATGAAAGATTGGATACGGAGAAAGAGAGAGAACTCTCTCCCGTTTTAGCCTCCAATGAGGAAGTTCTCTAGAATCAGCGGGTTGAACTTAGTCGGTGTGAAAGCAGAAAAGTGAAAATTAAAGAGTAGTTAATGAAAGCCACACTGGATGCAACACTTTGAATGACATGTGATAATGGAACAACGAATCTAAAATATGAAATACATCTACTTGAATGAGCAATACACCAACTTGAATTGCTCCATCGTTGATTTTAGAAGAATATGATGTGGTTGGTGAACCTAGAACAGGTGAAATCGAGGGGAGAACAAATGAATCTCACTAGACATGGACGTCTTGGTTGAGTGAGATGTGTATTGGGTAGGCGTGGAGATTGAGTGAGTACTCGTTCCAATCGTTCTTCTCGTCGTATCAGGTCGTTGAGTGGATATGAAGGGTTCTGAAGAGAACGGACAAGAGAATATATAATGTACGACTCGCCAATCCATATCTGGATATTCTCCGTAATTTCTTTCCTTGCTTCAATCAACGATGGAGGATCAGAAGATGAGGGTTCCCTCATATCAGCAGAGTGAAAAACACCTGGAAGATAATACTTCATTGATGACACAGTCTTATTCACCTTCTATCACGATGGGAACAACACTCTCATCTATCTAGATCCATCTGTTCGGTTATTCCCAATCCCTTCCACGGGTCGATATTGCCATTGGTGAAGACAACATTCGTTGTCTTAATAATGTTATGTATTATAGAAAGGAGTGTGATGTCACTTACATTGAACCTTTTCCTTCCTCTGTATTGATTAAGAGATTGAGCGATCCCCGATTCAATTTCATCCATTGTCAAATTGAAGACTCACTCGCAAATGGATACATAGTAACTGAAAAAAGAATCATCGAAAAAATGACCAAAAACCAAGTTGAGAGGGACTGGACGGGGGAAGATGCTCCTTCCTTAGTCACTTTTCGTGTGGAAACCGAGCTCACAACAAGTCTGCCATAGCCAAAAGATATCTGTAAATATCTTCGATTTTTTTCGATATCATGAGAAATGCAAACTTGAGAGCTGCTCATTACTGAATGAATCGAAGTCGTAACCATCTAAATTTGTTTCTAGAAAGGCTGATTTTTTAAACAACGATACTTATGAAATCAAGCATGTTCAAGTAATTATCCACAATTTTATCGTAGCTCTTCGAAGTTTCAACGTTGGTGTCATGGAATTGATTTTCTTGCACACCTCTGATATTTTAGACTTAGATATCTAGTGCAATTATCAATGATTCAAAGGAAACCTCAATGCATCTACACTATTAGGATAGCTTGTAGTGTCCTCAAAAAATTGCAAATAAACGATTTCACATCCTGCTACAGATATTCAGTAGAGTGTTTCCCTTTTCCCTTGATATATATCTCCCTTGTTTTCCTCGATGATCTTTTTGAAGATGGAATATAGATTGAGGAAGAGAGTCTCCATATCGAGAGTGCTCACTTCTTCTCTCTCCTCCCATCGAGGAACAACACTGAATGAGAACCAGAATCACTGAATAGGACCTTAAATATACTAACTTAAATATCTGCTCTATATTCATTTTTCCTTCTGGGTCCATCGACTGTTTTCTCAGTTGATCAAATGAATCTGCGATTCGATCAAAGCAAGATTGAGATTCATTCCTGATTATTTCTTCCACGATATGCAAATACTCTGATAACATATGAAGTTTAAAATGATAAAGGGGAGAAACAATCACCATAGAAGTCATTCTTGAGTAGCATTGGACTGGAAGAGGCCACGGCTCCAGTTATTAGTTGAGGGAACCATTCACGAGACCATGCAGAGAGAGAATCTGAGAGAGAAAGAGGAAGATGAGAGAGAGGAAGATGGAGGGAGAAGAATGGAGATGCGTGACTGACCTCCATACGAAGAGCCATATGTTATGTATTTCACTTGTTGTGTTTGAATGAAAGTTGCAATATCGTAGATCATTTGAGATGAGGTGAGATATTGGAGATCATTAGTTCTGAATAGAAACGTTCACATGATCGGTTTGAGGATCAAACCCAACTTTGCTCTCTCCTTAATATCGATGTTCGAGAAGAAAAACGTTGGCTCCAACCTGAATATAATCTGACAATAAATGGCCGGGAAAACAAACCGTTCTCGCATAAATCATCCAAGGAATTTTCTCGTTTTGAATATTCGTATTATCTTCCATCTCTGAAATAAATTCGTATAAGACACCGTCCACGAGTTAGTGATACATCTGTGCAGGGGACCAAGGATCAAAATAATTCAAAATATCTCCATACTTTTTTCTTGGAATGAGCGTCCCGAGTGCTGATCGCCGCCATTACTAGCTAAGGCCTCAGGTCGGTTTTAGTGTACTTGCAGTAACCCACAGTTTTTGGGGTCGAAAATGTCACTATCACAGAAGTATAAGAATAGTAGTTTTTCTGGCGTGTTTTCACGCGTAGAGAACGAATTTCTATAATAGAACTCATGAAACGGTGATTTGGAACAGTTATGATCGAATAACCGACTTTTTCGGTCGTAAATCGGAGAAATCGTGCTGTAGAAAATTCCGTTGTCAGATGCGCACTTTATAACTGTCATATTCCGTTTCTACGTCAAAAATTAGGTCTAGAAAATTAAGTCTAAATGAGAGTGAATTTTTTTCAGAATTTTGAAAATGTGATACGGTGGTTTCCTAATGGTTTCCCCCGGTACCGATTTAATCAGGCTTGATTATTAGTCGAAAAAGTTTTTATCTCAAAGCCATACAACTATAGGGTTGTTCCGAAAGTTCGTTCACTCAAATTTTGAAACACTGTGAAACGCGACCTGATGATCAATCATCCTAATTGATATTACTAATTTGCAGTGCAACCATTGGCATATAATTCTATCATACCCAATTGACAGCAGCTCGTTTCTCCTGTTTGAAATTATTTTATTTGTGATGGATACCGTAGTAAGCCCTCAATCATTTTTTCTTCTTAAAATTTTCCTACGAATGGAAGCGAAGGATTTCTATCTTGAAATCATCAAACCGATAGACAATCTTAACTCAAATCTTCCCATGTGTTTCAATTGGACAATACTGTTTGACTTCGGAATTGCTTGAACTGAATGCAGACCCGACTCAGATGGTCATCTGCGGTTTATCCGAGTAGCGTCCTCAGCGCGATTAAATGAAACCCCAATGACAGGCTGCGCAAATTGGAGGTGTATATTGGTTCTCTATAATCCATGTGGTTCTAAATCTTGGGTCTATTGGGGAGAAATTTAATTATACTTCTT
The DNA here is from genome assembly GCA_036245825.1 of Pristionchus entomophagus. NCBI lineage: Eukaryota > Metazoa > Nematoda > Chromadorea > Rhabditida > Neodiplogasteridae > Pristionchus > Pristionchus entomophagus. Next base: position 27,946,815 of record BTSX01000004.1, read on the forward strand.
TGATTCATCACAAACTGAAATTTTACTGTTGAATGTATGGGTTAGGAAAATGCCAACTGTAAATAGGGAAATGTATCGATTCAGTTCATATTAGACACATTTATGAATTAGTACTTTTGCAATAATACTGTGAAGAAAGTAGGATTATTCGATCCCGACAAAGTTCATTTGCAGGGTTTGAGGAGGCAAACCAACGAACGCGTGGTTCGAGGATTATGCTTTGTAAATGCTCAACCATGAGTACTGTGAGCTCAACCATTCTAACTCTAACATTGACAATATGACTTCCTCTGCTCAATTGCATAAGGCCACCCACAGGTTTCCACTAGGTTTCGTGAACTAGGGCAAAATGTTGAAAACAGTGAACGAACTTTCGGAACACTCCTATAGTAGATTTCCTGACGTATTTTCATGCGTAGAGATCGAATTTCTATACTATAACTCATGTAAGGGGGAACTGAAAAAGTTGTGATCGAAAAACCAGGACCTATCCGACGAAATCGAGAGAAAATTCGAAAATTGAAATTTCTCTCGAATTGATAGATATGTAACAGAAATTCCTTGATTTGCCTTATAGGATGATAGATAATTGTTCTCGCAATGAATTATCTCAATTCGAGATAAATTTCAATTTTCGAATTTTCTCTCGATTTCGTCGGATAGGTCTTGGTTTTTCGATCACAACTTTTTCCGTTCTTCCTTTCGTGAGTTCTAGTAATGAAATTCGATTTCATCGCATAAAAATACGTCAGAGAATCTACTTGTTTGATGGTTTTGAAATGTTTGATGTTATAAAAATAGATACCTGAGAAGCCTTTTGAGCCATTATGAAACCACCGTATCACATTTTCAAAATTCTGAAAAAAATTCACTAGACCTAATTTTTGACGTAGAATCGGAATATGACAGAAAGTGCGCATCTGACATCGGAATTTTCTACAGCACGATTTCACACTAGGAATTTTCTACAGCACGATTTTTTTTTCAAAAAGTCGGTTATTCGATCATAACTTTTCCAAATCACAGTTTCATGAGTTCTATTATAGAAATTCGTTCTCTACGCGTGAAAACACGCCAGAAGAACTACTATTCACATCGTTCGCAGGAAGTTCCGTCTACCTGTTTGTAGCAGAAACCACCTATCTCTGCGAAATCAGCATCAAGAACTTCAAGATATCCTGGAATGTAAACGTGGTTAGGGACCACCCTTTTCCCTCGACACCATTCCCCTCAAAAGCGAGATCGAGTGAGCTAATTCGCGATGAAATCGCTCGCCCAAAAGCGCGATAGATTGCTCTCGATGTCCTCTATCAATGAAGGGCTGGCAAGCCGGATCTGACAAGTCTGAGTAGGTCAATATTCGATATTAAGGTTGGGAATAGGGTGCTTAGGGCACTTCCAGTGCATGCACACACACACACACACGAGCGAGGCGAGAGAGCGGGGGGAGTGAGAGAGACGCGTGCGAGAGAGGCTCTGCCCCTTTATCTCTCGTCTCGCCTCTCCCTCCTCTCTTGCTGGGGGAGTCGCGCGCGCTTCGAAAGCTCTCCCGGGCTTGAGAGAAGAGCTATCGACATACGTCCAAAAGCAAAAATGATATTGAGACCCAGACGGTCACAATGAGCCTACTTGCGACAAGATTCCAATAAATCGGCTCTCAGCCTGGTGGTCCCTAAACATGGTGCAATTTTTCACTAAAATAGAGTCAAACCGTAGAAATCGATCTTGGCTTCGATTGGTGCTGAGGATGAAATAGCTCCGATGATCAATTCATTGTGGATCATACGAGACCATCCAGCCAAATCACCTGATTGAGAAAGAGTGAAAAGTTGGAATAGGCGAAGACTGACCTGCATATTATCCTCCCACTACAGTCCATTTCTGATCTCCTCCCTTCTCTTCATTCTTCTGACGAATGAAATCTGCGATATCTTCAATTGCTTGTCGAGAGAAGAGATTCTTGATTTATCGATTGATGTGTCCCTTGAATGATTCAATCATGACTAAATGTCAGAAGAACGAAATAAACATACTCAGTCGGTCTGGAGTCTCCATAGAATCGTTGATCGAGTGCATATAGAGAGGCATTCAACTGTTGTGCATAGTATACATACGAAATCGTTGAAGGATCAGAAATCATCATGAGATATGATCCCGTCTAAGAGAAATAGGATCAAGGAGATTCAAATTGGATTAGCACAAACTTCTCCAGCCAAAGATAGAACATTCACATTAGATTCGGGGTTTGCATAATGATAATTGTACCAATATCTCTGAAAAAGTTTTTATTTATTCACGTAACATAGGAAAAACCATTGTTCGACGAGTCGAAATGATCAAGTTTCTGTGTGAAATATTCCTTTCCCGAATCGTCTCCAATGACTGCACAAATCAAAGCGGAGATGAGGAACTGAAAGGCTCTTTGTTCATTTCCTACTTGAACGACAATAATATAATATCAAACTTACGACAAAGAGTCGCTTCCTCATACTCTCCTCAAGAGAAGAGAAAAAGTCATAGACGGGTCCACAGATCAAACGGGAGTGTACATTTCTCCTTATCACGTCCATGCTGATAATGAAGAAACGGAGATTAACGGGATAGTGATTATTTGTAGTGGATTGCATCTTATTAGTTTCATACCATCGACGTTTAACAATATGTACTAATGATCTGATGCATTGTCATTTTCTAATCCAAATATTTGGTCCTTTCATCTACAACAATGGCTTTATTCTCCACAACAAACGATCAAATTTCTCATTCTCGAATCGACGCAATAATCTCGAGTGCCCCCACTCAGGGGAAATTCCACGCAATTATTTGTTTGCTATGGAAGAGGCCAGTGAGCTAATTCAGTAGCCATCAGAGGAATGGAGAGAAGATTTTCACTTCAAAGAGCGGTCAGTCATCCTTCCATTATCTCCATTCTACTTCTATTTCAGTGCGAGGAGAGCACTTTGAACAATGTGGAGAAGACACCAATTGAAGTGTTGTTCGAACCCATCGATAAGGTGCCAACTAGAGGTCGCAATACGAGTCGCGCGAGGAGTGAATGAGAAATGATCCGACCCGATACCGACCTCGCAAAATCGTTGAATTACCCGATACCGGAGGCGAAACCACTACGAAAAATTTTGAGCCTAAAAAATCACTGAAATCTGGCTGGATACATAACTTTTCGTGCTCTTTCGAATGGTATACAAATTAGCGCTGAATTCTTGCATCTGTTTTACCGAGAAAAGTGTGACCTACTCTCCTAGAAATTTAGTGGAGGCAAGCACAAGTCATCCCCATGTCACTACAAGGTTTCAGAGCGATGCGACAACTTTTAGTAGCGATGCGACAACTTTTATCTCCCCCCTATTTATCCGCCCTCACAGAGGAGTCGTTTTTACTGTAAACTCTACCCTATCATTTTCTTGAAGCCAAGGAAAGCGAATCGTAATGAATAACGCAAATCAATGATATCTCGAAGTGATTGCAATTGAGAAACGTAGAAAGAGTCATATTTGGACTTCCGGTATCGGGTCGCGAGCGATTTTTCACGGGCCGGCCCGTATTCTTTGCCCTCTCATTCCTCATTCGCGGGGCCCCGTGGTATCGGGTAGTATCGTTTCTCGACCTCTAGTGCCAACCATTATATCTACTTTTCAATCACTATTTCTTTAGAAACTTTCAATGTTTCTCTTCAAAACGAACCGTGCTAACAATAAGTTTCTGAATCGGATCTCTGGATTGGTTCAGTTCATAGTCATTACAATTGGTAGGTAGTTCCTCTTTATAATATTTCCTTCTCTTCTTCAGCTGTCTACATCACTCTCTACTCCATTTATATTCTCTATTCTCGTCAATTGACTGAGATCACTATTGTCATTTTCTCCATGACGATATGTGTCATCATCACTGCTCTTTCGGCTGATGTGAAATAATTGATTTTACTTTTCCTTAACTGAAACTCAATTAGATCAGTTCACTGAAATGGCAGACGAAAAACACAATCATAAATTACTTCCAATTACTTCATTCAGTCAGCAATGTTAGTTTTTAAAAAAAATCCTACATCGAATAATTTTCTTGGAATTTGAGGGTAGAGGAGTCCAGAGAAATCGAAAATCTATGGATGGATTGAATAGAATATTCGGAACATTCACTTGGTTCATCATAGCGTATTCTGTTGCATTCGATGTCTACATTGCAACTGGAAGTATGGAAATTGATCAGGAAGATGAGGAAGTATTCATGAATGTATGAATTAAAATTTGTTTCTGTGAAAACGTACCTTTCCCAGATGTTATACTTCAAAGAATTGGTGATCGTGGATAACATAATCTTCTGTTATCTCATGATCGGACTCAGCTTACAGGTTTGTTTCATAATTGTCATATTTATCTTCTTTAGATCCACACCTACTGTTTTTGCATCCGTGCGGTTACACTTGAAATCAATTATTTCATTCGTGAAGCCATTGAGGTAGTCATAAAAAGCAATGAAATGATATTGAAATCAATTCCATCTCAGACCAAATGCACATCAGAATCAGAGGCCATTGACTTCTTCACGAGACTCATTGAGAGAAACGCCAAATTGTCAAATTCAGTGAGAGTTCTGGATAGAACATTCAAGGTTTGAATACAACGAATGCATTATGAGAACCATTCTCTATCTAAAGAAATTCGCGTTCGTTCAAGTGGGAATGGTGATTCCATGTACAATCTTCGTCATATTTGGAATGATTATCAGAAGGTTTCGATTCAAAAGAAACTGAAATATGGACATTAATTATAGAGATGAACCTCTAGCAGAAACAATGTTCTCGCTGGGGCATGTAATTATTTGTTTATTCTTGTTTCACGTCCTTACTTTTTATCCAGCTCAGCTACACGCCCAGGTCAGATTCATCTAAAATATGTTTGTTTTAATCCATACTATATAATAAAGCGCAAACGTCTGTCTGTTGGTTGGTTTGTCCGGATTGCGAAATCGGAAACATGTAAACAAAGCCCCCCCTCCCTCTCCCTCTCTCTTTGCGATTGCGAAATACGGCGTACCGCAAAGCGGTGAGCCCCGCCAATGGTATCCCCCGAGGTAGTCGGGGGGATACCGATGGTATTAATATATATTAGATCAAAAAGACGAGAGTTCTCTTCTGCACTAATATCCGTGAGTGGTTCAACTACGGACCACGGGTGAGGATATCCCCCCAGTGACTGAGGGGCCAAGGAATTCTAGGTTCACACAGCCGCTCTTCTCTTCTCTTCTCATCTCGAACAGAATGATCTCGGAGTGACACTCTGGGGATTCGCCCTCCTTTCCAAACCACTTATTCTCACAGTAAGTCAAGTGAGATCATTGGGATTGAATCTTCCCTCAGGGTCTCTCTGCCATGTCTACTGCTCTCGCCATTTTCCTCCAATTCTCCGACTGCAGTAAACAAATAACAGCGAGGATGATCTACCAGAATATCTCTTTCACTGATTCCATATTGCATCCATAATTCACCGATAAAGCATTTCCCACTCGTTATATCAGACATCTCATGCCCTTCAATGCCCTCCATTGTTTACTTTTCTTCTCTCAATTGAGTCAACGTAAGGGGGGGGGGGGATAATTCAGTGAAGAGTCCTCGTAAGTCCCCATGGATCGAAAAGTTTCTCTCTCACGAGCTGTAAGATATATTATTATTGGCAACATAGTTATTTTAATTTCAGTGTGAAGAAGGAACGGAGATAGTAATTGATGATAAATCGCCCATTGAGGAGTTATTCGAACCTGTTACGGAGGTTTCTCGTAGTATTCAATATTATAGTCAGTATGAACAAATTAAGGCAATGAGTTTCTATCTCTTTAATATCGATCGAGGTCCCAATTATTCCATGATGAATCGATTGGGAGAAATCACTCAATTTTTCGCCATCGCATCTGGTATGATTTATGTACTTTGATGAGAAGTTCTTTTTAGGTTTTTATTATCTTTCATACACGATCTACACAGCCTTTTTGATACGAATGAATGATCTAACGACTCTTCTCTTCTTCATGATCATCTGCATTCACATCATTACTGTATCTGGTTCAGTGAGTTTGACTTCACACCTTTCTTCCACTTCTCTCTTTCTCCAGATAATGATGTTCAATTGGCAAAAGAATGGTTCCATAAAGCGATTCTTCCGTCTCCTTCATTCGGCTAATGATGTATCCATCATTGCCTCTTTCAATATAGCACTTGTTTTGCAGAGCAAAGGAGTGCAGAAGAACCGAGAGAAAATAATGAAGCTGAATAGCAGAATGAAGTGGCTCAGAATATTCATGATATGCTATTCTCTATTTTTTGTCGTGTACTTCACAAGTGGGATTAAACAATACCAAATAGAAATGGAGAGATTTACTCGGGTACCAAATAACAACATACTACGAATGGTTTTGTTAAAATTATTTGTAGATTCTCTACTTCGAGCGACTGGTAATACTCTACAATCTGACAAGTAGCTATCTTCTCATCGGATGGACTTTTCAGGTTTTATTCCGCTCTCTTACGAATAAAACACTCTCACAGATTCACATTTACTGCTACTGTATTCGAGTGGCTGTCTGTGAGATAAACCACTTCATCCAAGAAGCAATCGAGGTCTCCATCAATCTAGAGAAGGCATCAGACCATCTCCATCTCATTTGAGGTGGAATGCTCATCCGAGACGGAGGCGATTGCTTTCTTCACTGATTCCATCAGAATAAATGCTCGACTTTCCCTCTCCGTTCGATATCTCGACGAGATTCTCAAGGTGCGACACCATCATATTCCATCCCCCCCTCTCCCCCCCCTCTCCCCCCCCCTCTCTCCCCCCCCCTCTCCCCCTCTCCTCTCATTCAGAGATTCGCCTTCTTCGAGATTGGGATGGTCATCCCATGCACTCTCTTCGTCACTTTCGCTACAGTAATGAGAAGGTCATTCCCTTTTCTTCTCCCTCTAATCTCCATGGTTCTCCGCTCCAGACATGCTCCTCTCATCGAATTCCTTCCCTCTCTTATTCTGGTCATTCTATGTCTTGCCCTCTTCCATGTTCTCACTATTCATCCAGCAAGGCTTCACAACCAAGTGAAGTCCACCTCCACTCTTTCGACGATTTGTTCCCTTTGAGGTGAAGAAGACTCGATCTCTCTTCTGCTCCAACATCCGACAATGGATTCCGTATGGTCAGAGTGTGAGTGATTGAGTGAATGGAGAGAGGGAGAGGGAGAATCCTGACAGGTCCATACAGCAGCTCTTGTCCTCTCTTTTCATCTGGAACAGAATGACGTGGGAATATCCATCTGGGGATTCGCTCTCCTCTCCAAACCACTCATTCTCACGGTATCATCAAGCGATCTCTCTCGATTTATTCCTTCCCTTCTCAGTCTCTCTCTGCCATGACTACAGCTCTCGCCATCTTCCTTCAATTTTCCGATTGCAAAAAGCAAATCGAGGCCAACTTCGGCTTCCAGAACTCAACGAGGCCCGAATATATGTCAACTGAGATTGAATTGGAGTGATATTGACAATAAATGGGCTAAAATGCGCTCTCTTCGTGTTTTCCTTGTGGGCAGATATCCAATTTCCATTATTTGCCTCATTTAGTAGACCAAGTGGAGAGCAATCGAGTATTGGTTAAGTCTCCACAATGGATAGAAGGAGGGTTTCATTGGAGAGAGCTGTGAGTTATTCTTGTATGAATATGTGTTGTGAATGAATCCTTTCTCAGTGTGAAGAAGGCACGAAATTCGTATCACAGACGAAGAATCCATTAGAGAAAGAGTATGAGGTCATTGAGAAGGTTAGTCTTCCAGAATGATTCTATTGATGAAAAAATTCATCAGACTCCTTCATTCAGTCAATCAAGTATCTATATAAGAGCCCGTTCGCCTAAGAGTCAGACAAACTCGAGAACAGACAAAACATAATGTATGTTCAATAGTTGGTCCTAGGGGAAACTTTCGATTCTGAATCGAATGGCTTATTCCGTTTTTCAATTTGAGCCATCTGAATCCCGGTACGGCACGACGTCAATTTGGCCAGAATTTTATTCTGCGATTACAACTGGTCCCATGAGAGCAAAATTGGCCAAAATCTTACGCACCCGACTAGAATTTAAATCTCTACAAAATGAAACTTTGAACGAGGCTCTAGCTATCTTCCTTTTTGAGTTATGATCGTTTTCTGACTCGTTGGATATGCGCTCAAAACACATTCACAGATGAAAGAGCATGTTCTCCTGATAATTTTCGTATATAATATCAAGGGATGTAATCTGCAGGAAGTTGTTTTTCATCGTTTTTGAGACGCTAACTCGCGTTTTTTGCAGTTTTTCAATCAGAACTTTTTTCAATCATGGCGAAAATAGATCAGAAACTATAGTGACGTATTTTTAAGAATGTGACTTTTCCGACCCAAAATCAATCTCGCTCGACGACGTCAACGTCGGAAAAGTCATATTCTTAAAAATACGTCACTATAGGAGTTTCTGATCTATTTTCGCACGTAGAAATCGAATTTTCATGTTAGAAAACATGAAACCATGATTGAAAAAAGTTCTGATTGAAAAACTGCAAAAAACGCGAGTTAGCGTCTCAAAAACGATGAAAAACAACTTCCTGCAGATTACATCCCTTGATATTATATACGAAAATGATCAGGAGAACATGCTCTTTCATCTGTGAATGTGTTTTGAGCGCATATCCAACGAGTCAGAAAACGATCATAACTCAATAAGGAAGATAGCTACAGCCTCGTTCAAAGTTTCATTTTGTAGAGATTTAAATTCTGGTCGGGTGCGTGAGATTTCGGCCAATTCTGATCTCATGGGACCAGTTTTTATAGCAGAATAAAAATTTGGCCAAATTGACGTCGTGCCGTACCGGGATTAAGATGGCTCAAATCGAAAAACGGAATCTGCCATTCGATTCAGAAAGTTACCCCTTGGACCAACTTTTGAACATACATAGCTTGTTGAACCTTTGCTGACTCTTAGGCGAACGGGCTCATAAATATAAGTGATATCTTCACCACAAATTTTGTTCAGAGTAGAGGAATCATCAAATATCGAGAGAGATTGCAAACATTAAATTGCCGATCAACATGCAATACAAAATTTATAATTGGCCTTTCTATCTTCTTCATTCTATATTTTTCGAGCGGAATTAAACCTCATAACATTGACGTCCAAGCAATCTTTGAAGTAAGTAAACTAACAACTCCGACCCGACCATGAATTGCTTTGAGGTTTTGTACTACGAAAGGCTCTTCGTGTTCTACCATGCCACTCAAATGTATTTATTCGTAGGTTTTTCCATTGAGGTGAGATGAGAGAAAGAGCAACAGATGAAATAGGATCTTCTCAGCTTCACATCTACATGTTTTGTCTCGAATCGACGCTTATTGAAATTCGATTCTTCATGGAAGAAGCCATTGAAGTAGGGGCAAACAGGTTGAAAGAGTGAAACGAAGATTACAGAAAGACTGTCCAAATGAATCGGAAGCAATTACCTTCTTCACTCAATCAATTGAGAAGAATAGTCGACTCAGCTTGACTGTTAGATATCTCGATGAAATTTTCAAGGTTTTATCTTTAAATTTGACTCAAACAATAGTAGTTTTAGCGATTTGTCTTCTTCGATATTGGAATGGTGATCCCTGTTCTTCTTTTCATGACGTACATTACAATTATCAGGAGGTTTCGATGTCTCTTTTGATGGGTTCATAACAATTGTATTAACCAGAGATGCTCCTCTGGCTGAATTCATACCCTCTCTCATTCTGGTTGTTCTTTCTATCATTGGATTCTACATTCTCACTGTTTTCCCTGCTCGACTCCATTTTTTTTCTCACAAATTTGTTCATGTAGTGCACCACACGTTTATTATTAGATGAAGACTTTCAAACAATGTTGAAAATGAATGTGACGAGTAGTGGAGGAAGGAGAGTGATAGAAGAGGAAGCAGTGGAGGTCGTGGGGGAGACTGAGGAGAGATGTTCAACATTGTCAATTCATTCATTTGTTACCTATCGCTGGTGTTGACGTCGGGTCATTCGATGTCACTTCTCTATCGGATGTAGACGGAGTATCTGAAATATTTCCACTATTCTCTTTCATTTCAAATGAACTAACAGGAAGAAGTGGTAGTCCCACCCATCGGATCTCTTGTCTTCTGTGTCATTTCAGTATATTTTGTTGTAGGGGATGGAACAGGCACTGAAAATGGAAGTAAAAGAGCAGTAAAGAGGGGAATCCTGACCGAGCCATTTCTGAATATTCTCGAGAATGGTTTTTCTTGCTTGAGTCAACTGAGGTGGATCGTTTTCAAGGGGCCCATACATATCAGCGCAGTGAGAAGTTCCTGTGAAAATAAAATATCCAGTATCGACGTTGAGCTACAAAAATGAGAAATCGATTAGAAAATGAATTACCCTTGATGAGGATAGGAATGATACTATCATCTAGATTTCCTCTCTCCACAATTCCCAATGCATGCCATGGATCTCCATCTCCATTGGGAAGAATAACATTTGTGGTCTGAGAGAAATAGATTAGAACAGATAAATATACTACTCACTTTGAATCTATTTCTTCCTCCATATTGATAATTGGTTCTCTCTACTCCATTCTCAATTCGATCCATTCCCACTCCGAACACTCTTTCACACATAACGACGAAGAAACTAAAAATCACTGATTTACTGAGTTTCTACATGATAGTTATGTTACTTGAGAGGAACGGGAGTTCCGAAGATTCCTTCCCCATAATCAGTCGTTTGATAGTAACCAAATTCATTGCACGTCTGCCATGTCCATAGAAGTCCTGATAGAGAAGTTAGCCAAGAAATGAATGTTGATTCTCTTACCAGCTAAGTCATCATCATCATATGTATCGTCATGTCCATCTGGAAAGAATCCCTTTCCATTCATCTTTCAATCTAAATTCCTTACCGACAAAATTTTTCATGTTAATCAGAGACTGCAAATCCGCATTGTAATCGCTAGAAATCGGATTCTCGCCGTACATATTCTCGTTGAAGCGAAGAGCACTCAATAGCAAACATAGTATTTTTTTCTTCCTCAAAGACCAAACCTGAGAGCATCCAGGGCATCTACATAGCTGCTATTCTCAATAATTGCACACAGATCAGCCACATCCTACAATGGATCAATATTAGGCTAGCATGGCCAAGACTCTGGAAAGTAAGGAAAGGACTGACGAAGCTTAAACCTCAACAAGTTCTCACCGACCAATCGACCGAATTGTATTGAACAATGCCTTGATACATTCCATATAGAGCAGAGAAAACATTGTTCATATCGAGATCATCGATTGTGATATTCGGATCAGAAGTCCATTCTGGCGAAAGGCTGAATGAGATCTGTTCAACTTTTCCAATAACAAAAAAATTACTAAAATTTGTCCTGGATAATCTCTCTCCCTTCAGGATCTTGGGCTAGTCTATGAAGAGAATTGAAAGCTTCATAAGTTCTGTCATAGCAATTCTGAGATTGTCTCTTGATCACATCTTCCACTACCTCGAGATACTCTGAACGGGGAATCATCACTAAAGCCTCGACCATTAGTCAAACCATAGAAATCGTTCTTAGCAAGTACTGGACCAGATGATCCAACTGCTCCGATTATCAATTGAGGGAACCATTCACGAGACCATGCAGCCAATGCACCTGAATAGAAGATGCTCATGATAACGATGAAGCGTAAGATACCAGGATAAGATCCTCCGAAAGTGATCCATGGCCCTGTCAGTTTCTGTTGTACTTGCTGGGTTCGAATGAATGTGGCCACATCGTACAACATTTGAGAAGAAGTGAGATATTGGAGATCGTTTGTACTGTGAAGAAATAGTTTTCAGTGATCGATACTATTCACTCACCCCAACTTGCTTTCTCCATAATATCTATGCTCCAGAAGGAAAACATTAGCTCCTACAGTCTTGGCGTATGTCATCCATGCTAAATCCTCGTATTGAACCCATCCAATATCCTCTTGTCCTTCAAGGATCGAGTAATTGAATCCATTCAATAATTTGCATACCTTCTCCACCAATTATTAAGAAGTTTGGCCCGTCTCCAGTTCCAAATTTATAGTTACTAAACCATCTCTGAAGAATATCATGATTATAATGATTGATAAAAGTGTATCTTGCCTGATTGAATGTTCGTTCCTCGTTTTGGTTGAAATGATCCCAAGTCTGTACAATAAAATCTTGACCAATCGATTCCGATGCTTGATCCTAAATATGGCAGAATCTCTTTCGATGATTATAATTCAATGCATACATTCTTGGAGATAGGAGGAGGGAGCAGAACTTTCCTCCCTTTTCCAGTGAATTTGTTCCATTTCTTGAAGTCGAGTCTATTTGAGATCTTATCTTCTTCTTTAGATCGTTGCGCCACCAGTTTCTGGTAGTAAAAAAGTCACTATTTTCTTCTTCGGTTCAAAAAAAGAAAAGAACTCACAACGGAATCTGGAGAATTCATATGAGTCATCAAGATGGGATTGACATTAGGGTCGAAGAGTTGAGGACGTTTTCCTACGTTGTCTGTTATTTCAACTGAAAATAATCCTCTGGATGATCCTCAAATTCCGTGATGGTCACCTCTATCGGGAACGGGAAAGAGAGGATTTATCCATTTCCTCATATTCTCGAGGGTCAAAGACTGAACCTGACGCATCTGAAATAGCACCCACTCTTCATGTTGCACTGTCCCTGCTTTTTGGCATCTTTTAAATGAATTCGTTCATGCAGTGATCATACTACATTCATGTCATTGAAATCGTATTGGAGGAAATGAAAGAGCAATACAACTATCGGTGCTTTCATCTGTAAAATCCCTTACGCTTGGAGTGCAAAATGCATTAGGAGTGAAACAAGATGAACCCATGTCATCGACGTGGCTTCCCCCTGAAATCAAATGTCCATCCGACCCCCCTTGTCTCTAAACGTACCTTCAATTTCAGCGATAACAACACTCCAGTGCTTGGGATCAGTCTTCTTTGTGAGGAAACTCCATGGATCTTGTGTTCCATGTGTAAATATCACATTCGTTCCCTTGATTCTCATATTTGGAGGATAAAAAAAGTAATCATTTACCGCATAATAATCCCTTCCTCCATAGTATTCATTGGTCGATTCAACGTTCTTCTCAATTTGATCTGCATCGATTCCGAAGAGTTCAATGCAGAATTCAATGAACGAGCTGGTATGTTGTGATCACTGAATAAGGTCAGAAAGCGGTTTTGCCTTGATGATTGAGTCTGTCCAAAAATGTTCGATCCTCGGTTGGTAGAATGAAAGAATCCAAACTCGGCGCACGTCTGATAGTGCCACAGACGACCACTGACTAGAATATTCTAGTTCAAAATTTCAGCAACGGCATCATTCAACTTACTATCTTTTTCGTATTCGATTCCACTGATGTCTACAACAGTCTGAGTGAAGTTTATATTCATCTGAGAATAAATTTCGTTTCTAATCGCATACCATCTTTGGTCTCACCGTTTGAGCATTCATTGCAGTGAGGATCTCAAAAGCTTTGAGCGGATCGTAGTTTGGTCCATGAGATGTGAAATACTGAGATCATATTCACTATTGATTATAATAAATAAGGACGCTCTTACCCCACAAAGAGTATCAACTGAAGGTCTATTGTACTGTGCAGTGCCTTTGAAGGGACTCTGAAGAATTATTCGTTGAAATTAAACTGAGAATTACCTACGATAAGATGGAGGAAGAAAGTGTCCTTATCATAATCAGTGATCTCATCATAGCGAGAGAGAGGAGGAATGATCCTGATCATAGTTGCTTGTGAAAATTCGTGTGTTTACCTATTAGAAATAATCTGACTCGTTCATTTTCCTACACATCGAAACAATCATGTGCACTCTTATCAGTAATGGACTCACCTGAAAAGAAGCGAGAGCTTTTTCCTCCCTTCTTCCGATTGGAAAAGACTCAATGCTTCATTCAATCCCGCACTAATCTGAAGAATTTAGGCTTTTTTCATTCACAATCTTTTATATTTAATCTATCTGAATCACAAAGGCCTTCGACTCACCTGATCGTAACAAAGTCCTCCGAAGTTCTTGAAATCGTTTTCAACAGTTTGCAGATAACCTGATCTCAGCTTTTTTTTTGCTATTGTACGCAATAACTGACCATAAAAGTCCATTTGAGCAAGAATTGGTGCAGAAGAGGCGACGGATCCAGAGATTAAATGGGGATGTTTAAGACGAGACCAGGCAGAGAGAGCACCTGTATCTAGTAGTGTTGTTAGATCGAGTAACTCCTCACTCGCGAGTGTTTTCCTTCGAAACCGCTCGCGAATGAGTTTCACTCGCGAGTGCATTTTTCGATTCCACTCGCGAGTGGATTTGCATTTTATTCGCGAGTGTTTTCGAAATTGATCCACTCGCGAGTGTCCGATCACTCGCGAGTCATTCTGCTCTTTTCACTCGCGAGTGGATCGGGACTTGCGAGTTTGTTTCAGAATGTTATTCGTCGAGCAAGTACTCGACGAATAACACTCGAATAAACAACACTAGTATTTAGTGGAAGGATGAAGGAGAGAGGGAGAACTGACCTGCATACGATCCTCCCACTACTATCCATTTCTGATCTCCTCCCTTCTCTTCATTCTTCTGATGAATGAAATCGGCGATATCTTCAATTGCTTGTCGAGACGAGAGATACTTGAGATTATCGATTGATGTATCTCTGTGAGTTGGATAAGTATCGAACGCCCTTCATTGGAATATACTCAGTGGGGTGGGATGTTCCGTAGAAACGATGTTCCAATGCGTAAAGATCAGCATTTAGTTCTTGTGCATAGTAAACATAAGATGTATCCACTCCTTGAATCACATGCACATCTCCGTTTTGCTGTTATATAAGTAATTGAAATAATATATTTAGAGATAAAAAAATACCTCTCCAATTATATACAGAATATTGACGTTGGAGTCTTCATTTGCGTATAGATGGTTGAAGAAATATCTCTGAGATGGTAAAATTAAAATGACGATTTCTTTCTTATCCATCAGTACCTGTTCCCAAGTCTTGATATTTGACGGATCAAAGTGATCCAGTTTCTGTGTGATATTCCCCTCTCCGATGCGTCGATTGGCGATAAGAGAAGGATCGATTTGTCTCTCAAATAAGACCGCTCAAATGAATATTTCAGAACGATGCACATTATGGTGGAGATGACTCATGAATCCTCCTTCTCTCCTTCCCAATAGCATATCTGGAACGGCAGACGCCAGAGTGGTCCATGCCTCGAATTATTATGGATTGAATGAGATTGGATCAAAACAAATACTTACCACTAGCGCGAACCACTTCATTTGTCGAATGTGATGTCAAGAGTGAATGAGAATGATTTGATCACTTGGAATCGGATAAGCTGATAAGACATAAGCATGGCGTGAGATTTATCGCCATCAGAACTCACTTTGTACGCTGATAATAAATGGAGTTTGTCTTCTTCCGCTTATCGAAGCTTTCATTATTTTCTTTCTTATCGAGTCAGTTTTATATCGAACTAATGAAATCATTTTCACATATTGTTCAGCTATAAATATTCACCAAGACTGTATTAACCTTCCGTTAGTATTTTCCTCGAAACTAAAAAAAATATTCGATTGTTACAGGTGAATCATGCGATCAACGACATGTATTAGTGGTAAACGTTAGGAGTACACAGTTGTTTATTGCAGATATTTCAGACTGGAGAAGATTCTCTGAATACTTTGATTCGCTTAATGATCAAAGGTTTGAACTACGTAATGAAAATGATTACAAGCAATGATGATTTTAAATGGTTGTTCCGATGGTGAAAAGGACGAAGAAACGAGACGTCATGCGGATTATTGGAATGTCTCTCTCGGGCACCTCCCATTTCCATTTGTGTTTGCCACTAGCGGGATTTTCACCCAATATTTATTGATATGAGATTCGAAAGAAACATGAACTCAATTCATTGATTTGATAAATAACTACAGCAGCTCATATAATTCATATTTCATAGAGACAGTGGAGGAAAATGACCAGGACAAGGCTATGAAGTCTGATGGAGGATTCGTGTGGGCATGCAAGAACTACGATGGAGATGTCCAGTCTGATTCCGTCGCTCAGGGTAGGTCACCCCCTCTCCCCCTCCCCCCTCCCCCTCCTCCCCCCCTCCCGCTCCTCCCCCTTCATCTCGCTCTTCCAGGCTACGGATCCCTCGGTCTAATGACATCAGTCCTCGTCTGTCCCGATGGAAAGACCGTCGAGGCTGAGGCAGCCCATGGCACTGTCACTCGTCACTACAGACAACATCAGAAGGGACTGGAGACCTCCACCAATCCCATCGGTAGGTCACTCCCTTCTTTCCCTCCATCGACTACCCCCTCCCTCTTCAGCTTCCATCTTCGCATGGACTCGTGGACTGGCCCATCGTGCCAAACTGGACAAGAACGCGGCCCTCGCTACTTTCGCTGACAATCTGGAGGCTGTTTGTATTGAGACAATGGAGGATGGACACATGACCAAGGATCTGGCCATCTGCATCAAGGGAATGGACCAGTGAGTGGTTGATCTTTGATTTCTCCCCCTCCTCCCTTTCTCCTCTCCCTCTCTTCTAACTCTTTCTCTCTCCAGGGTCGCCCGTTCCGACTACCTCAACACCTTCGAATTCCTTGACAAACTGGCTGAGAATCTATCAAAGAAACAGTCCAAGCTCTAAATGATCCCCCCCCTTCCAATGTGCGATTTTCCCTCTACCATTCCATGCTTTGTCACTCATCGCTTTTACCAATATCCCTTCCCTACTTGTCGCTTTGAAAGTTGTGATATATTATAGAGTGTAGTTAAAGGAGAACTAATAATAAAGTGCCTTGTTTTCATATCGACGATACCGCCAATTAGCATACAGACTATTCTTATCCCTATGCATTACTGAGAATCAAGAATTAGTTCACAAGAATAGAAGAATCGACGAACCTCTACCAATAACTATTGAAAGTGGGCGGGGTTTACCAATAAGATTAGAGTCTGGTACGAAACAAAGGTTACTAGATAGATAAATAGCGACTATTGGCTTTTGGGGGAGGTTAATTTATCAATCAATCAATTTATCAAGTCAGGCAATAATGCTCAGATGGGGATGAGTCGGTAGTATTGATCGGGGGTTGCATTCCACCAGTTTTCGCCAATGGCTCGCTTCAAGTCATCCCTCCATCGTACACGTGGCTTTCCCGGGGGGCGGTTCCAGTTGTAGGGCGTCCAGACAGTAGTCGCGCGGCTCCATTGCTCCGTGTCCATGTCCCGCACTTTGGGGGCCCATCGTCCTTTGCGTTTCAGTCCCTCTGCGACCCAATCGCGGAGTTGGGTGATCTCTCGTACGCGCTCGTTCCTCCAGCGATCCCTTAGGGTTACTCCCACCATCTTTCTCTCCATTTTTCTCTTGGTCACACTCAGTCGCTCCTTTTCACTCGATCGTAGGGCCAACACTTCGCTCCCGTAGAGTACAGTAGAGGTGATACAGCTCTCGAAAACTCGTCTCTTGATCTTCATGGGCAGAAGGCGAGATGAGAGGAGGCTGGAGAGCTTACTCCATGCAAACCAGCCGAGTCGGATCCGGTGTTCGATTTCTTCCGAGTGATCAAGGGGAAGGGAGATTCTTCCTCCAAGATAGGTGGCAGACTCGGTGAATTCAAACTTCAGATTTCCGATGTTGATTGGCGCTCGGGTAGTGCTGCAGGAGGTGAGCAGGTTGATTTATGTATTGAACTAATTTTGAAATGTAAACTGCTATGCTGCATAGACAAGTTATGGTTTCCTAATGTATTTTTATAATATAAATTTGATTTTTAAATTTGTTAAGAACTAATTTCAGGTTACAAAATAATATTTCCTAAGCAATTTTTTTACAGAACTAATATTACATCTCGAGGTATCACCCATATGAACAGTGTTCCGGTTATGTGAGCAAAGAATATGAGGAGGAGAGATCGCATTGAATTAACCACTCTCCATCCGACAAGATTTACGGTATGATCAGCCCTTCTCTTTCCTTCCACTCTAGTCTCTTCATTGTCTCTCCGTGCAAATGACGCCATCCCAAAATGACCAGGACAAGATCAGTTCCATGTGTGATCAGTTGTATGCACTGAGCCATTGTTTCATGTCAGATTGAACAAAGCACCGGACCAATATCTTCCCCCTATAAAATGATGAGAGTCATTGAGTCTAGCATCAGTCTCCACTGCTATCTCATCCTTCTCT
Source organism: Pristionchus entomophagus (assembly GCA_036245825.1). NCBI lineage: Eukaryota > Metazoa > Nematoda > Chromadorea > Rhabditida > Neodiplogasteridae > Pristionchus > Pristionchus entomophagus. The sequence continues at coordinate 27,965,119 of BTSX01000004.1, forward strand.
CTTCCCTTCATTACAATGCTCTACCCTATTCTCTCGATTGTTCTTCTCTCAACTCTTTCCAATACTCAAACTCCTCCTGATTGTGGTGGAAATGCCGCTCTGGGTACTCTCTTCCCTCTCTTCTCTCATTCCTTAATCTCTCCATCTCAGGATGTATGACTAATACTGATTGTGCTGCCTTCGGAACAGGAGTTCTCTGTGGGAATATCGATGCAACTCTTGGACTGGGATGTTGTCAAGTCACAACCACAACTACTACTACCACAGTGGCCACTAGTGAGTCCATTCCAATCAATCCATCCTCATCCTTCCACTTTCAGCCACTGTCAATGCAACTTGTGTCGATCTCGTCAGTTATTCTCTCATTTTGTAGCCATGACAAGTCTGATGGACTCTTTCAGCTCAATCCCCTCACTGGTGTTTCTGATTGTCCCTTCAAGTCATATCTCTGCACCAATACCAACTACACTGCTGGTTCGAATCCCCATCTCATTCAACTATCAAATGAACATGTTTAGTCATGATCCAACAATGTCCTCGTACCTGTGGATTCTGTGGAACTACGACTAATACTACTACCAGTCAGATTCCCTCTCTCTTTATTTCTCTCAATCAATAATTTCAGCGTGTCTTGACCTCACAAATGCTGCAACAGGTATCTCTGAGTGCTCTACTCTCAGGTGAATGAACTCATTCCCTTCATAATCTCTCTCTTTCTTTTCCAGAATCTACTGCAACAATACCATCTATCAACCTCTCATGCGCATTCAATGTCCCGCTACTTGTGGATTCTGCACTAGTGGATAATTTACATTTGCAACCACAACTAATAATTTGTCTGTATTTTGTGATTAATAATTTTCGAAATAAATAATTCATAATAAATTATGCGTCCTTTCTCCGCTCGCGTTAATCAATCAAATCCACGCTAGAAGACTTCATTTTCTTTCAAGAATTATCTACTTTTTGGAATACTTTTATTTATGCACACTTGCTTGATGGGTTGAACCTGACTTTCAGCCGTAAATCTCAGCTTCTTCTTATTTTATCGTTTGCTTCTCTTGTCTCTGAACACAAAACAACAACAAAAACAAAAATACATACAACTGGAGACACAATAAGATGAAAATGAATAAAGTTGTACATTGAAGAAACACAAGCAGACATGATACGAGAAGAAATTATGAACGAAAATCAAATCATAAGGATTCGACTCCGTCTTCTAGATTATCGGAAAAATGCGACTTACTCTGTGCGACAGAATCAGACCCCACGCTGAATGTTTTTTCCGGCAAAAAGAAGCAACAATGCAAACAAAAATGGGAAAGAAAATATTGAAGAGGATATCGCCCGGATATAGTCCCCTATTCTCTATTTATGTAAATAATCGACCAAATTGCCAATGTATCGCTAATACTATAACTCGACTTATGTATGTGACCCGCCGAGCGTTTGACGTTTTCTCTTACCGTAGTAGTCGCATAACGACAGAACAGTCGTTCGGCTAATATATTGTTTCTCCTAAGCTTTCTATGTATAGCGCGGAGCGCTGGCGCATCTTTTGCGTGCAGCTCTGCCTTTCACTTCGTCACTTCTTGTGTTTTCCGGATGGCGGCGTGGTCGTTTGACTAATAAACGTATTTATTTATATTTATTCGTCCTATTTCCTTTCCTATCGTTTACCACCGGGGTTTGGTGCCACTAGGGGGTATTTCTGATGCCGGATTGTGAATTGTCGTCATCGTTGCGTCGCCGGATCGCCAAGAAGTCTGCCAGCAGTCTTTCGTCATCGTCACACACTCCGAATGGGTAAAAGCGGTGCACAACTTCTTTCCTTTGGCAACTGTATACTGGCTTTATGCTTGGGTGTGCAGTTGTGACAGTTGTGTACTGGCGTCGGTGGATTTCGATGCTTGGGTGCGCGACGAAAAGCACTGTTTGGTGCGTCAGGAATGATCCTGTGTGGAATGCTGTTTTGCATGGTCGCGCGGAAGCCTATCGCCGATTTTGCGAATGCAGTAAGCCATACGAATAGATCATTCGGCGAAGGATGGGCACTCGTTTCCCCCCAATATCTCTCGTTTCTCGATAGTTGCCAGCCATGAGTGGGGGTGGATTCAAGTCGCCTATCTCTTCAATATTAATATTAAAGTCATTTGTTTGTGCGGGATTGAATTATTTTCACTGTCACATCAGTGATGCACGAGAAACTCCTGAATACATCCCGAGTGATTTTTTTTAGAGTGATTCGTCTCAGCATTTATCACAGGATTTTCGATATTTTGGAGATGGGTCCGTTCAACGATTTTGCAACCTATGCTCAAAATTTGGCCCTAGAGTCAAATGTGCACGTAGAGTTCGAAAATCTACCTTACAAAGCCGTATCTTCAAAACCCTGTGGTACACTTTACGCTGTGCTGTCGGTTTTAATATCTCATGAACGGCGCTTCGTAGACCCACAAATATTTAGTAATTCTGAAAGATCGAGTGAAGAGCTAGCTCATCTGTGAAAAAAGATAAATCCACCTAAAGTTTTGAAAATGCCACCCTGAAAACATTTTTGTTCCTGCCGTGCCAAATAAACTTTTTCATTAGATTCCCCATGCAATTTTACCCAAGATAAAGTGGCTGTAACCACCTCGTTTCTGCGGTCAAATGTCTTCAAATCGCCGAATTTGACCAAAAAATGTAATTTTCTCGAGCTGAACTTTTTTCTTTTGCATTTTCACGAGCTCTAGGAGTGATTTTCGTTTTTTACGAGTAAAAATACGGCAGAAAGAACCTATAGACAGGTATTTTTGAGAATATGACTTTTTCGCACTTTTCGACCCTTCCAGACTATTCTTTGAACAAAAAGTATATTCTCAAAAATACCTGACCATAGGTTTTTTCTGGCGTATTTTTACTCGTAGAGACGAATCACTCTAAAAAAAATCACTCGGGATGTATTCAGGAGATTCTCGTGAATCACTGATGTGACAGAGAAAATATTTCAATCCCGCACAAGCAAATGACTTTAATATTAATATTTTCTTTTCCATTTTTGTTTGCATTGTTGCTTCTTTTTGCCGAAAAAACATTCAGCGTGGGGTCTGATTCTGTCGCACAGAGTAAGTCGCATTTTTCCGATAATCTAGAAGACGGAGTCGAATCCTTATGATTTGATTTTCGTTCATAATTTCTTCTCGTATCATGTCTGCTTGTGTTTCTTCAATGTACAACTTTATTCATTTTCATCTTATTGTGTCTCCAGTTGTATGTATTTTGTTTTTGTTGTTGTTTGTGTTCAGAGACAAGAGAAGCAAACGATAAAATAAGAAGAAGCTGAGATTTACGGCTGAAAGTCAGGTTCAACCCATCAAGCAAGTGTGCATAAATAAAAGTATTCCAAAAAGTAGATAATTCTTGAAAGAAAATGAAGTCTTCTAGCGTGGATTTGATTGATTAACGCGAGCGGAGAAAGGACGCATAATTTATTATGAATTATTTATTTCGAAAATTATTAATCACAAAATACAGACAAATTATTAGTTGTGGTTGCAAATGTAAATTATCCACTAGTGCAGAATCCACAAGTAGCGGGACATTGAAATGCGCATGAGAGGTTGATAGATGGTATTGTTGCAGTAGATTCTGGAAAAGAAAGAGAGAGATTATGAAGGGAATGAGTTCATTCACCTGAGAGTAGAGCACTCAGAGATACCTGTTGCAGCATTTGTGAGGTCAAGACACGCTGAAATTATTGATTGAGAGAAATAAAGAGAGAGGGAATCTGACTGGTAGTAGTATTAGTCGTAGTTCCACAGAATCCACAGGTACGAGGACATTGTTGGATCATGACTAAACATGTTCATTTGATAGTTGAATGAGATGGGGATTCGAACCAGCAGTGTAGTTGGTATTGGTGCAGAGATATGACTTGAAGGGACAATCAGAAACACCAGTGAGGGGATTGAGCTGAAAGAGTCCATCAGACTTGTCATGGCTACAAAATGAGAGAATAACTGACGAGATCGACACAAGTTGCATTGACAGTGGCTGAAAGTGGAAGGATGAGGATGGATTGATTGGAATGGACTCACTAGTGGCCACTGTGGTAGTAGTAGTTGTGGTTGTGACTTGACAACATCCCAGTCCAAGAGTTGCATCGATATTCCCACAGAGAACTCCTGTTCCGAAGGCAGCACAATCAGTATTAGTCATACATCCTGAGATGGAGAGATTAAGGAATGAGAGAAGAGAGGGAAGAGAGTACCCAGAGCGGCATTTCACCACAATCAGGAGGAGTTTGAGTATTGGAAAGAGTTGAGAGAAGAACAATCGAGAGAATAGGGTAGAGCATTGTAATGAAGGGAAGAGAGAAGGATGAGATAGCAGTGGAGACTGATGCTAGACTCAATGACTCTCATCATTTTATAGGGGGAAGATATTGGTCCGGTGCTTTGTTCAATCTGACATGAAACAATGGCTCAGTGCATACAACTGATCACACATGGAACTGATCTTGTCCTGGTCATTTTGGGATGGCGTCATTTGCACGGAGAGACAATGAAGAGACTAGAGTGGAAGGAAAGAGAAGGGCTGATCATACCGTAAATCTTGTCGGATGGAGAGTGGTTAATTCAATGCGATCTCTCCTCCTCATATTCTTTGCTCACATAACCGGAAACACTGTTCATATGGGTGATACCTCGAGATGTAATATTAGTTCTGTAAAAAAATTGCTTAGGAAATATTATTTTGTAACCTGAAATTAGTTCTTAACAAATTTAAAAATCAAATTTATATTATAAAAATACATTAGGAAACCATAACTTGTCTATGAC